>CM033801.1:35372350-35600350 GCA_019656835.1 Rhododendron ovatum
GAAAATGCATGATTTCAATTGGAGATTTGGGGGTTAATTCAAGTGGATTTGTATGCGTGCTTGAGGATCCATTTGTCGTCTAACTAGCTGTAATTGAGTTGGGTGGTTCCTGTGTTCATACAACAACATAATAGATTCTGACCTTGCGAACGGGTTTATTCGTGCATGTTAGTTTTGCTGTATGTTTATTTGTTCCACGTTTAAAGTTCAAAAAGGGCCGAAAAACATGACAATTGTAACTTCAAAAACCAAAAAAAACTGATATACCACTATTCTCTTAAATGGTTTACTGCTCTAATTGCATGGAAGGGAAAAAAAACATTTGTTTTGAACATGTGGATAGTAACAATTGTTATTGGAAGTGAATGAATAACAATCGTTCTTTTGACGGTGTTTTTATGCTTCGTTATTTATTCCTTTCTATTTTGTGCATATGCTTAGGCCATATGTAGTGTTGTAAAAAAAACATAGCAATGTTGTGTAACCTTTAATTAATTTTGTAGGTTATAAGTAATGGACAAGAGTTGGATGATGATAAGAAGAAATAGGTTGGCAAGTAGAGAGTATAAACTAGGGGTGGAATCTTTCCTACAATTTGCGATGGAGAATTTAGGACCACAGCCTGAGATTCGGTGTCCATGTAATGATTGTCTAAATGGCAGAAAACATAGCTTTGCGGTTGTTAAGATCCATTTGATACGGAAAGGATTTGACTCTTCTTACAAGACTTGGGTGCACCATGGGGAATCCGTTCCCGCACCTCAAGCATATGATGATGACCATCATGACCCCAATGAAGGTATTGGGGATGAAACTAGAGGGGAGGTCCCTAAGGATGGCAACCAATTGCAAAATATGTTGGAACAGGTCTTTGTTGGTGGCCTATTGGATGACGATAGCGATGAATTGCCTGCTAATCTTGGGAGGGGCAATGTTCGGAGTTTCGATAAGTTGTTCAATGCTGCTCAACGTAAAATTTATCCTGGATGTGAAAAGACTGTGCTAACATTCATTGTTGAGATGCTTCATGTTAAAGTCTACAAGAAGGTGCCGAATGACACGTTCCATATTATGATGAATGTTATTAAAGGGATGCGACCAGACTATGATGAGGCTATTCCTTGGAACACTTGTGAAGCGAAGAAATTCTTAAGGGATTTGGGTTTGGGATATGTGCCTATTCATGCATGCATAAATGACTGCGCACTCTTTTGGAAGGAGAATGAAAATATGGAAAATTGCCCAAAGTGTAATGAGCCTAGGTACAAGGTGAACGATGGTACGGGTAAAAAGATCCCCCGCAAGATATTGCGGTACTTACCATTGACTCCTAGACTACAAAGGCTATATTGTTGTGAGAAAATAGCTCCTGATATGAGATGGCATAAAGACAAACGTGTAGATGATGACGAATTGCGTCATCCGGCTGATGCTCAGGAATGGAAGAACTTCGATGAGCGATTTCCTGATTTTGCTGCCGAACCGCGAAATGTGAGGCTCGGGATGGCTACTGATGGTTTCAATCCCTTTGGACACATGAGTCAATCATATAGTATGTGGCCTGTAATCATAGTGCCTTACAATCTCCCCCCGTGGAAGTGCATGAAAGAACCTTTTTGCTTCATGTCACTGCTTATTCCTGGTCCATCATCCGTTGGAAAAGATATTGATGTTTACTTGCGTCCGTTAGTTGATGAGTTGAAGGAGTTGTGGAAGAATGGTGTACAAACTTATGATGCCTCTACTGGAAAAACATTTATGATGCGTGCATGTGTGTTTTGGACCATCCACGACTTTCCTGCATATGGGATGATGTCTGGGTGGTCTACGAAGGGTTATTTAGCTTGTCCCATTTGCAATTGTGATTTCTCATCAGTTAAGTTGAGGAGTAAGATTGGATATTTGGGTGCGCGCCGCTGGCTACCTGAGAACCACATTTGGCGAAGGAGCAAGCTCTTTAACGGTAAATTTGAGGATAGGACCAGACCTGTGGAGTTGTCTGGCCAAGAAATATTAGAACAAATTAATTCAGTGACATACAAGCCGTTTGGGAAACATCCAAGTAACAGCAAGAAAAGAAAAAGAGATGAGTTTGAGAAAAATTTGAATTGGGGGAAGAAAAGCATTTTGTTTGAGCTCCCTTACTTTGAGTTCCTCAATCTTCGATGGAACCTCGATGTCATGCACATAGGGAAGAACATATGTGAAAATTTGTTGGGGACATTTTTGGGCATAGATGGAAAGAACAAGGATACAGAAAAGGCACGCAAGGATTTGGAGGATCAGGAATTACGCAAGGAGTTGCACCTAAAGAGGCGTGCAAATGGGTCATTTGAAAAGCCCCCGGCCATGTACACATTATCAGCGAAAGAGAGAGAAGGCTTTTGCAATTTCTTAAAATCGATCAAGTACCCAGATGGATATGCAGCGAACATCTCTAAATGTGTGAACACTCATGGTGGCAAGCTATCTGGGCTCAAAAGTCATGATTGTCATGTCCTTTTGCAAAGACTTCTCCCGATTGGTATGCGTGGCTATTTGAACAAGGAAATTGGAACCGCGTTATTTGAGTTCAGTAACTTCTACCAACAGTTGTGCTCAAAAACAGTGAGGAAGAGTGATTTGGATCAACTTCAAGAGAACATTATACTTGTGCTTTGCAAGTTTGAAAAGATTTTCCCTCCCGCTTTCTTTGACGTAATGGTACACTTGGCTATTCACCTGCCTCGCGAGCTTAAACTAGGAGGGCCAGTGCATTATCGATGGATGTACCCCATTGAAAGGTATGTATACCTATTGTACTAATTGTGTCATTTAGCTATAATCCTACAACCATAACCTAATACTGTGGTATTTTTTATAGACTACTTGGAGTTTTGAAAAAATTAGTAGGCAATAAAGCTCATCCTGAAGGTTCAATTGTGGAGGCTTACGTTTGTAAAGAATGTACAACCTTTTGTTCTATGTATCTCGATGGAATTGAGACAGTGTTTAATCGCCAAGAACGGAATGACGATGGTGGTGAGCATGAAGTGGGGTTAAAGGCTTTCACTCAGCAAATCCGTCCCTTTAGTATAATCCCGAGAGCACCTGATGTACCTGTCGACCAACGTGACATGGCTCATTGGTTTGTCTTGAACAATAGCCCTGAAGTAGAACCATATCTAGAGTAAGTATTTACTACAATTTTCTTTCTATATTTGGTTTGGGTTTTATCATCATTCATAATTCTCTATGTTGATTAGGATACACAAGAATTTGTTGGGAAATGGCAATACACTTGACATTGCAAAGAGACAACGCAAAGAGTTTCCTCAGTGGTTCAAACGGCATGTAAGACATACAAAATTGAATTTTCTCACTCGTCACAGTAAGCTATGTTTATTGAAAGTAGCATAATAGTGATTTTTAATGTAGGTGAATGAATTGCGGAAGCAAGGGTCTCCCGAAGCAACTAATGAGTTGTGGTCATTGGCCAACGGACCCGGGCCAATAATAAACACATATTCAGGGTGCATTTCTAATGGCGTCCGTTTCCTTACTATTGAACGGGACAACCGACATACAACTCAAAATAGCGGGGTGGTAGTGGAAGGGGAGCACGAAGGCCAGACAATAAACTTTTACGGTTTCTTAACCAAAGTATGGGAAATGACGTATTTATTCAATCATCGAGTTGTTTTGTTCCAGTGCGAATGGTACAATTCCGGTTGTAGTAGATTTTTTCGGGTTGATGCACATTGGTCAAGTATTGATGTAAGAAGTCGATGGTATAAGGATGACCCATTCGTTTTTCCAAGTCAAGTCCAACAAGTGTTCTACATTGCAGATACCAAGTTGGGTGAGCACTGGAAAGTAGTAGAACGAATTCACCGTCGAGGAATCTGGAATGTCCCAGAGACGGAAAGTTTTGAAACCAACGGGTCTCCCAATGAAGTTTTCCAGCAGGAAATAACTACTGAAGCTCCGACAATTGTCGTTGAAGATCCTCCCATCGTATCCTCATTGCGGAGAAATGATATTGAACCTGCAATTATTAGTGAGGAAGAACCTGCAATTATTAGTGAGGAAGAACCTGCAATTATTAGTGAGGAAGAAGATCATAGTGACGAGTATGAAGAAGACTTAATGGCTGATCTAGACGATGAAGAAGAGGAAGAAAATCGTAGTGATTCTGCTGATGATTTTGACATAGAAGCTTAATGTACCAAGAAATTTGGTGGTCCCTACTTGTACCTAAGATTAGCTACTGAAATTAGTTTTAGCTACTTTGATGTTGTATGTGGCCCATTGATTTGTCCACTTCAATTGATTTTGTTCATTTCCTAGCCTTGGGGGGATGTCCCTTGGAAGATCAGATGTAGGTTTGTGTTGGTGGCTACTATCTTTTGTGGTTAGCTAGCTGTGCTGCGTTGAAGTTGAGAATTCTAGTGCTGAATTCAAGTAGTGTTTGCTTCTATCTGTTTTTGTTGGTGGTTGCCAGATTGCATTCTGTTCTAAATGGTTGAGCTGCATTTGGTGTTATTGATGGATTGAAATGCACTTGTTTAGGCATCTTATACTTGGTTCTTGAAGAATCTGGATTTAGATTCCAGTAGTGCAGCTCTTACTATGAAGCTACTTGTGCTGGATTTGATATTGATGGTGTTATGCTTTACTCATCAATTGGTAGTGCTGGATTTTAATGCTGCTTGTATTTCTTTTTCTGATCTAGAGTTATCTACATCTATGCTTACATATGATAGACTTCTTGAGCAATATGGTTATTGATTGTTTATCATATGCTACATACCTTGTAATTTGCACATTGTTTGTCCTACATATCTCTCATTATAATTCACTTCTTTGATATGCTTGTATGTAAATGGAGTGTTTCAAAATTTGACAGATTGCATCATGCCTCCTGGATCAAAAAAGAGCAGTGCATCCTCCAACTCAACTGGCACAATGCATAACACTACCGCAGTACGAGTTGAAACAGCAGCACAAGTTGAAACAGCAGCACAAGTTGAAACAGCAGCTACAACACCCGCTTCAGAGATTCTGACATCTACTCCTTTGACTGTTGCATCTCCTTCTACTCATGCTAGCGCTTCAGGTAAATGCACTTGTATCTCTCTCTCTCTCTCTCACCTGTACTTCAACATTAGGAGTGATTCCAAAAGATGCCATAAATCTGAGTGGTTGTGAAACTTCATAAGAGCATTTGAAACAATTTGAAAGGACCAGCTATTAGGAGAGCAAAGAATAAAAAGGTCGTGTGAAAAGTGTATTTGACTGATATATTGGGCAATCCATCACCTGACGAGAAATGGTTTTCCCCAGCTTTTTACAAATTAGCCATGGCAGGTTCTGTTGGCTCTGTTCTCTACATATGAAAGGCAAGAAATGAGAGTATTTTTGGTAATAAGCATCCCAACCTTGAAGGTACTATAGAGCAGATTGTTAAGGATGTTAGGGATAGAGTTTGTTCTTGGAGGAAAATAGAAGGAAGCAATTTTAATCGGGATTTGTGTGGGGCCTGGAAAATTTTGCTTTGATTTGCAATGCTTGGCTTAGTATTGGATCTATTCTGTTTCATTGTATTCGGAGGGAATGCCCCTTTGCTTCTCTTGTATTCTTGTATCTTTTTAGTAATAAAATCTTCTTTACCAAAAAACAAGAAGTCTAATGCAGTAAACCTTTCCGATGCTTGACTTCCTTAGCTGGTACTTGTGATGTCTTTTCTCTATGTAATGCAATGGGAGAATCACCTGACCATATCCTTATCCTATGCAACGTGGCTAGGAGAATATGGGAAGCTATTTTTCTGTGGTGGCACGTCCATTGCCTTTTGACATGTAGTTTTGATTGTAACAAAATCACAGTGTCTTTGACTTAAGAGTCTCTTCAAATATGGATATTAAAATGCTTTTATTTCAAAGTGAGGATATTGTAAAGTGAGGATATAGTGCTATGGACAGCATTCTTGTTGTTGAACTTGAACTTGTACTTGTACGTAAACATTCTTACTTGATCATAGTTGAGGTGTACTTGTACATTCTTACTTCTACTAGTACACATGGTTCTGTCCAGGTTATGCTTCATGTCCAGCTAGTTGCATTGTGGAGCTAATTAACTTGTTGTCGTTGCTATTCTGCTTCTGCTACTGCTACTGTTTCTGCTAGTTGCATTATGGTTCGCTTCTATTCTGCTTTTCCCCTTTTTTTCACATATTTATGTTCTACCCACTTGATCAAATTGAAAAGAAATACTTCGTGTTCTACCCATTTGATCATAATGACTAGGTTGCGGTTTCATCAGAATTTGTTTTCATTTTTTTGCATAAAACCTTCAAAGATAGTTTGGAATGCTTAAGTGCTAAATTCTACTAGAGCAATGCTTAGTGACAAGTAAGTTTGAAGCCATTCAAACAGAGTTTGGACTGAAACTAAGAAATTGAGGTATTGATGCCTAAAAGCTGAAAGGGTCTAACTGAAGTGGCTTAAAGTTTAATCAAATTCAGATTAAAAAGAGGAGAAAGATCTCATCTTTGCTTGTAAGTATGATTCATAATACAGGTATGTTGTTGACACTTTCCATAAGGCATATTTCATGCATTTTACAATGGTGGTTTTGCCTGAATGTATTGCTTTAAAACATGGGGGAAGAAGTTTGTTCCCATTCACCACTTGGAAGTAGATGTGCAGGAAACTTGGAAGCTTTTTCTATTTGTTTCCAATCATCTCTAGCATACCATCAGTTCCTAAGTGGTGAGTCATCACTTGGAACTATTGGTAAGCTAGAGATGATTGGAACTGATTCTCTTTCAACTCCTAAATTTTGGAGGGCTAAGAGATGCTGCTGAGTATTATTGATGCTGCTTAATCTGGCACTTGGGGGTGTCCTAGTTTGAGTGGAGTTTGTTATCTTTTGGTTGGTGTCTCTGATGTCTTAAGTTGGGTGGTGTCTGTTATTTTTTGGTTCTTGTTGTGTGGGGTTGAGAAGCACACTTGGTGGTTGTGTATGGGTCTGTCTTGGGAGTTCTTTCTTGGGCTTACATCTTTATAAATATGGGTGTCAATTATGTTGGAAAATATATGCCCAAGTTATGGAATGCCCAGATTATTTGTTTGTTGGAATGCCCAGATTATTTGTTTGTTGGAATGCTTAGATTATTTTTTGGTTGGAATGCACATGTTATTGGTTGAGAAGTTATTGGAAAAATTGCATGGGTTATGGACACTTTCATTTGTGAACTTGACTGTCTGTATCTCCTTGTAATTATCGGTTCCTATTCTGTTTTGTTTGTATCTCCTTGTCTGCATTTTCTGTCCAGCTTTGGTATTTTGTTGCTTTGAATCCTGCTTTGGATGCTGCTGTTCTGTCCAACAACTATACAGTTTTGTCCGTTACTTCCATGTTACTTTTGTAATGCTTACTGCTGCTACTGTCCAGTTCAGTTGCTGCCAATCACCCTCTTTTGCATGTGTTTCCCTCCCATCTATTAGATGCATTCATTACATGTGGTGTTTGTTATGGTCCAATCCGTCCATTTTTCTTTTAGCCCTTGGCATAGATCATTGTACCACTTGGCTTATATACTGTTAGTTTACAGGTGCACCTTCAGCAAAGCGGCGGCGTGTGCGAGGGCCAACACGTGGAAAAAGAATTCGAAGGATAATTGCTGAGAATAAAGGGGAGAGGATCTCAGCTTATGTGACGCCGGAAATGAGAGCGTTTTGTGGAATAAATGCAACCAAGGTGGCGAGTGAACTAGGGACACAAATTAGGTGGCTATGTCCTATTCAGGGATTTTACTCCTCGTGGTTAAATGTTGATGATACGACCAAACGTGGCATCCTACAAGCTGTCCGGGTAAGAATGTCTAATTTGAATGGTTACCGGCATAACACCCTCATAATATAACGAGTGCAGATTGCATTCTGTTAGTGAATTCTCTCATATATGTTTGTAGGACAAATTTAAAGTCACCGAAAATGACGTTGAGGGCACAGAGTTAGTAGAGCAAATTTTTCATGAAAAGGCAAATCTAATCTACAAAGATTGGAAATGGAGAATGAACAATTTCTATACAAAGACGTTGGATGCTGGCTTAGACGCGTATGAACATCCTTTTCAAGAGATGCCCAAACATGACTGGAAGTATATGATCGATCGTGTATTCAAGGATCCAAATCGAGAGGTTAATTGAATACTTTTTGGAGTTACATTTCCAACTTTAACTTAATATCTAACAAATGATTTTTTCAGGCCCGCAAAAAAGCTGGCAAATTAAATAGGGAGGCTGTACCGTATGGTCATACTACGGGCTCTCGATCCTTTGCTGCCGTGATGACTATTGCGGTGAGACATTATGGCTCATAGTGCTGTACTTACTTTTGTTTGTAGTGCTGCTATTGATGATGGGTTGTGCCTATTCTGTTATGGTTTCTGCTGGTGCTATTTGTTGGATTGTTAATATGCTATGGTTATTTGAATATGCTAGGCTGATCGTGAAGAGCAAAGAATTGCCAATGAGGGAAATGATGCTGTTGGAAATGACAATGAGCCAAACAGTAATGAGGGGAGCGGTAATGAGGGACGAAAGAAGCTCGATATATGTGATTTGTTTGAGGCATCACATAGATTGAGAGATACAAACGAATGGATCAATTCAATATGCAAAGACAAACATGTATATGCATTTAATGTTCAATCATTTACTTTTGTTGTCTGTTTTTTAATTAATCCATTTTCTTATGTCTTTGTTGTTTGTTTTCTTTCTTTCGAAATGATAGGAGATGATGGTGGCAACACGTGACGAGGCAGCTTTGTCTGGCACTCCACTATCAGCTGAAGAGCTTTCAATAAAGTGCCTCGGGGAGTCGAAGACAAAGAACTACATAAGAGGATTAGGGAATGGGCCAAAGCCATCTACCTATCTTTCCAAATTCAACTCACAGTCAGCACGCCAGGACCAGCTGCAAAAACTTCAATGTGAGTTGGATTTAATTCGTGAAGAGCAAAGAAGAGAGAGGGAAGAGGAAAAGACGCGAAGGGAGGAGGAACAAAGACGACACGAGGAGGAACAAAGACGACACGAGGAGGAACAAAGACGACGTGAGGACAAGTATGAGGAGGATAAAATGCGGTGGGAGGAGACACAAAGGCGACAAGATGAGGAGCGGTCTATACTTCTAAAAGAGATGGAGGTATTCAAAAGCTTTATGAGCCAAATGCAAAATGGTGGGCGAGGCAACATGAGAGCAGGGTGATGGTGGCTCAAATATATGGTAAGTAATTTGAGAATATCACTTTTGCAATTGACTTTGATGCTAAGTAGGAAATTAGGAATTGCAAATTTTTTTTTAATTTTTTTGAGGTTGCTTTCAATACTTCATTACTCATGTTGCAATTTCGTACTCCCAAAAGAAAAACCTCTCTGTGGACTGTGGATAAGTTCCCAAAACTTAACGCTAAGTATGGCGTCGTTAGAGTGCAACTTTTGCGGCATTTAGACGGTGATGCCTCATTAGGATTACAAATCAAGAGCTGCGTTACAGGTGGATGATCACCTGTCCTATTAGGTCTGCCAAAGTGTGAGGGTCAGCTGTTATCCAAGATAGATTTAAGGATTATCACCACCTGTCTATTAATGATAATGATTCTTTTCTTATAAATAATGCATATCGCCGAAATGTGAGGGGCAGCTGTTAATCAAGATAGATTTCAAGAGTATATTATAAGCTTCAGAATGTGATTTAGAAGGATGTCTTATTAGAAGTTCAAGGAGGATTTCTTAAAGTCCCTGAATTGTATAGTTGATGAGTGGAGCCCTTTTCATTTTGTGGATAATTGAGCCAAGCCCTTGGACTCCTATACTAATGCACATAAGATCAAGTTTGAAGCAGAGGATACCATTCAAAGAGTGAGAGTACAAAAACAAAAGAGGAAAAGATATAGTTACTACTTAGCTCACAAAAAATGATAGATTGACTTTGCTGATAGATTGATTTATGCAAGTCTAGTTGCAGTCATAAAGAGAAATATGGGCCAGTTGAAGTCCAAATATATACGTATATATATAACGAATTTGTAGAAATCCCGTACTATCTAAGTTGTCGCTCTAGGTTCCTGTTCAATTTAACTTCTAAAACTTGTGATCTTATGTGATACCCTGTCCGGATATTTTACTAATTTGAATGTTATGACGTGTTTGGTGGATTGTAATAACTGCACTTTTCATAAATATTTCACCCTTGCATTAAGGAATTTGCTTCATGTAATTAGTAGATTTTTTAGTCTAAAAATATATGATTTTGCATGAAAAGCCGTAGGTGGCAATTTTGTGAGGGGTGGGCACGTGAAAGTGCAATGGCTGTGCATGGGTGATGAGAAGGGAATAGGAAAATTATGGAAAGAGGATAGGGGCGCTCGTTAAGAGTGGGAGTGGTTGAGTATTGGACTATTAATTCTAGTTTGATGAGAGTATGGTAACACCTTAATTTTTTTGAGATTAGGGAATTCGGTTTTGGGGTGTTACAAATTGGTATCAGAGCTTAGGTTTTATGATTTTGTAGACTATTCAAGAATGATACCCGAATGCTATCCTGTGGGTAAGTGATAATGAGTTATCGTGCTTTGGTGCAAATTTATTGCTATTGTGGTTGAGTTGTTTAATTTATTTATTCATTTGATGACAAAGACTGAATTTCGAAAGAGAAGTTGATAGGATTAAAGTTGGAAATGGGTTTCAACTAAGCAAAGTCTATGTGGTTAGTATAGAATCACACGCCGAAGAATTATATGTGGTGAGTGTACGTGGTGGTAAACCATTGATACGTAGTACTTTATTTTGGTTTGGCAAATTTTAAAGCTGAGGAAGTATTTGACTACAGTTTAAATCGTTTTTATGGCAGTCGTGATGTTTTTTTTTTATGTTCCTTTGACAAAATGGAAAGATAAGTTCTAGAGTTAGTGAATAGAGAAAAGACAAGGGGATCAAGTGTTAGCTGAAAAAAAAAAAAAGAAGAAAAAAACAAAGGATTTGGATCAACTAAGTATCTACTACAACTTAATTGTATGAATTACATCTGGAGCAGCGTATATTATTCATATTTGCGGGGAATTCATGGGGATTTGACTCGTGTAAGCTTAGTAATCTAAACTCATGCATGAGCATTGTCGGTGTATTTAAAATTTGGGATTTAGTTTGAATATAGATGTGTATGATTCTATGGTTTTGATCTATCGGGGTTGTGAATGTCAACTAATTTGTTAGTTTATGTTTGTTTAACTTTTACGAATGATGTAGAATTCAGTTGGTACTTCTAGTTATGGTTGTAGGAGTAATGAACATTTGACTAGTGGGAAGGTTGTGATTATTGGTGGAAGTGCGAAAAAAAAATTGAATTACAAGCTAAGGTCAACACAGAATAGGTCAAAGCTGAATGAATCAGAGGTGTGTGTGGTTTTCCATTGAGAATTTCTATCATGTGCGGTTGTGACTATGGTAGTATAGTAGACGGTAAGTACTTTTGTCCAATCGGGTGCCTCTATGATCATGTTATTGACTTTAATTCTCTTGCGTTATTGAATGTGCCCAATCTGATCTTGGGTTTAGTTTGGAAGGATTTTGATGCTAGACTAATGGTCTATTAATGGTGAAATTTGGATAGAGTTGTTTGGAGTTTGATGAAGCCCTAACAAAAAGGGTTTTGAGTTGAGTTTTCTACGAACTCTTTAAGGGAAAAGGCATCCGATTAATCTGAAAAGTTTTAGTATTTTGTGTATCCATTGCTATTTGAGTTTCGTTTCCATACTTGTGCGTGAGTTGACATGATGTGTTAGGTCTATACGTTGACGATGGTACTATGACTCCATGTAGGGAGTGATTTTGTGTTGGTAACATTTCGTTGGGCCTTTGAGGTGGGTGTACTTATCTGTTGGTACAGAAGATTATGGTAATGTGTATAGCTTGTGAAAAATGATAAATGGTGATAATCATGCTTGGCTTGAAGTTAAATGTTAATATAGCCTTAGTGCCGTTGCGAGTAATAAAGCCTTAGTGGCATGATTATGAATATTGCCTTAGTGGCGTGACAAGTATTGGCTTAGTGGCGTGAAGAATACTATTGCCTTAGTAGTGTGATGAATATTGTTGCCTTAATCGCATAGCCTTAGTGGCGCGGAATTGTTGCCTTGAAAGATGTGGATTGTTGCCTTAATGGGTTGAATTTTATTGCCTTATAATGGGGTCGTTTTTTTTGTAGTGTTCTTTTTCTGCAGTGGCAATGGTTGGGTAGCGTTGCATATGTGTGGCATTTGCCTATTTGGAGAAGCTTTTGTCGCATGATAATATTTATGTGGTGACTTGTGTAGAGAAATTCAGATACATGTGTTACGCAACGCTGTGGAGTAACATTGATATCTTATGGCGAACAACTGTTGTCTACGTGGTGTCGCCAATAAGACGCAAAAAATTTATTCCGTACGGTTTTTATATACTCGTATGTGAGCTAGATTCGCAGGGTAAAAGCCTGAGGTGCCTATTCTGATTTTGGCCGAGGTGCCAATGTGTGACAGATTTGCGGTGTAAGGGCTGGAGGTGCCCAATCGTGCATGATAATTGCAAGTACTGATATCAGAAACCAAGCTAAGCGTAATTTAACAATTCGATAGTCTTGGCATTGCATACTTTCCAATGTTTGCATTTAAATGATCACTTTTCTGTTGCAATTCCACTAGTCAATTTTTCTGGTTTGCATGAATTCCCGTGGTCTTTGTTTTAATGTTTTCAGAATGAATTTTGCAACCAGGGCTCACTAGGTGATGTTAGTTTTGTGTAATTGTTTCGTTGCTTAAGCGTAAATGATTCATATTACTTGCTGTTAATCTATCACATATGTGTTGGAAAGGTGGAATTTCAGTTCTGGCCTTACATTGGTGGAGAGTGTAGTTTTTTGTTGGGTTTGTCGTCCAAAATATTGGATGGCGTTAGGTTACGGACCAAGTAGGATGGGATATGGATAGTTCGAGAACGAAATAGGTGATTTTGATAGTTCAAGGATGAAGTAGAAAAATGAGTGATATAGTTTGAGAGATGTTTTCATAAAAAACTCTAAATACTAATGATAGATTGTTTTTTTTTTTTTGGTTTTTTACAGGAACGGCGTTTTAATGGAGTATCGTGCAGGATGTTGGTTATTGACTATGAAGATTTTGGCTGTGGACGTGCTTCGATTTTTTTTGGTTATCCGTTTGTTCAAGTATTCGTCCATGAGGTTTGGATAAATTGTCTCTAAGCTTGGATATATATATATATATAGCTTTTTTCTCTTGTGGTGGACGTATATTGTTATTTTGCACTCTAGAAATTTGGATACATGCAAGTTGTTTGTTAACTATTTGGTGGATACCTATTTATGAAACTTTGTATTTATTTCTTGAAATTTTTATTTTGTATTAATTGCATTAGGTTGGCAATTTTATGGAATTAATGATTGTTGGCTGAAATTTACAGGGAATAATAATGTGGAAAAAATTTGTAGAATATTTTGGAATTATAAATTGGTATGAAATATTTTCCCATTACAGTTTAGTTGCCAACAGCTACAAATGATGATTTGTTTTGCCTACTAAATAATTTGCAGGATATTTTGGAATGATAAATTGGTATGAAAATATGTCCCGACTAAACTTTGGTCGCCAAATGCGTTGCAAAATAACTTGATTCGAAAGACATTTGCCGACTAAACCGTTAGTCGGCTAATAGAAAAATTAATCTCTAGACTAAACTTTGGTCGCCAAATGGGTTGCAAAATAAGTAGATTCGAAAGACATTTGCCGACTAAACAATTAGTCGGCCAATAGAAATATTAATCTCCCGACTAAACTTTGGTCGCGAATTAATTTGCAGAAGACTTGATTCGAAAGACCTTTGCCGACTAAACAATTAGTCGGCCAATAGAAAAATTAATCTCCCGACTAACTTTTAGTCGCCAATTGGTTTGCAAAATAACTTGATTCGAAAGACATTTGCCGACTAAACTATTAGTCGGTGATGATTAAAACACATTTCCCGACTAAATAGTTAGTCGGTGAATAATGAAAGATTTCCCGACTAAAAGGTTAGTCGGCAAATAGCTGCATTCTCCGACTAAAGAGTTAGTCTCCAAATAGTATATTCTTTACCGACTAAATACATATTACCGACTAAGTATTTAGTCGGGATGTGTTAGTCGGTAAAAGGTATGTACTTTAGCCGACTAAACTTTTTTTAGTCGGCAACGACCTTTGCCGACTGTCTTCCATCGACTAATGTGCCGACCAAATTTTTTAGTCGGAAATGATTTTTGCCGACTAAAATGGCTACAATTGCCGACTAAATGTTTAGTCGGGAATGGTGTATTTTCTTGTAGTGGTACATTTTTCGATCTATGAATAAAAAGAAAATCACATGTCCTAATCCGATCAACTTCTCGACGAATTTCTTCGATAACAATAAATACTTCCGTAGGTTATAAGACCTTTGCCACCTAAAATATGAATCAACTCTTGCGAGTCATCCCTCTTCTACCATACATGAATTCATCTATAAATCTTTTGTTGCCGATAAAAAAAGAAAAGAAAAAGAAAGTTGTGAGGCATTCCTGCACGCCATGGCATCAACACACAAAATTGACGGCAACCTCCTCAAATGAATCAATCGGGTAGTTGATCATCCAACCACCTCAAGTGAAAGGGATTATGGATATTCCTGTGGCTGCTCTCTGCCAATTAGGTCCCGTTTCAAATAAAATGTTTGTAGTACAATTTATTAGCTTTTGTAAAGTTGTTCACACTACATTAAAACATCCAACACATTTTCGCTCACAAATAACTAAAACATTTTCTACACTTTTATTCAGTAGAAACAACTTGACGCACTTTTAATTCAGTAGAATCAACTTAACGTTTATGAATTATAAGAAATACTCCATAGCTTAACAATTAGTGGAAATGCCCGGCCCCTTATAGGTCTTGGGGTCTCTCTCATCTGCACCAGGTTTAAGTATAATGATTGTGTGTCATTCTAGCTCATTCGAGTAATTATTTGGTGGTCTTGGGGTACTGTCATGCATGGTGCTCGGTGCTCCAACACCCTTATCCACCATACGCTTATGTGAGGATGTGGGGACTATAATCCATACCCTTAGTACTGGGCTCCACAAAAATGTGAAGTGAATAAAAGTGTTATGACAGCACATGGCGATATCCTCAAGATCACCAAATAATGTGTAGTGAATAAAAGTGTTATGACAGCACATGGCGGTATCCTCAAGATCACCAAATAATTTTCCATTCTCATGGAGAGGATCGTTAGTATGATTAGGTCCCGGCCCAACAAAATACTGACCTGCTTACCCTTAGCCTAACCGCATGACTCAAAATGTTAACCTCAAGTTATACAATAGTTGCCCGCAATCGTTTATTTATCACGGCTATTTTTCCATGATTTCCGATGTGGGACTCCACATTTTCATTGACTTTTTTTTCGGCCTGTTAATCGAACGGACAAGATGCTGGTATGTATAAATAAATTGGTGAAATGAGGAAAAATAATACTCCAATATGATGTCTCTTTCTTGGCCCAGATAATTTATTATTTGGTTGGAAGTACTGATAGAGATATGTGGTTCAAATTAAGTATTCCTAGAGATATTTCGTTATCAGCATTGAAAGAGGTTGGTGGTGCAGTTTTGAGTTTCAATCAGTTAATGGGTACCTTGATTTTTATGAAAGAGTTCACTAATACCACACCCCATGTGGGATTATGCATCGCATGATGTTTAGTGACACCCAAATTTGTTTGAACTTTGAACCAAATACCAGATATGTGTTGACCTTAGATAGTTAGATATTAGTTGAATTCGATATTCATATCCGGTCAAACGAATGGACAATAACATAGATTTTTCTTTTAGGTTGTGTGAGACATACTTATGGTACACATATTTTCATTGACTTTTTTTCCGGCCCGTTAATTGAACGGGCAAGATGTTAGTATGTATAAACAAATTTGTGAAGTTAGGTAAAATAATACTCCAATGTGATGTCTCTTTCTTGGCCCAGATAATTTATTATATGGTTGGAAGTACTGATAGAGATATGTGGTTCAAATTAAATATTCACTACTACAAAATGATATAAAGATCACGGTCCAAAAACTAAAAAGATCTCACTTTTTGTAAAAGCGTAATAAAATGTTATGGACTATAGTTTTAATCTCAGTTATACGAAAAAACTGAGATGGAAAGATTTTTTAATCTCAGTAATCTAAAAAGTGAGATTGTAACTTCAAGAATAGATCTCATTCTCAAAAAACTGAGATTATATATGAAAGAATATATCTCGTTTCGAAAAAAACTGAGATGAAAAGATTTTTTTAATCTCAATAATCTAAAAGTGAGATTGTAACTTAAAGAATAGATCTCGCTTTTGAAAAACTGAGATAAAAAGAACCTTTAATCTCAATCATCTAGAAACTGAGATCGTAAGTTAGAGAATACATCACATTTTTTTTAGACTTGAGATGAAAGCTCTTATATAGGAAAAGTTGAAAGTCACTTACCCCTTAATCGACTACGCGCACAATACCCCAAAATAAATGTCACTCTCAACCATTCTACAAAAAAATATTTCGTCAAAAAATGGGGTACTTTCGGCGATGAAAATATATTTCGTCACAAGGTTGCGTTTCATCGCCAAATGTATTTCGAGTACAACTCTATGCTCAAAACTCCATTAATTGAGATAATTCAAATTGGGTTTGAACAATAACACAAAGGGCTACAACTTTCATGCTTATCAAAATTTCTAATTTTAATATTTGAAGGTTCAAAATGATGTTCGAAATATATTTTAATGTTAAACGCATATGTTATATATTAAATATTTCAATTATATATTGAAAAGTGTGGGTGGTGCAGTTGGTTGAAGCTTCTGTGCAAAACTCAAGAGACTTAGGTTCAAAACCCAGCAGGATAAATAAAGGGGGATTTTTTCCTTTAGGAAAACGCCACTTTCAATCTCGGTTTTTTCAAAAAATGAGATTATTACTCTCTAAACAACCACGGTTTTATAATGAAACTGAGATGTTAAGCTATTAAAGGTCACGATTTTGTCTTTTTTAATCACAGTTTTTATGTTTTTAGTCACGGTATTAATGAGTTTTAATCACGGTTTTTATACTGTGGTTAAAAGATAGAGACTTTTAGTTATACCTTGATGACCACGGTTTTGAATGCGAGATTAAAAGTGAAAGATCACACCAAATAACCGAGGTCTTTATTTATTTTTGTAGTAGTGATTCCTGGAGATATTTTGTTTTTCATTTTCAGCAATGAAAGAGGTTGGTGGTGCAGTTTTGAGTTTCAATCAATTAATGGGTACGTACCTTGATTTTTCTGAAAGACTTAGGCTAGCAGTTTTGCTTGAGGTCTGAAATGAACCATTTCAGGCCAAGTTTTTACCAAAAGGAAGATCTTGGGGCCTTCGAAGACTAGGGGCCGAAACTTTTCTGCAAATTAGTAGACTTTCCAGCTACTTTTCTGCTTTTGTGGGCCCTTGCTTGAAGGCTCTAGATTGGTTTAAAACAAAAGGAATTTTTGGGACGTGGTCCATCTTTTCCCGTGTAACAGGCCCAAAACGAGCTGCTTGTGAGCAGCTTCTCTTGTTTTGAGCTGCTTCCACACGTTTCCCTCCAGCCGACCATTTAGTTGAAGACTGACTTTGGAACTTGAGCCATGGGACCCATCTCTACTCTAGCAATCTTCTTCACATGCTTCAAGCAGCTACCCTTTTCTAGAGGCTTCCTCAAAGATCTAGACAAAGGTATTCTGGGCCCAGAGCCACATAACGTTGGCTTTGAAAATACATCGGGCCCACAAAAAGCCCAACGCCAAGCCCAACCTATGAAGAATCTTGGCCCAATGATCTGCTCTTGGCCATTGCATGGAAATAGGCCTTCGGCTAATCTGGCCATTCTGGATCTAGGCCTAAAGAACCAATCCCAGGCTTTAACTGATTTGGACCTGTTGATAAAGGTGATCCAAACGGGGATTGGGTGGCATTGGTCTAGGCTTGAATGAACCTTGTTGCCCCAAGGCCTGCCCTGAGCTTCGTTATAAGGGCTTAGGCCGTGCCCAAGTTCCTTAAGATCTGGGCCATCAAGGGCGGAACCAAGAATTTATTTCGCCTTGGGCTAACCAAAATTTATATATGTAAACCAAAAAGAAGGCAAACTCGTATATAAATATATAAATGTTTTAAAATAAACAAAACAAAAGTACAAAAGAGTTTTTCCTCCTTTTTTATTTTGTCGTTCCATTAGAGTACGTACACTAAAGTAGCAAAAATAAAATATTAGCTATTATACCCACCTAAAACCGAGAAAATCCCCCTGCAACAATTAGATAAAAGCTTAGGTAAAATACATTCGCTACAATACTTCGGTATATATACTGAACGACTGTTCATTAACAATTTCTTTTATATTATTTTTCACTTCTCTCTCTTGATTTCTCTTATATTATTAAACAGCCTCAAAAAAATTAAACGCTCCAATTTTTCATTTGGACTGAAACTTTACACATAATTTTTTTTTTAATTCTTAGGAATTGCACCTAGGCTATAGCCTAGTGCAGCCTAAGTGTACTTCCGCCATTGAGCCACACACAATGTATTATACACTTGAAAACACGTACACTCACAAAATTCCAAGAGACCCACTCTGTGCAGTATCCATGACGGCCTGTCCTTCCGAATGGTAGCTATGACTCGAACCGGACATCCTATTGGCGGGTAGGAAGCTCCTATGGTCATGCCCAAAGAGAGTTGCTACGCTGATTGCCCTCCCACCCTTTTGATTATCAAAAAAAAAAAAGTAAGGTTGGGTCTCGTACAATAATACTACTCCTATTGTATATCACTTTCAATCATTCCCTTCACAAAATTCCTAGAGAATTGGTATGTCTACGTGTCATGGTGTGTGTCTGGTGCCAATACAACACTTATCCATCTATGATCACTATAAATCATTAAATCAAAGTCTTCGAACTAGGTTTCACATTGAGCTTGTAATTGCAGATTAATTTATTGGAATTTATAGTTAAAATAAGAACAACATAATAACGGCCTTTTTCGTTTGCAAGTTTTGAGTATTTTAGTTTTGGTAGTGGATGGAGAGGGAAATAGGGTAATGATTGAAGAGAGAGCTAATGAGTAAAGACAGAAATAAAAGTAATAATTAAAAAAATAGGATAATGATTAGAGAAAAATATAAGGTAATGATTAGAAAACAAAGTTAAATATCAAAACGAACAAAGCCAACACTATTTTGTACTAGTTCCGTACGAAAAAAAATTATCCGACCACAAAATGAGAACTTAAAATTAATTCATATTTTTTGAAAAAATTAGAAATTTTTTGGTTGATGAATTCTTCTAATTTTTTGAGAGAAGGTTGACATTTTCTTGACAAAAATTGAGTATTCTTTTAACTTCTCTTTGTGCAGAGTAGGTAATCTTTTTGACGGAGAGAGCACCTATTCTTGCTAGGTTAGGAAGACACAAGATTGTATATACGAGTTGTTCTCATTTATATGCACAAAGTAGCAGAAGCTTAATGCCAATACTGAGTCATCTAGAGTCTGATGCTGTCGGTGATGCTTGTGTTGATATGATGTTGGTGCTGCTTGACTCGATGCTGCTGCTGATTTTCTCCTTGCTGAATTAGAAGCCTGATGCCAATATTGAGTCTTCTTTTTTTTAGCTGTTAATTGGCTGGGGATATGAAAAACTTATGTTTGCTGATGTACTTTGTGGGGAAGCTTCTATCACTTACTTGAAAGCTTCCTTTTGAGATTTATATTATAATTCGCTGGGGTTGATCTCTTGTCAATCCTTGGGCTGGAATAGCATATGATTATCGTGGAATAGGGTGCCAACCTAGTTGGGATGTTACTCACACGTTGTGATGCTATCTTTTCTTGTCCTAAATCTTAATTTACTCCATCATTGTGATCAATAAAGTCCTTTTTTCGCCGTTCAAAAAAAAGTAGTAGAAGCATAATTTTTATTTAGCGGGGCTCGACTAGATGTATTACTCCCTCCATCCCAAATTGTATGACAATTTTTTATATCTTTGCCAATTTCAATTTCTTATATCTTTCAATATGAACCTCAAAAAATATACAATATGAATCTTGTTTGATAGTTCTCGATTAGTTCTATTATATATACAAAATTTTTAAACTTCTACAAAGTATTATAGACTGAAAGATATAAGTAATTAAAAATGGCAAAAATTTTAAAAATTGTCCTCCAATTTGGGATGGAGGGAGTAGTATTCATGACTACAAAGATTACTGTATGTCGTACTCATTTCCTTTTATGACCAAAAAATGGTTGTAAATTAAAATTTTAGGTGTCTTTTTGCCATACATATAGGAAAGTTGGGGATTTTTTTCAAACACAAGAAACTTGAAAGCGATTCTACATAAATTTCTAAAGTAGGGATATTTGGATGTGTGCAGGGCTGGGCACCCCTGCACCCTTAGTGTACACACCTAGCAGTTGATTTACTTGGTGATTTTGGATTAAACGAGTTTGATTTTGTTTGTTTCTTGGTTTTCTTGTTGTTGAATTCGCAGTTTACACCGGAGATTTGGGCAAATTCCGATTGAATCTTGAGGACTGATGCACATAATGCCCTATTACAAATCAATTTGCGCTTTGACATGTTAATGTTTTGTAGTTTCATAAGATTTTATTGAACAAACCCCCATGGGAACATGGAAACAGGGCAAACCCCAGAGTACATCAAACATAAAAAAAAACAAAGATTACACACTCCCAAGCATTACAAAGCTAGAAGAAACCAAGCCATCAAGGCCACAATACAACAGCACAGCCCAAACTTAGGCATTAAAGACCATCAAAAACCTTGAAGGGGATATTCCAAGCAAGACAACTGGTTGGTGGCTGTCTTCTTAATATGCTTCCAAGAACTCTCATATCATCGCAAATCAGTAAACACTCTGCATCGCAGCATCTATACCCTCCCGACTTGTGTTGAAAAATCTTAGAATTTTTCACTTTCCAGATATAGTAGTAGATAGTAGTTGCCAAAGATAATTTGTACAGAACCTGAGGAAGATCGTCCCTCTTCAAAGTTTTCCTAATCTCATCCAATTACTGAGCCAGAACACCAGGAGTTCTTGAAACATTGTTCTTAGCCATCGCCTGCCTCCACAATCAAGTAGAGTAAGGACAAGTGAAAAAAAGGTGTACATGGCTCTCAGGGACATTACGACACGTACTGAACACACCAATTGATACCAATTAAACCCTATTTGTTCCATAACTGTGATTTTCTTTTACCCATCGATTGGATGACACGCGGCAAAGGTAAAATTGGATAGATGAAAGGTGATTTTGGTTCGCCTTAATAAAGTAGGTTTAAGTGAGTTAAACCTGATTAATATCAATAAAACTATGATGAAGTTTTATTGGTTATTCACCCGTTGAGTAATCAGTTTATGACGTATTTCTTGTATTAAATGAATATTTGTTTTCCCCGTCGATCAAGTGACAGGTGTTAAAAGAAGATGTATGCAATTATCCCCACGATCAAGGGAGCAGTTTTGCTTAGTCATGGAGCAGTTCCACAACGTGGAAGTTATTTGCTTTACCGCTCGTGAGAGTTGATTCAAAGGCATAACATGAAGGAATAACTGCCATATTGGAGGGAGGATTCAAATTCAAATTGGAGGAGGCCTATTTATGTACAAGTTAGTAGCAGTTTCAAACGCACACAAACAATGCCAACAGACCTTTATCTTTTCTTTTCTAGGAGTAGTTATAACTTGTAATTATTCACTCGATTATCTTAATCGATTGTTAATAAAGTCCATTTTGTTAGTCTTCTTCCACAATTCATCCACTTCATTGTTTGTTTCCAAAGAATTCCTGAAAACGGCAAAAAACCAAACTCCACTTTTCACACCCACATTCTAGCAAATCACATATACCATTTCTCCGTCGATTCCCCGTCGATTGGATTAGAAATTAGAAAATTAGGTAACAAACCCCAATTCTGAATTCTGTCCATGGCAGATAGTCTCCCCCACATAGGCATCCATTGGATGATACCCCATTTTGGAACATGATGCTTGAACCAAATAATCTTGCACCATGGAACTGTAGGCAAACGGTGTCTCAACGCCTGCCAACTAGACTAGATGGAAAACATAACGGTAGCAGTGAAAGACCAGGAAACGTAATCCTCTTGAGTTGAGGAGGGGCAGCTCGATTATATGTTTGTATAGCTGCAATTCTTTCTCTTGGATTTTGTTCTGCAATTCTTGTGATTGTGAAGTGTAAACACAATTATCACTTCAAAGTACTGAGCGCTTTCCTCCGAAATCAGTTATCTATTGTGTGATGTCCGCTAAAACTAACACAATTTTTTAACCAAGCTACTCAAGTTTGAGCTCATGTTTGACTTGGTGACGCTCGTTCAAGATCGATTTGTTACTTTGACAAATAAAGCCTTAAACTTTTTTAAAGCTCATTAAGCTTTCAAACGTACTACTCGGCTGTTTAGCAGATAGTTATCGGATTGCCTTACACTTTTTGATGCGTTTTTTTTTTCTCTTGCTTTTGCTGGGATTGTGGCAGTAGATTTTAGTATTATGTGTTTGGTACTAAGGCATTGATATATTGGATTCGCCTACGGGGAGGGATCCTTTTCAACTTGCCCTTTCTGATTTTTTATGATGCTGCAACCTTAGTATTTCAACAATAATGACTCGACTAGAATTCAAACTTAATTTATGAATGTCTATCGAGCAGGTTGTTATGGAGTTGAGTCTTTTTTCAACAATTTATGAGCAGTTTCGTCCTCTAAATTTAGAGCATCATAGTGCAAATTTTGGGATATGGAAGTTGTGGTTTCAATTTTAAGGTGGATTCCCTGCTGCCAAAAAAAACTCATCTAAGAAATCCCAAATATTGTATATGCTAGCTAGTTGGGTCAAATGGATTAGATTGTGTCCTTTAATATTTTAGCAAATGAGGAAACGATAGTTTACAAAGAGAATTTTAAAAGCAGTTTATATTTCACCAAGCGAATAGGCGACGTAGAGAAATTTCTCCATTGATTAAACGATAGTTTACAAAGAGAATTTTAAAAGACAATTTACAAAGAGAATTTTAAAAGCAGTTTCTCTTTGGATCTTAATTAGCTAGGTATGTATGTTTAGCCAGTCTTGTGGTTAAATAAACTGGGAGCTGTAGAATTGGGCATCACTAGAGTACAATTTGAGGGCATATTGTTCCTGTGGTTTTATTTTATTTTATTTTATTTTTTTTTATAGCTGGCCTTCTCCATCAGAGGCTGAACGCCACAAAGACTTCATCAAATAATGAAATGAAAATCTACTTGGTGACTGAATTTGCGGCAAGATACTGCAATGTCATTTTGCACTATGCCTGGGTTTTTTTTTTGGTTATACGAAGGATATGCAGATTGGATACTCTTAGTACTCTACATACCGGTCGGAGCATTGCCCTCAGCACCACGCAACCATCTGCTATCCCACTGTATGCTCTAAGCGCCAAAGACTATGTTTGCCCCATCACACACCAACCCACACCCCCCCCCCCCCCCCCCCCGGGTCAAGCAGCTAAGTATTTGCTAGTACTAGCATGTGAAATTTAGATTGTCGGAGCATTTTTTATGGACTTTATTGAGCAGTTGACCTCTAGCCTCTTACACCACCATTAGTGTCCACGTCGCTATCTATTGCAAATACACACAGAGAATGTTTGAGTTCTGAAATAAATTAAGTTCCTCAGCAACTTTGAACTCTCGAATAGGCAGATATAATCAAATCTTGAAATGGAAGCCCATGCCACATCTTTGTTTTAGTGACTTGGATCCATATTGCTACTATTTTTGGAAAAACAAGAGACGTTCCACAGAGAAGCTAACAAGAGTTACTGGAAAGCAATTGCAGAGCTCATCCCCAACGAAGTACCAACAATAGAGAAGAGGGGAAAGAAGGAGAAAGCAAAGCAGCCTTCCATTGCTGTGATCCAGGGCCCCAAACCCGGTAAGCCAATTGATCTTTCAAGGATGCGACACATACTCGTGAAGCTCAAGCATAATCCACTGTTGGCTGAGATTAGCCGTGAACCTTTGTTGATTAGAGGAGAAATTAGCAACTAAAGCAAGTACTTGAATGCCGAAAATCATAATTTGATGCAAGTAGGGTTTTCATTTTTACACACCAAAAATCATAATTCTCACCGTTAAATATTGGGCACAGAGGTTGTTGAACTCTAAAAACATGATTACTTGAACTCGCCATCGTCTTCGGCACCGGGGTTTATTTTCCCGTCACAAATCTTCACGCCCAGTTGTTGTTGATGTGAACCAGCTCTGATACCACTCTGTTGGCTTAGATTAGCCATGAACCTTTGTCGATTAGAGGAGAAATTAGCAGCTAAAGCAAGCACTTGAATGCCGAGATGGGTTTCGGGTGAAACACGCACAAACTGAAAACAGGGGGATCAGGGGAAACTCTCTGATTTTTTTTCGTTCCACTTCTCATTAGTTCTAGACAATTCTTACAAGGACTTATATAGATACACCATTTGGACCTTGGGCCTTCACTAACCAAAAACACAAATATAAAAGGCCCAATACATGACATAAATATTAGCCCAATTACAAACATAATATTTTTAGCCCAAAATACAAACTTACAACAAAGTATTAATTTTAACATCCACCACCCTACATGAATCCTCCACCACCCACCGCCACCTTCATCAGATACCGAAAAGGATGACAAAACGAGGCCGTCTCCTCCGGTTGCAGCCACCAATTTTCGGCAGGCCGCTGTTGTAGCTCCCAAGGTTTAGATGTTGCTTGAGAGAGGGAGATCGAGAGTGGTTGCATGCTATATATGATCCCCTTGTGAAAAGTTACCTTAAGTATCTTGTTTAGTATGTATTATAGATCACTTTAAAATGTGTGCAAGTGGCTTGTTAGTTTGAGAAATGTAGGAGCATTTTTCTTTTGTACAAAAGCTTCAGTCAATCCTGTTGTACTGCATGCCAAAAAAATCCTTTCATACAGTAAATGGTTTGCTATGCTTCATTACGTCGTCCACACTAAATTTCTGTTAGGTTATTTCTGGATCATTCTTTAGTTTGAATTTGAATGTTTGCAGATAGTTCAGTAGAGGATAAATGTTCCCCTTTCGTTCACTACTCTTTTTATTGCAAGCGTATCATACGACAATGACCTTGCTGGTACAACTATAGGTTCCAATTGTGTTGTAACCTCGACCCAATGAACAATAATGCTTGTGACTGAGACATACGGACACATATGTGATCGGAACCGTTCAATCAATGCTCATAGAACCGACACGCATTGGCGGTATCTAGATCAGATGTCTATATTCGTAGGCACCATTCACCTGCAAATGGCTTAACCAACAACATGGCAACCGAATATTAAAAACAAGCAATAGATGACGGACAGAAAAAGAAAGAAAGAGAAAAGATACATAAGCTATGAAGCACCGACACCATAATTTATTATAAATTTTGAGGGGGACATGGCGGGACACCAAGGGGACACGGCGGGGTCAAAGTGTAAATTTTTTTAAAAAAATTAAGGTCAAACTGTAATTTTTTAAATTTTGGTGGTCAAACTGTAAATTTTTTTTAAAAAATTTAGGAGTCAAACTATAATTTTTGAATATGATTGTATTGAACTTGTGGATGTCTTGTTTTGTTTGAATAGTATTAAAACTATGAATTTTTTGTTTTGTCCATATTTTACCATTTAAAATTAGAAAAAAATTGAAAAAAATATAAACAAATAAATAAATATACATGCATATGTGGCGTGTCCCTCGCCGTGTCCGTGTCTCTATTTTTTGTAGAATTCTCGTGTTTGTATCTGTGTCCATGCATCATAATACACAAGTGTGAGATACACCACATCTTCTGGTTGAATTAACAACTGAGTAGATAGCAAAGATATATGACACGGCCGGGACCAACCCAATGATTTTCATAAAGCCCAATTTATTGATCCAACCTTCAAACTTTTTATTTCAGAATCAGGATTCTAAATTCTAAATGAAATTTGCCAAAATGGATCAATCATTTACACATATCCGGTTGAATGCTTCTTCTTATTCTTTTTTTAATAAGGACAATTTTTTTTTTTGTCATACACGGCGGGGGTTAACGGGCAGAGGGGAAGCTACCCATAACCCTGAATTCCAAACCTGCTTCCTGTGGGACTCGAACTCTAGTCACCACCGGGGAGGGAAATGAGACTACCAACTTGACAAGTTTAATTTCTCATTAAGGAATTCTCGTTGAGTGTTACTACTTTGGAAAGCCTCCCCAGCACTTGCTTCATTCCTGGTCTTTTGAACTCACGCAATTCCGCTCCAAAATCTTTCCATGGACTTGGATACGCACGATGTTGAAGCAAAGCCGAACGGAGCTGTTGCGCTTGAACGGGTTGAGCAAATTTGGCCAACTGGTAAACTATAAGACTGGTTAATTAGTTCCCGTAGATTCTACTTGAAAACATGATCACAAAATGTTGATGATCGTCCTCATGGGAATAAGAGATTACTATTAGAATTTTCACACAACACGAGCTCATTACTACATGCAAAATAATAGTAATACAACACGCATCTGATCACACACATAAACAATGAGGGAAATGGAAGCCCCAAGGGGGGATATCTCACGGCGCGCTCTCTCTCACACAAATAGACATGCATCACACAAACACACTACTACTTATAGTCTTATAGACGCACATTACTACGTACATCCAACTACACCATCAATATGCACGCCCACCTTTTCACCCACTTGATTTATCAACCCGGCCCCATCTTGATCCATCTTTGTTCCCTAAGCTTCATCCGCTTTTCTTAAAGAAGAAATCGTGGACGAATTGGAGAACCGACATGATAAAAACAATGAAGCCAACACAGAAAGCTATGAACGTCCACGGAGATTTAAAATACGTGCGTCTCACGTGTGCCATATTGTTGGGCCAAAAACCCTTGCTATACTTGGTGGCTTTGCTGCACGTGTCTGCGAAGTATCCTCCTAAAGGGATTTCCTTGCATAGCTTGTTGAATAGATCCACGGCGTCCTCGGCGGCACCCAAATAGTTCCTCACGACTCCAGCCTTTTCGAGCACTTGGATATCTTTTTCATTGTCAACGAGCAAGTCCATTACGAACGCATAGGATGAAACGTGCTGCGAAACGTCTGGGCAGCACTGTTCAAAGGCAATGAGGTTCCTGAGGTATGACTCCGTGCTGTCGTATATCACGAGTGGTGGAATTTCAAAACGAGCCCTTCGACACCACCAAAATAGGCCTTTAGGTTCACTGAACTTGAACTTGAACAAATCGTTTCCTGTATCGGGAACAAACTTGACTCCTGCATACATGAGTTCCGATGCTGAAGGCATTTCTCTAAAATCAAAATTTATATGTTTTGGTTGATCACGAGGAAGGAAACCATAATATAGGTTATGGAGGATATGATGGTAGTACTTGGCAGGACGGTGGTGATCAATATTTTTACCACTTTGAACTCCTCCTCCTTCTTTTGCTGCTGCTGCTGTTGCATGCGATGTTGGACAACCAAAAACCCTAAGGACACAGTCACAGGGCGAACACCAACTACTTTTGGCACTACCACTGTTGTTGGAATTTTGTTGTTGTTGTTGTTCTTCTTCTTCTTCTTCTTCTGCTGCTGCTGTACAACCAAAAACCCTAAGGACACAGTCACTGGGTGAACACCAACTACTTTTGGCGCTACCACTGTTGTTGGAATTTCGTTGTTGATGTTGTTGTTGTTGATCTTCTTCTTCTTCTTCTTCTTCTTCTTCTTCTTCTTCTTCTTCTTCTTCTTCTGCTGCTGCTGTACAACCAAAAACCCTAAGGACACAGTCACTGGGCGAACACCAACTACTTTTGGTGCTACCACTGTTGTTGGAATTTCTTTTTTTTTTTGAACGGCTGTTGGAATTTCGTTTTGGCATCATTTTGTCCGCATAGAACCACAACACATAATCGGTGAGCGACCAATCCTTGTCAGAGCGATCTGGGATCCGACCCACCGTGAGTTGGAACAATATCTCAAGCACAATGAAAGGAATTTGATTCTCGAGGAGTACCAAGTCACTTTTCACTTTGATGAAGGTAAAAGCGCCACAAATTGGATCTGTTTCTGGTCCCTGCTTTATGAAATGCAAAATCATTAATTCAATTTGTATAACCTGGTTTATCTTGTTAATTAAATTTCATAGGTTATTTTGCTAAATAAGCCAAGTGGCTTATTTTTTGTCCTTATTCAAATTTTTTTCGTATTTCTTAGTTTTTCGTCAATTTTTGAGGGATTATTGCTTCGTCATGATGAGAATAATCTAAAAAGTAAACAATTATGATCCAAACTTAAATTTTTTGAATGAAGACAAAAATAAGCTAATAAGCCAATTTTTTCGTCTTTTAAAAATTGAATTTCGATCATATTTTTTTTTACTTTTTAGATTCCTCTCGTCATGGCGAAGCAATAATTCCCAAAAAAATTGATGAAAAACCAACAAATACGAAAAAAATTTAGATAAGGACAAAAAAATAAGTCACTTTCTTATTTAGCCGAACAACCACGAATCAACAAAAGAAGCCTGGCTAACACGACCATATTTCCTTGCAAATGGTATACATTCTGCAAGGGAAACTTTTTTTTTTTTTTGGTTTTATTAAAAAGACTTGCAAGGAAAATACATTTCACCGCAAATTGTATCCTTTCGATGATGGAACATAAATTTTGTGGATTATACTTCCGCCGTCCCAAAATATGTCCAATCCGTAAAACGAGGATGTAAAAATACAACTACAATTTTTGTGAGAAAAATATAAAGTTTTTTCAACAATTCACAAGATATCGATGAGTTCTTTTAATTTATGAAAAAAGTTTGAATTTTTCCTTAAAAGAAATACATTATTTTTGAGTACTTATTTTGCGGATCGGATAAACATTTTGGGACGCATGTAATATTTATTTGTTCCTCTCAAATTGTACTCATTAGGTGAGGAAAAAAACTCTTCCTGCGGTTGATTAGTGGCAATATATCAAGTATCAACACAACTGTGTATCTTAAAGGTTTGTTATTATGCAAGTGGAAAGCAGTGTAGTTGGTACTTCCCTTATACTCTTATGCACATGTGTAGGGTTCGATTCCCGTGAGTACCCATTCTCCTCCACAAGTCTCCTAGAATAGAGTAGATTATAATTAACGAATGGCAAAAAAAAAATGGTTTGTTATTATTATTGTTTTTTTCTCGGCACGGAAAGAATTTTCTTAAATAATTACAAAGGATTACAAGTAATATATAAAAAGAATGCGGGCACAATAACATCTCAAACAAGTCAATGATCCGAACAATGTTGCCACCAAAAGCGTGGACAAAATTGCCACCCACACCCCGAAAGGGAATGTTATTATTGAACTTCACAGTTCTCATGTATAGCACGCACTGGTTAGTATGAAGAGCATTTTAATTGAGCTACTTAAAAAGGATGCTAAAAGCAGCAATTGAGGGGAAAAAACAAGAGTAAGTTTCGTCAACTGATAAAAGAGCTTAATATGCTTTTAGCGATCCATAATTACCGTTTTGGTGCGATATCCATAGAATAATTCGAGGATGAAACAACCATCGACCAACATCATTTCCTCATCCAGTGTAACTTCTTCTGCGTAGCATTTCTTTGCATCGTCTATTGTTGTGTTCAAGTTCGCTAAACATTCCTGTACCACCGTGATCTTTGTCTTCTCTGCTGATACCAGGTCATCAATTGCAGCGGTCAATCGAGAGAGTAGGTGATTTGTGTAGCTCATTTTGACGTGTTGTAAAGGTGTTTGGAGGTGGTTGTCTTTTCGGTGAAGAGGGCCAATAGCGATGAGGCAAGGGGTGTAGGCACTTTCGTTTTGTTTACGAAGCTCTTCGGGCACCCTGTAAATGGAAGCTAAAGAGAAGAAGGATTCAGTTTTCTGGGCACCTTCACCGATTTTCTGAACGACGGTCGATGTAAGGCACTGAAGAGCCTCCTCATCAGAGCCAATCTCCCCTTGACTCATTTCAGTTGGGTGGATTTGGATTTCGAAATCAAGTTGCAGTTGTGTTTATAGTTGGTGGTAGAGGTTTGGGTTTGAGCTAAAGACAGACCAGCTCTATATATAGAAGGGCTCACAGTTTAATTGGTGCACTAATATATTTGCCCCCTTTTCAAAACTTGCAAAAAAAAAAAAAAAACCTTGCAATATTCTCATGTGTAGGAGTAACGACTATTCAGTGGTAGAGAGAGGGGCAAGTGCGCGATGCATCCGACCTTGTGCCCAATACAAGCGTAAGTTTGCCCCTCGAATTTCTTCTATATATTGACAAGTGAAGAAGAAAGATCCTACTCACATGAATATGTTTTATCTTTACAAAAGTTCAGAAGTACAAATTGAAAAACGAATAGCAATAATTCATGAGAGCCACTTTGTTCACACTCGATTTGAATGAATGACCGTAACTTTACTTCCATTTGGTGAACTATGTTACAGATCTTCAAAATCTTTTTTTATGTAAATTGTTTTGTTAGGAAATTATACAAAAAAAAAAAAAAAAGGCTCAATTAGAACGAAATTGAAGTTTTTTTTTTTTTTTTTATCAAGTATTACTGATATTGGATTGAAAAGGAGTTTTGCTTAGTAACTAAATAAATTATTGCATAGAAAATAATTAAGTGACTTTGATCATTGCTACAGAACAAAATTGCTCGTAATTTATGCATCTTTTGGTTCCAATCCTTTTTTTTCCTGTTCAAGTTTAATTTTCTGAAATTTACACATAGACTGCTCGTGAAGATTAGAATGATTTATAACGATTCCTAAAGAGAAATAGACCACTCATTAAGTTTGGAATGATTTCTAATGATTCCTAAAGAGAGAAAAGAAGAGAGTGCCAAACATTTCTTCATTAGTAGATTCCTAATTTGGGGTGAGGAAGGAAAATTTTATTCTCCTCTTCAGAACCTCTTCTTCTTCTTTTTTTTGTAATTTTTCTCTTTCTTTTCTACCCTATTTTCTCCTCTTTTTCCTTTCCTTCCACATCAAGCAATGGACAAAACCTTCAGATAAAAGATGGAAAGTCAAAAAATAACTTTCACATGCATTCCAATTCAAGTTGTACGTTTTCCGTAAAATGTTCTACTTCGTAACAAAAAGAGATACGAATTGAAAATATCATGTATAGCCCCTATTTTTTGCCCAATCAAGAGTGATCGAGTCTTGATAAGAAGTTATGAAGTTAAACTGTAAGTAAAGAAGCGAGAGACGTACCTGCTGGATACTTTTCATGTGGGGCATAGGATTGTTTATTTACTTGGCATGTCCAACGTAAATTTTTTTACATAAAGACAAATCAATGAACGATAGAAAATATAGATCATTTGCAACTGTATTCACTAGATACCACTGTTCAACTGAAGCAAAAATATTGCTTATTATTGAGACGAAACATTGTTTACATTGATCTCGTAATTTATGCATCTTTTGATGATTCAAATCCTTTTCTTTTGTTCAAGTTTTTTGAAATTTGCATCTGGACTGCTCGTCGTATTTGGAATGATTGCTAACGGTTCCTAAAGAGAAACAAACCGCGTGCTTGCCAAGCTTGGAATGAGAGCTGCTATTCCCCCCTCCCCTGACACACACCCCCCCCGGCCCCACCTCCCCTTTTCCTAAATTACACCCCCCCCTCTCTCTCTTCCTTTTCTTTCTTTCTTTCCGGTTTCTTTCTTTCTTTCTTTTTTTCCCTTTTCTTTCCGGTTTGATTTTTTTTTTTCATTTTTTTTCTTTTTCTTTCTTTCTAATTTGAATTTTTTTTTTCTCTTTAATAATAGGTTCAATTCTAATTCTAGGCTTTATAAAATAATTATGAAAAAAAAAGTGTTTCAATTGATCATATTTATACGACTATTTTATTTTTCTTTTTTTGTCCTTTATAGATTAAAAAATATAGTTACGAAAATAAGTATTTCAATTTCCAAATATTTCATCCTAAATAGTCGTAGTAAATTTTTTAATACACTTATTTTTTTAACTATTTTTTAATATATAAACGGTGTAAAAAATAAGTGTTTTAATTTTCAATCCATGTTATTAATCAAACTATTATTTCTTACATTTAAAAAATTTGTTCTTTCTTTCTTACGCAATAGGTTCAAGTCTAATTCTAGATTTTTTAAAGTAATTGAGAGAGAAAAAAAAAGTGTTTCAATTGATCATGTTTATCCGACTATTTTTTTTCTCCTTTTTTTCTCCTTTATAGATTAAAAAATATAGTTACAAAAATAAGTGTTCCAATTTTCAATCCGTTTGAACCGGTGCAAAGTTGTTATTTTTATGATCATTTCATCTTAAATGGTCGTAATAAATTTTTTGTTCCAAGGCCTTCCAATGGACATCCTAAGAGAGTCTTAGAACTAAAAAAATAAGTCTTAGGGTGTTTTGTTGAAAGGCCTTAAAAAGATATGAATAATTAAATAAAGAAATAAATTAAAATAATATGATCAGAATAAAAAAATATTCACACCCGTTCAAACGCATTAAAAATTGAACCACTTAATTTTTTAACCATATTTTTTAATATATATAAACGGTCTAAAAAAATTAAGTGCTTAAATTTTCACTCCGTTTGAATCAGTGCAAAGATCTTGTCAATATAATCAGAATAACAAGATCTTTGCACCAATTCAAACGGAGTGAAAATTTGAGCACTTAATTTTTTTAGACCGTTTATATATTAAAAATATGGTTAAAAAATTAAGTACTTCAATTTTTAATGCGTTTGAACGGGTGTGAAGATCTTTTCATTTTGATCATATTATTCTAAAGAGACATAATCAAATTTTGTCTCTAAGGCTCTCATAATTACGTTTCTGCTTCATAGGATTGCAAATTGATGGTGAGAATTTTTTTTAACACAAACGTTGCCGTTTAGGGCTAGCAGCCCAAGGCCATTTAAAATGGCGGAGAGAGGTAATTAAAAGGGCTGAGGGAGGGTAAAAATGGAAAAAGGGTGTGGGACCGGGAGGGGTGTGGTGTCGGGGGGGTGGGAAAAGCAATTTACGCTTGGAATAATTTCTTACTATTCCTAAAGAGAGTGAAGAGCATTTCTTCATTGATTCCTCATTTGGAGAGGAAGGAAAAATATGTCCTCTTCAAAGCTTTTTTTGCTTTTGCAATTTTTGTCTTGCTTTTCTTACCCTAAAGGTGTAGGTGAACTCTCATAATTCACACATCTTTCGATGCAAATCCTTTTCTCATGTTTCAAAATTTGTGAAATTTACATCTAAATCGCTCATGAAGTTTGGAATGATTTCTAAAAATAAACTGCTCATCAAGTTTAGAATGAATTCCTAAAGAGAGAGAAGAAGAGAGCAAAAAAACATTCACTATTAGATTCGAAAGAGGAAGGATAATTTTGTCCGAATGTCTATTTCCGTAGGCACCATTCACCAGCAAATGGCTTAACCAACAAATGGCAACCACCTATTAAAATTGAGTAGCAAATGATACTTAGATAAGGAAAGGAAGGAAAGGAAGGAAAGGATGAATACATATGAGACAAAACCACATATTCTGCCTGAAAAATAGTTACACAAAGTAAAAAAGTAAATTAAGCCCCAAATGACTTTTCATCTAGCCCATTCCCTTACCCTTGCTTAACACACTAAAGACCATATACAACTGTTAGGCTGACAAAAGGAATAGAAAAAGAAGAACCTCGAATCGAACACGGCTGCTTCGTTGGGGAAAAGCGCATATTAAAGAAAAAGACAACTAAAATGTCACAATTTGGTAGTTCCGAAAATCATCTAACAAAAGACATTGTACACATATCACCGAGGTAACGTCTGTGTCCCAAGGTGGGAGGTCACCCTTGAACTATCACCCACCAATCTTCAGGGATGTATGTGCCAGATGTACCCCTGGCTCTGTCAATAGCTTCTTGTCACCTCTGGTTGTAGCCACCAATTCTCATCACCTCTGGTACGTACGACGTTGAAACAAAGCCGAACGAAGCTATTTTGGAGGAGGACATGCAAGAGGGTAATTTCATATACCAACTCACCTAAACAATTGTTGACTAATGGAGATGCTTACAGTGGAGGATGTGTGTGGCGCCACTTGGAACCCAGTTCCTAAGCCACTGGGCGCCCCATCTCCTAAAGTTCTCCCATCGTCAATTCAACCGCCAAAACCAAAGTTAAAGCCTCTGCCGGACACACTTAAGTATGTCTTCCTTAAAGGCGATGATACTTTTCCGGTTGTGATCTCCTCATCCCTTGAGGTAGATCAAGAGGCTAAGTTACTTACCATGTTGAGAAAGCACGTGGGCGCGATAGGCTGGACAACAGCAGATTTGCAGGGTATTAGTCTAACAGTGTGTACGCACCGCATTTTTTTAAATGAGGACATGAAGCCTTCTAGGCAACCTCAGCGTCGTCTGAACCCCAATATGAAGGAGGTGGTTCGGGCTGAGATGCTGAAGCTCTTGGATGCGGATATTATCTACCCGATAGCCCATAGTGAGTGAGCCCGGTGCAGGTAGTGCCTAAGAAGGCTGGCGTGACAGTTGTAAGGAACGGCGAGGGCGAGCTAGTGCCGACCCGTGTTTAAACCGGGTGACGAGTTTGTATAGATTACCGGAAGCTTAATGCGAGCACCCAGAAAGATCACTTCCCTCTCCCTTTCATTGATCAAATTCTGGAGAAGGTGGCTGGCCGAGCATTCTACTGCTTCCTGGATGGGTACTTTGGCTACAATCAAATTGAGGTAGCCATGGAGGATCAGGAGAAGACCACCTTCATGTGTCCTTATGGTACGTTTGCCTACCGTCGCATGCCGTTTGGATTGTGCAACGCTCTCGGAACCTTTTCAAGGTGCATAATGGGAATATTTAGCGACATGGTAGAGAAGATAGTGGAGGTGTTTATGGATGATTTTTCAGTTTTCGGGGATTCGTTTGACGAATGCCTCTAGAATTTAGGAAATGTCTTGCAACGGTGCGAGGAGAAGCAACTTGTGCTTAATTGGGAGAAGTGTCACTTCATGGTAACCCAAGGGATTGTGTTGGGACACATTGTCTCATCCAAGGGTATTGAGGTGGACAAGGTGAAGATTGATTTGATTGCGAACCTTCCTTCTCCAAAGACTATCAAGGATATCCGGTCTTTCTTAGGTCACGCCGGTTTTTACCGACGTTTTATTGAGGATTTCAGTGCCATCTCCTGACCGTTGTGTCAGTTGTTGTCGAAGGTTACACCCTTTGTGTGGTCCGACGCGTGTGAGGAAGCAATCAATACATTAAAGCGGAATCTCACTATTCCGCCGATTGTTCAGCCTCCGGATTGGAGTTTGCCCTTTGAGTTGATGTGTGACGCCTCCGACTAAGCAGTCGGAGCAGTTTTAGGGCAACGGTGAGGGAAATATCCATGCGTCGTATATTGTGCGAGCAAGACTTTGAATGAGGCACAAATGAAATACACCACTACCAAGAAGGAATTGCTCGCGGTAGTGTTTGCCTTAGATAAGTTCCGGTCCTACTTGGTAGGGTCGCAGATTGTGGTTTTTACCGATCATGCGGCTTTGAAGTACTTAATGACCAAGTCGAACACGAAATCTCGCCTTATCCGGTGGATTCTTTTGCTGCAAGAATTCCACATTGTCATTAAGGATAAGAAATGGGTCGAAAATGTAGTGACCGACCATCTATCTCGTTTGGAGATTGAGGACCCCACTTCTCATCTCTTCAATGTGGATACTTTCCCTGACGAGCAATTGTTTGCTGCTAATGTGTGCCTATGGTTTGCAGATATCACCATTTACTTGGTGACTCGGCAAATTCCACCTCATTGGTCCACAACTGAGAAGTAGCGATTTTTGAGAGAGGTCCAGCAATATATTTACGATGATCCATATGTGTTCAAGTATTGCGCGGACCAAATTATGCGCCGATGTGTTCCCGAAGCTGATCAAAGGGGAATTCTTGAGTTTTGTCACACCGAGGCTTGCAGAGGTCATTTCTCCACAAAAAAGACCACCGCCAAGGTCAGTGAGTGTGGTTTCTATTGACTGAGTCTATTTAAGGATGCGTACGTCTTTTGTAAGTCATGTGACCGGTGTAAGAAATTAGAAAAGGTTGGCCCACGGAATATGATGCCCACACAGAACATTTTTGTTATAGAGGTCTTTGATTGTTGGGGTATTGATTTCATGGGCCCGTTTCGAGGGTCATACGGTTATGAGTACATCCTCCTGGGGTGGATTACATTTCCAAGTGGGTTGAGGCTATCCCCACTAAGACCAGCGATTCTAAGGTCGTGTTGAAGTTCTTACGAACTAATATTTTGTTGAGGTTTGGCATACCACGTGCCATTATCTCTGATCAGGGCACGCATTTTTGTAATAGATCTTTTGGGGCTTTAATGAGCAAGTATAACATCTCTCACAAAGTGTCTACTGCTTATCATCCCCAAACCAACGGTCAGGCTGAGCTAGCAAATCGTGAGATGAAGGGAATTCTAGAAAAGGTCGTGAACTCAAATAGGAAAGATTGGTCACTTCGGTTTACCGATACTTTATGGGCCTACCGCACTGCTTACAAGACCGTGTTAGGTGCTTCACCCTACCAGCTCGTTTATGGTAAGGTCTGCCACTTGCCCGTTGAGATGGAACATAAGGCCTATTGGGCCATTAAGACGCTAAACGCGCGTTTACTTGAGGCGCGTGCCCATAGAAAGCTTCAGTTGTATGAACTCGAGGAGATTAGGAATGACGCGTATGAGAGTGCGAGTATTTATAAGGGTAAGGTTAAGGCATATGATGATAGAAATATTCAACGCAAAACCTTTAGTGTTGGTCAGAAAGTATTACTTTATAACTCGTGCCTTCATTTGTTTCCTGGTAAGTTGAGGTCCAGGTGGGATGGTCTCTACGTTGTGTATAAGGTTTATCCAAATGGCTCAGTAGATGTTTGTGAGCCGAAAAATAATAATATTTTCAAGGTTAATGGGCAGCGTCTTAAGCCATTTTTGGAATTGTTGGAAGTAGGTGAACCAGATGAGGTGTTAGTTGATCCTGTTTATTCAGATGACCCTGTTGTGTAGCCATTGGGCTACGTTCCGACGGGTAGCTTTTGTGTACCACTCTCTTCACTAAGAAGTGGACCCGGCTACTAACGATCGGGGTACTCATCATTAACTTGAGTTTTGGGAACAATCTTTGTACACTTATTTTTTTATTTCTTGTTAATCAATGAAATCCAAAAAAACAAAAAATATAAAAAAAATTGGAAAAGAAAAAAAAATTGCATAATGGTCTGTTATAGCCACCTGGTCAAAGCTATGTATGTAGTACTTAAGAGGTTGGGTCTGACGGCAGGCGCGTAGTTAGCAGCGAGAATTTTGTCTGAACCATCTGACTTTAATGTCTAAACTCTGTGGAAATTGCTTCACAAACAGAGTGGTGGGTAAGAAATCTGGCAAGCCGAAAAGGAGTGACAGCCTATTAGATGATGGTACGACTTCTCCAAATATCGTTGAATCCTATGCATACTGTCCTTCCAACAAATAGGGAAACACAGTCTTTGACAAGCGAGAAAAATAGTACCCATGTCTTTTGCGTGAAGAAAATGGATGATTTAATTTTGTGTCTTCCATTTTATTTCTTACCTTATTTTTTTTCTTTTAGTTATTTTTCTTGATGTTTTGGAGGCTAATATTTTGCAAGTTATTCGATCCAAGTTGAGGGTCTCCCTATATCTATAATTTACTCTTCTTAGCTCATCTTTTTCGAGGTGATATCTATCCTTTCTTTTATATATGTTTATATTCTATATTTATTTTTCATACTTTCAATGTAGACATTGAATAGTTCAAGTTGGGGGGAAGGATCACTTTATTTTTTATTTTGTTAAAAAAAAGAAAAAAAAAAGAAGGTGAAATTCTTTTTGCATGAGACTGAAAGCAGTTAAGATTGGCTCTTTATTGATTGAGTTGAAGATGTGATAGTCATTATTTGATTATATTGTGGTGGCATTATGGTTCTTTTTGTTAGCTTGTCGCGAAGAGTTTGTCATGACATTTATTTTTAACACATTTGCACTTCACGTCTATTTGAACTTTGGTTGCTTGTGAGCTGGAACTTAAATATTCTCGATGGCTAGTTTAGTGGAGACTTATGCCCATATGAGTTTAGAGCCTTATCTTTTCTTGGAGTGATGTCAAATAAACTCTTGTTGTAAAAAAAAAAAAAGCAAATTCATTGATGATCTCATTATTTTTGTTGTCAAGTGTTAGAAATATTTTGAATTGTCCACTTATTTCTTGGGTTTGAAAAGTTGCATGGTTATATTGCCCCTTGGAGAGGATTATAGACTATCTTTGCTATTTTGAGGAGGTTCATTTCTTTTATTCATACATTATCTCATGTGAGCCCATTGCTTCGCCTTCGAACCTTGTCTTTAAATATAAGGTTGAGAAAAACCCCAAGTATAGGGCTAGGTCGTCGGTAACATAATAACCGAAAAGTCCGGGATCGTACCCATAGAGAATTCGAATATAGTTTAATTAGATTGTACGTTTTGTATGGTAGATTGTGGCGTTTAATACGGCTAACTTGATTTTGCTTTTAACTGTGGAAAGGCTAAAACAATAAATTAGATACGAGCTTTATAAACTAAAAGAGGCAAGTCTAGGGATCGTCTAACCCTTGACCTAAGCCGTTACCGGTTCTCGATTATAACTCAGGCGAGAGTCACGACCGCGTGCTCACGCGCGGAAGATTTAGCTTTAAAAGACTACGTTTATCGAAAAATGTGATTAACTGGAATTAAATCAACTTATTTTTGCTAATGTATCTAACACGTAGGAGGCGACGAGCCCTCAATATGTTGCTTGCCAAAACCGCTTGACTAAACAACATACCAAGGAGTTAACATCACTTGCTTAGACCAAAATGGCTAGGTTAATGAAATTCTGAAAACCATGATTTAAGCTCGAAGACTTGAGAGCCAAGTAACCACCTAAGTACTCGGGAAAGATTACCCCGAGACTTGGCCTAGAGATTACTCACACATATTGAAAAGACTAGAAATTATGCTAGGAAATGAAAACATAATTAACCGATAGAAACAAAAATAAACTTGATATTCACAAAGATCTAAAGAGTAGCTACAACTTTAATAAACGAGAAAACATCAAACTAGGAATTAAACTTACAAGTATTGAAACTTGAAACTAAGAACAACAATGGAGAAAAACTAAAGAGAACACTAACCTAGAACATAAAGTAGATATTAGATAAGGTGGGAGAGAAGAGTATTTATACAACTCAACTTCTCTCCCAACAAATATCCTATAAACATACTATAAGTAGCAACTATTCCATTAATAGAAGGTCCAAAAAGTAACAAAATATCTGGCCGAGAGCTCCCCGTATCGATACAGATTATGCAAAGTATCGATACCACATCGCTAAGCTGAAGAGACCAATTTTTCGTAACGCTCCCGTATCGATACGGTTATGGCCGTATCGATATGGAACTCTCTGCCTGCCCAATTAACCAACGCGTATCGATACGGCCGTTAATTCGTATCGATACGTAGAGCTTATCTTCAATCTTCAGGCCAGCCTCCAAGACTTGGCATCCGACGGCCCCGAAGCTCCACAACATCTTATTTTCATACTCTAAAGTTAAGTACAGACTACATATTAAACCTTTCTTTTACCTTTTATTTACTTTAATTTATTTAATAAAAATAAGAAAGTACCCTCCATTTGAAAACAATGGCATTATCAGAATTTGAAGATTCCAATTAAATCAAAATGTCAACCTCCATTTTTAGTGTAAAATGAAAAACTGTATATTTTTCACAAGAAAAAATGGCTCAAAATATGACCTTACTCTTCAAATAAAATCTTGTAACTTTGTAGTTACTCTTAGAAAAATTTAAGTATCAATTACCGCCATTTTTAATCTCGAGAATCAATACTTTTTCTGAAAGTCATTTTTTCATACTTAGACATATTTTAAGGGACCGACAAGGTTTTCTGGTACTTAGAAGTACTTAGGTCATCCATGGCGTTAAAATGCGCCTTATTTGCACGTTTTACTGAAAAATACTAAAAACACACCTTACGTGCAATATCGTTATAAAAGCCAAACAAATACAAGTTAAAGCAACATAAAATGGGACCAGTCACACCAAATATCTACAATATTGGGTGCTCATCACCCATTTGAGCCTTATACATACAGCCTTTTTCTTATTGAGCTGCACCATCTGTACTATGTATTGAGAAAGATTAGTTAATGATGTGAATATGAATTATTGAGAAGGGGATGAGTGGAGTTGTGAATTGAGTTTTTATTGATTGGTGATTTTTTCCATTCAACAAAAAAAATCGCAAAAAAGGAAGACACCATATTATTGTGGAAAGTAGAAATACGTGTTCTAAGTGAGTTTGTGTTAAAGGTCGGAAAGTGATGTGGCGAAATTGAAAAAAAGAAGAAGAAAAAGTGGGCACGCATCTTTATATTTATTCTATGTGAGTTATGGTTAGCCTATTCTCGGACACTTGAATTTTTACCTAGCCTTGAAACATTTGCCCTTACCTGACATTATAACCGAAATTGAAGTCCTATTTGATCCTAGGGGTAATGGGCTGTGAATTGGTGGATAGAGAGAGTTTTCAATACTTGGCATTGTGTGTCCACTTTGTAAAGCTTTCTTTTCGTGTCAACTTATGCAGGATATTTTGCTTTCATTTACATAATTTCCGCCTACACATATTGAGAGTAATATGCACCTTGTTTTAGTGATTTCATTTGTTGAGTGCATAACATGGTGAGATTTGAAGTCGAGACTCGGTCCAAAGAGAACTTTTGGTCATTTTTCACTTGTAATCGAAGCCATTGTTCACACACGTTGAGTATCGGTGCCATGACTTATTTTTCTGACTTGATAGTATCTAGAACTGCTTATACCTGTTATCTATTTGCGATGGCTTCATGTTCTTTGTTTGGGTATCATTGAGCTGTCTTACGATTTTCGGATTTCATGTAAAAGGATCCGCAGTGTTTTGTGGATGGTCCCCGCTGAAAATTCTCACGAGATTTCACTCGTCCTACTGGGGCTGCCTGAGAGTTTAAAAGAACTATTAGTTTTAAATTGTTTTCTTTGTTCGGAACTAGCAAAGTGTAAGCTGTGGGGTGTGATAGACGCATAAATGTTCACATTAGTGCCCTCTAATTTATCTTTGTTAAATCCTATTTATATTATTATTTGAAATTTAATGCTTAATTTCTGTATTATAGATATTTGGAGAATTTAGAGCAAAAAGCATGAAATTAAAATATTATACGGTGATTGAGATTGATCCGATTGAAGGTCATATGGAGTCAAAGGGTTCACTGCGCATGTGAAAGGATTCTTGTGTTGTAGTCCATGGGCATTACTGATTCCATTGTGTGGGCCCAAAGTGTTATTGTTCATTACTTCATATTTTGACTTTTTAGTCTTTAACGTGGCAACAGTATAAGGCTTTTTCGGCATGGCCCACGGCTCTGGAAATAAGCAGAGGAAAAGGAATAGGATTTTATTAGATTATAAAATGGGTAAACAACAACAGAGAAAGTGATATATTTTTTTCGGAGAACGATTTGTTTATTTCCACGCACAGACGAAACAAAGGAGAAGCTAGCGGCGGTCATATCTTTTTGGATTCTCATGCCCGATTGAAAAACGAAGAACTGAGGTTATCGAGGTTTTAGTGCAGAATATTGTTTATAGAATTTTTTTTCCGAGTGTTTCTTTTAAGTTATTTAAAGTTTTGATCAGATCTTCGCACTTTGATAATTCGTATTGATTTTTGTTCTTTATTAAAGTTGTTCGTCGGTATTCAATTAGTTATTATCTTTTGTTTATTTATTTATTTTTTTTTTCTCGCGTAAAAAGTATGATTAATTCTAGTGTTTTATTCTTTTGGTTTTTAATAATGAGTGAGTAGTTTTTCTGAGATTTGGCCGCTGGAAAAAGGCGCGCTACGACCCAATTAGGATTTGTCTTGCAATTTTTCTGTACATTAATTTAATTAAATAATTTAGTTGGTGAAAATTACGTCCGTTGGACGAATCTGAGGCATTGACAGGACTCATGTGAGGAGGAACGAGGGACCAAAACCTGCTTGCTGCTGTGTATGGGACCGGCAACCTTAGGATTCGCATCCTTCAGAGTTTTCAATTCTCCCTAAATTTAACCATTTTTTAGAACTTTGAAAAGCGAGCGAATTCTGATTGGGAACGAGCGTCGGATTCCCGACGACCGTGCCTCTCTTATTAAATCATTTGAACAAGTTATCTGTTAGTATTAGTTAATCAATCAACTAGAAGACAAGGGGTGACTACCTAAGAGCTATTTTTAATACTATAACCCGAGTTTTCACAGCACACACTTCACCGTCCTTAGTGGATTCGATTCCGGTCTTACCGAGTATTATGCTACATCGGTCTCAGCCCTACGCTTGGGGCAACCCATTAATTTAGGACTAAAAATTGGTCAAGCAAGAGTGTATAAAGTACACAGGAATACGTATTTTTCTTATTTTCTAGTGTGTTTATCGTCAGACCACTTGGCTAATAATAGCAAGACCGTTTATTAAAAGGTCTAACACGTATTGCTCAATTATCTGAAAACGATGTAATTTTGAGGTTTACTAATTTTTCTATGTCTCTCTTTCGGTGAACAAAATTTACAACAAAAAGAATTTTTGACAAAACTATATAAAGTGCTAAACAGCCCGGATCAGGTAAGGACTCCCGCATTTTAGCCTAAAATGCAGACTTGTTGCTAGCCGTTGGATCGTATTTTCAATGGTCCAGATTTTAATGAAACTTTTTCGAGAAAAATTTTATTGTGACTGTTTATAAACCATCTACAGATTCAGACCATTAAAAACACGATCTAATGTTCAGCAGTCAGGTCCGCATTTTATCTTAAAATGCGGGGTGTATAGATATATATGTGTGTGTGTGTGTGTGTGTTTGTATCTCTGAGCAGTCGGATCTCATCCAACGGCTTAGATAAAAGAAAGCAGCTTGCGGGTAAAAAACGTTGTTCTTACTCGGGTTATCGGTCTGGTAAATGAGCAGCTTACCGGTCTGGTAAATGAGCTCGCAAGTCGACTCCGGGTTATAACACACTGATAGAGATAGAGCGAGATAAACAAATGATAAAGAGTAGAAGGCTTTCCATCGAAGCATGCTCTTCACGGTGTGTAGGGTTGCCAATATTTTTCTTTTAACATATGGTAGAGGGAACCAAAATTAAAATAAAATTCAAAGTTTTTATTGCACTTCATAATTGATTGTTATGTTATTTGATTCTCAGATTCAAAAAATGGGTTCTTTCAATCCACTTGTTATTATTCTCAAAGAAAATAAACTTACTGGATCGAATTATTTTGACTGAAAAAAAAACTTGGATATTGTGTTAACTACTGAAGGACACAATTTTGTGCTGTCTGAGGTGTGCCCTCCTAGACCTGATGAGAATGCCACAGAACAGGAAGCAAAATTTTATAAATATTGGTGAGTATCACCCATGTTGAAGGGATCTCTATTAGGGATCATGTTCTGAAGATGATAACTCTTCTTAATGAACTAGAGATCCTTGGAGCTGAAATAGATGGAGAAATCCAGATCGATTTCGTTCTTAACTTACTGCAGTCTAAAAGTTTAAGTAGTTTCACCTGAACTATTTTATGAACAAAATGCATTTAATTTTTGTGAAACTTCTTAAGGAACTCCATGCAGTTGAGGGTCTTGTGGGTGTGAAGAAACCATCTATATTGGTTGGGGAAAAAGATTCTACTTCTAAGTCAAAAGACAAGAAGAAGCAGAATAAGTCTTAAAAGAAGGTTGTGGAGCCAGTTAGAGCACCTCAAGGTGGAGTGGAAAAGCTTAAGGATTGGTGTTTTCACTACAAGCAACAAAAACACTGGAAGAAGGAATGTCTATTCTATCTCAATAAAGTGAATAATCAAGATATATCTTTTCACTCGTCATTGAATCATGTTTATTGGTGTTATCTACCAGTACCTGGTGTGTAGATACAGAAGCCATTATTCATGTTTGCAATTTGTTGCATTGGTTCCAGGAAACCAGAAGACTCGGTGATGGAGAGATTTATCTACACATAGGTATTGCTACGAGAGTGACAGCAGTTATAGTAGGAAATGTTATTTTAAATTTTAGTAATAATAGGAGTTTAATTTTGAGAGATTGTCTTTATGTTCTCACACTTAGAAGAAACTTGGTTTCAGTTTCTAAGTTAATTAAAGATGGATATTTGGTTTATTTTAGTAACTTTGTGGTTATTAAGTTAAATAAATATTTTATCTATTCTGGTTCATTGATAGATAATCTCTACTTTATTAATCCTATATTTCCTACAATGCAACTGCATGAATTGAATAACACTAATAATATGCCATGTAAGAGAAATGAGCCTTCTAAATTGGACCAAATGTATCTTTGGCACTTATACTTTGGTCATATTAATCTGAATATGATTTCTAGACTGGTTAGGGATGTACTTTTAGGTTCATTGAAAGTTGAGGAACTTCTAGTCTATGAATCCTGTTTAGAAGGTAAGATGACCAAAAGGCTTTTTTATCAGCAAAAGGTTAAAGAGCCAAAAAGTCGTTAAAATTGGTTCATTTTGATTTGTGTGGACCCATGACTGTCCAAGCAAGAGATGGTTTTGAGTATTTCATCATTTTGATTGATAATTACTCAATGTTTGGATACATTTATTTGATGCATCGTAAGTCCGAATGCTTTGAGAAATTTAGGGAGTATAGGGCGGAAACAGAGAAGCGTCTGAGTAAATGTCTTAAGACACTATGATCTGATCGTGGTGGCGAATACCTCTTGGGAGAATTTAGGGAGTACTTGTTAGCTGAAGGGATTACATCCCAATTATCAGCACCAGGTATCCACGTCAAAATAGTTTAGCAGAAAGAAGGAATATGACTCTTATAGATATGGTGAGATCAATGATGAGTTATTCAGATTTATCAATTTTCGTTTTGGGGACATGCACTAGAAACAGCAACGCATATTCTTAACTTGGTACCATCTAAGTTAGTACCATCTACACCCATAGAACTATGGACTGGACGCAAACTTAATCTGCAGCATGTTTTGGTTTGGGGTAGTCCAGCACATGTGTTGAATGGGAACGCAGATAAATTTGAATCGAGGACAGAAGTTTGCTTGTTTGCGTGGTACCCTAAAGGAACGAAAGGTGGACTATTTCATAGTCCTACAAATAAGAAGTTCATTGTTAGCACTAATGTCCGGTTCTTAGAAGATGACTATGAATAGACCACAAGCCTAGAAGCAAGATTATTTTAGATTAATTGAGAGGAGAGGCACTGACAAAGACTTCTTCAACACTAATAGTACAGGAGGTTACACTGCAAGAAAGAGTCGTTGACACAGCGGTACCTCATCGTAGTGGGAGGTTTGTTGTCCCACCCAATTGGTATACGTTCTTGGGAGAATCTAACAAAATGATCCCTGATGATCAACATGCCGAACCCTGTAACTACAATGAGACACTTCAAGATAAAGATGTGGAAATTTGGCAAAAGGCTATGAAATCAGAGATGGAGTCTATGTACTCTAATCAGGTCTGAGGTCTTGTAGAACCACCCGAAGGGATTAAATCCATTGGGAATGTATCTAGATAATGGAATTGGATAGATTCATAGGAAAGGGTCAAGAGCACATGTTATGTAAGCTTAATGAGTCTATTCATAGACTTAAGCCAGCATCTAGATCTTGGAACATCCGTTTTGATCAAGCAATCAAGTTTTTTTGGTTTTTGATCAATGTCCGGATGAGTTATGTGTGTATAAGAAGCGCAACAGAAAAGTGGTGGTGTTCATGGTTCTATATGTAGATGATATTCTACTAATCGGAAACGATGTGGGAATGTTGTCTTCGGTAAATGTGTGACTATCTAGCTAGTTCAATATGAAGGACTTGGGAGAAGCCGGTCTCATCCTTGAGATTAAGCTTATGTGAGATCACAAGTATAAGATGTCAGGCTTATCATAAACTACTTATATCGATGAGATCTTTGCTCGTTTTAGCATGCAGGATTTTAAGAAAGAGTTCCTCCCTTTTTAGACATGGAATCAACCTATCCAAGGATTAGTGTCGTAAGACACCTGAGGAGATGGAGAAGATGAAGGCAATTTCTTATGCCTTGGCAGTAGGAAGCCTCATGTATGTTATGCTGTGTACTAGACCTGATATTTGCTTTGCTGTTAGCATGGTTAGTAGATTTCAGTGTAATCCAGGGCGAGAGCATTGGACTGTAGCGAAACATTTTCAAGTATCTGAAAAGAATTAGAGATTATATGTTGGTTTACCAGTCAGATAATTTGATACATTATGGGTACACAGACTAAGATTTTGTGTCAGATAATGATTCCAGAAGTATACCTCGAGATATGTATTTACCTAGGAGGTAGAGCCATAAATTGGAGGAGTATCAAGCAATCGTGCATTGATTGATTCCACCATGGAGTTCCAGTATGTGGTAGCTTCTTAAGCAGCCAAAGAGGGTGTTTGGCTTAGAAACTTCTTGATGGATCTAGAAATGATTCCTTTAGTGCAATTAGCTATTACATCTATTATGACAAATAGTGGTAGAATTGGTAATTCTAAGGAGCTATTGACTCATAAGAAGGAAAACACGTCGAGCGTAAGTATCACCTGATTCGATAGATCGTTCAGCGAGATGATGTAGCTATGTCCAAGATCACATCGGTGAACAACCTAGCAGATCCTTTTACGTACAGCTTACAAGCTTAGACTTTTGATAGTCACGTAGAGGGAATGAGAGTGAGATGCGTAGCAGTATGACTTTAAGTCTTAGTGGGAGTTTGTTAAGAGGTTATGTAAAAATTATGATTTTTATATGATGGATTAATTAATCAGTTTTATCGCTTTTTGATGAGAATCTTTTATAGACAATGTTTGCAAAATATTATTGTGTGTTGTGTATGTGTGTCTTTTATTTTACAAAGTAGATAATTCGGTGTGTAGAGTTCGGCTTATACACAGAAGATCGGATCATCAGTTCTTGTGAAATATAAGATATGGTTCACAGTCTTAGATGGAATTGGACACACCATCAATAGGACTGTAGTACAATATTTAGTAGGTCTGTCTTGACTACAGGGAATGGTTTAGTTCTAACTCATTGTGCTAGTACACTTTGTGTGTATTGAACGGGACCGTATTAAGGTAATTGTCGTTGTACTAACTTTATCATACAATTGGAACCTTATGGTTATTATGAATGCTTATGCTCTTAATCCAAAGATAATTATTAGAGGTATATATTTAATGTTGTTGACTTTGATTCATTAAAGAGTGAGATCTTTAAACGGTTAATAGTCTCGGTGAGTTGAGTCGCAACATTATATATATGACAACTATTAATTATTAATGGAATCCACGTCCCGATAGGGATTGATGATACCCCTTGAATAAACTTATAAGTTTTGATTATGTCAAACCCTGCAGGTAGATATTTGTATTTGACATATCGAATAAGTTGACCGGATAGTCTCAAGTTAATATGTTGATTAAGTGGGAGATTGTTAGTAATTTATTTTAATTAACGGGTATCTGTAATTTAATAAGTTTTTAATATCATGGACCTCATAATATAATTGAGATAAGGACATGAGTGCAATTATAATCTGTAGTGGGGTGAATTATAATTAGTGAAATAAGAAATAGAATTCTGGTGGATTAGATTTTCTTGTCTACACTGAGAGCCCAGATTTATTATTCCTTAGGTCCCTATCATAGCCCTATATTTACACATTATGCTCTCTAGGTCAGTACGTTGGAGGCTTTTTCTATTATTCAGTAAATAAATGCAGACTTAGAGAGAGCAAAGAGATTACAAAAGAGTCCACACTCGGTTCGTGTTCTAAACATGTAGGGAATACGATAGAAGATCATAAGGTACGGTCAAGCAGTATTCGTAGTTTATAACAAGGTGTGTTATAACAAGTTCAACCAGTGTTCGTGTCGCAGGGAGTTGAGGTAGAACCCTAATTCCGCCTTGTAAGGTTTTACAATTTTTGTTGTCTAATCTTTACGCGTCATTACTGGGTCTTGGGGATTCGGTTTCCCAACAACTACTTCCTTGGAAAACATCTCCAGCACTTGCTTCAATCCTGGTCTTTTTTAACTCACGCAATTGCTCCAAAATCTTTCCATGGACTTGGATGTATACGTACGGTAAGATGTTAAAGGAAAGCAACCATGCTTCATTACGTCGTCCTCACTAAATTTCTGTTATTTTGTTTCTGGATCATTCTTTAGTTTGAATTTAAATGTTTGAAGCTAGTTCAATATATAGAGGATCCAAATGTTCCCCTTCCGTTCATTACTCTTTATATCGCAAGCGTATCACACGACTACGACCTTGCTGGTACAAGCATATGCTTCAATTGTGTTGTAACCTCGAACCAATGAACAATAATGCTTGAGACAGAGACATACGCACACAAATGTGATCGAAACCGTTCAATGAATGCACATAGAAGTGATTGATAAGCATCGGCAGTATCTGGATGTCTATATTCGTAGCACCGTTCACCTGCAAATGGCTTAGCCATCAAAATGCCAACCGACTATTAAAAACAAGCAACAGATGATGGACAAAAAAAGGAAAGAAAGAGAAAAAGTATACATATGTGTAAGGTACACCACATCTTCCGGCTGAATTAACAATAGAGTACATAGCAAAGATATATGACTCGGCCGGGGCCAACCAAATGATTTTCATCAAGCCCAATTTGTTGATCCAACCTTCAAACTTTTTATTTCAGAATGAGGATCCTAAATTCTAAATAAAATTTGCAAAAATGGATCAATCATTTAGACATATTCAGTTGAACTGAATTTTTTTTCCGAGAGCCATTCAAAGAAATATATTAAAATTAATGAATGGTTATGATTATTCTTGTGGAACCCAAAAATGGGCCCGGCGTGTTGTATGTACATTTTCGGTGCTAGATGTACCCCTGGCCCCGTCAATAGCTTCTCGTTGAATGCTTCTTCTTTTTTTTTTGATAAGGACAAATTTTTTTTTGTCATACATGCGGTATACATCTATACGGGTTAGCGGGCAGGGGGTTCAGAAGCTACCCATAACCCAGAATTCCAAACCTACTTCCTGTGGGACTCAAACTTTGGTTATCATTGAGGAGAGAAATGAAACTACCAACTTGACAAGCTTGATTTCTCGATAAGAAATTCTCTTTGAGTGTTACTAGCTACTTGTTTGGAAAGCATCTCCAGCACTTTCTTCATTCCTGGTCTTTTGAACTCACGCAATTGCTCCAAAATCTTTCCATGGACTTGGATACGTACGATGTTGAAGCAAAGCCGAACAGAGCTGTTGCGCTTGAACAAGCTAGCGACTTTGCACAACTGGTAAACTATAAGACTGGCTAATTACATTCTGAAACATTCCCTCAGATTTTAATTGAAAACATAAAAAAAAAATTTGTTGATAATCGTCCGCATGGGATCTCATAAGAAATTAGGATTATAATTTGCACGCAACACTAATTACTCCTTTCAAAATAATAATACAACACCACCACACATCTGATCACACACATAAACAATGAGGGAAATTAAAACGCGCAAGGGGATCCCACAGCTCTCTCTTTTCACCCCACTAGATTTATTAGCCCCATTTTGATCTTAATTTGTTCCCTAAGCTTCATCCGGTTATGTTAAAGAATTGGAGAACCGTCACGATAAAAACAATGAAGCCGGCACAGAAAGCTATGAATGTCCATGGAGATTTAAAATACGTGCGTCCCACGTGTGCCATATTCTTCGGCCAAATATACTTGCTATACTTGGTGGCTTTGTGGCACGTGTCACGGAAGTATTCTCCTAAAATGATTTCCTTGCATAGGTTGTTGAATAGATCGGTGGCGTCCCCGGGGGCACCCAAGCAGTTCCTCAGGACTCCTGCCTCTTCGAGCACTTGGATATCTTTATCAGCGTTCACGAGCGTGTCCATGACGCTCGCATAGGACGAAACAAGCTTCGGAACGCCAGGGCTGCACTGTTCAAGGGCAATGAGGTTCCTGAGTAACGCCTCCGTGTAGTCTTCTATAGTGAGTGGTGGGATTACGAAGTGAGCCCTATGACACCAATGAAATAGGCCTTTAGGTTCACTGAACTTGAACTTGAACAGATCCTTTCCTGTATCGGGAACAAACTTGACTCCCGCATAGGCGAGTTCTGATGCCGAAGGCATTTCATTAAAATAGAAATCTTCCTGTTCTGTTTGAACATTGGGAAGGTAACAATCATGTAGGTAATGCAGGAGATGATAGTACTTGGCAGTAGTACGGTGATCATTACTATTACCACTTTCTTCTTCTTCTTCTGCTGCTGTTGTTGTACAACCAAAAACCCTAAGGACACAGTCACTGGGCGAACACCAACTACTTTTGGAGCTACCACTGTTGTTGGAATTTGGTAGGGGCCTCATCAATTCACCATAGAGAAACCGCAAATAACTGGTGAGCGACCAGTCTTTGTCGGGGCAATCCGGGATCCGACCCACAGTGAGTGGGAACAATTTCTCAAGCACAAAAAAAGGAATCTGGTTCTCCAGGAGTACCAAGTCGTTTCTCACGTTGGCCAAGTTTAAACTGTTACCAAAAATAGGATCTATTGCTTGTTCTCCCTGCTTTTTAAAATGCAAAATCATTAATTGAATTTTTATAGCCGGGTTTATCAGTCAAATTATTTGGATTAATTTGATACTTACACTTTAACATACACTTCAACAAATTAAAGAAGCCTAGCTAACACGACAAAATCTAGAGACAAAATTATTTTTCCTTGCGAATGGTACGCATTCTGCGCGGAAAAACTTTTTTTTTGGTTTTATTGAAAAAACTAGCAAGGAAAATACATTTCACCGCAAATTGTATCGTTTCGATGATGGAACATAAATTTTGTGGATTTTATTTATGTGTTCCTCTCAAATTGTACTCATTAGGTGACGAAAAAACTCTTCCCGCTGTTTTCAAATTAAAGCAAATGATTTACGAGGAAATTCCAGGCCCTGCTCATGGGGCAAGTCAAGGAAGCAAGAGCTTCTGACCCCCCATTTGTAGCCCAATATAGGGCCCCTAAACTTTGGTTGTTCTTATACTAGTGTCGTTCCCGTTTGATGCACGGGACAAACAACAAATTTTGTATGAGCTCAATATTTTGTAGTGGAGCCACACAAATATTTTGTTCCGTGCATCGAACGGGAACGACGCTAGTTGATAGAAAAGGAACCCGGGGTGCCTGCTGTCCCTCAGGAACAACATGAGTGTTGGGCCAATCTGGGCCGTCAATGCTCAGCAATGGACGACTCAGATTGCAAGAAATATTAAATTAAATTAAATTACTTCAAAAAAATTAAATCAAATTAATTTGTAACAAAAAAATCAAATATTGTACCCGTTCAATGCATAGGATAAAAAATTAACATTAATTTTTTTCGACCCTGTGTATCGAATGGGCACAACGCCAGTGATAAAAAATATAATCTAATATTTTTTTATCCCATGTTCGATGCACGCTAGCATTAATCTCGTTCTGTACATTAAATAAATTTGGAGTATCACGTGACGGTATATCCTTAATTACTAGGACATAGAATAATTTTCCCTGTGCTTCTCTCCCTCCCTCCCTCCCACCGCCCCCCCCCTCCTTTCTCTCTCTTCCCCTCCCCCCACTCCCACTTTTTTATCTCTTTTATTTAAAAAAAAAAAAAACTCTAAAATTCTAAGAATTTAGAATTGAGGGTTGTGAGCTTTTTGACTTCAATTACGTTCTTATAGGATATTGATAGATAGATACAATTGGTCTGCTACTAATAAATTGCATGGGATTGAAGGCCTACAACTGAATTGGGAGAGAACTCAACTAACTAAAATTAATAAATTTCCTAAGCCTGAACTACTTGGGGATTTATAGCCTGTGGATTGGAAACAAATACTCGTATCCCTCATTACTTGTTTGCTTTTTGTGACGAAGTTGATTTCACAGGGAATGAAAAGAAGTTCAAATAAGCAACAAAAAGGATGGATAAGCTGTAATAAGAGTTTGCAAAATCGCATCTACTGACAGAGTTTTAATAAGAGAGAGAGATAGAGAATCCAAACCTTGTATGGAGTTCGTTAATCAGATCGAGAGTGAGAACCACAACTCTTTGTAGATTTCTTTCAACTAGATTCGAGAGAGAGAGAGAGAGAGAACCTTGGCCTAGGTTTGAGACGCGGGGTAAAAAAAAAAAAGGAAGTTCCTCCGGCCAAGACTTCGTCTGGTGTCGGTAAGGTGCTCAATTGGCACTGTAGTGGAAGAAAATGGCAGCCTGTTTTTACTTTTGCAAAAAGTGAAAGCGTGGTTTTCTAACTTCCAGAAATTTTGCAAATAGTGAAAGTGATTACCAAAATTTGTAAGTGAAAGTAGTGCACCAAACAAACTTCCAAGGTTAATTTTTGAAAATTCTGGAAATGAAAACAGAAAACAGAAAATAAAATGATTACCAAACATGACCACCTAATTCTTTCATTAAAAATCACAATCATTGATTCACATTATCTCACCAGCCAATTTTTTTGATATTTCTAGTACTAAAGTTAAAATTTTCACGGTCGGATATATACAGATTAGTAAGTATCATAGTATTTTCATAAAGAGAATAATCCCTTTTAAAAACTGGAATTTAAAAAGGAGTATTTCATATGTGCATGGTTCAGTAACAACGGCTGTCACCTACATGCACCATACATGTAAAAAAAAAAAGAGAAAAGATTCAACCAGAAAATCATGTCAAATGTTTACAAAAATTGAACTTGCTCAAAAGGTAAAGTCTTATGCTTAGTCGCAAGGACTATTGACGACAAAATCTAATGATTCAGAAACAAAATTTATTCATCGAAATAGGACAATGTTTGGAAATTGAGTAATTAGAACCTGTTCATCTATAATATGTCGCAACATAATTGATCCTAAATAGAAATATTAGGTAGAAGAACTTATGAGAAAACAATGTTTGGAAAATGAGTATTGTTTTGACAAATGAACATACTCCCTTCGTCCCAATTTGAATGTCCTATACAGATTTTTGTGCATTTTCAAACATCAAAAATAATATTTTCACATAATCTTTTTTATTTTCTTACACCAAATTAAAGAGCTCTACTCACAAACACAAACACAGAGGAAAATGGATTTTTACGTGGTTCCCCGAAACAAATGGGTACTAGAGGATTACACACCAATCAAATGCTTTACAAACCCTCACTGGCCCAAGCTTTACAGAGCTCTACTCACAGACTCACACTTGGGATTCTCTCTCTCTCTCTGATATACAAAATACAAAGACCAACGGCCTCTCTTTATTGGCCAAAACCTTCCCCTGTTCTAATCCCATGCCAAACAAGGCTTCAATGCTACAGAGGCTGAAATGGAATGCGAACAGATCGAGATGCAGTTGGCTGTCCACACCAAATTTGCAACTTTGGTGTGCTTGGTAACCGGAGGATGGAGCCACAAGTCAACATAAAGTACTCAATGATCATTTTAATTTGGTGTAACAAATAAAAAAATAAAATGCAGTAAATTTTAATTTTTTTGGGTTTGAAAATACATGAAAATTCGTAAGGGACATTAAATTGGGACAGAGGGAGTAAATAATTTTTGTCCATTGTCAAAGTTGCCTCGTTGACTAACGTGGTATATACATTCATGTAACAAATGATGATTAAAAAAATTCATGTAACAGATGCATATATACATTTAATTAATTACAAATGAGGAATCCTACCTATTTCTACATATTATTTTTTAAATTTTCTTACACCAAATTAAAGTACTCAATGATGAGCACTTTAATTTGGTGTAAGAAAATAAAAAAGTAATATGTAAAAGTACGTTTTTTGGGGTTTCAAATTGCACGGATCGCCGTAAGAGACATTTAAAGTGGGATGGAGGGAAGGAGTATCTGTGGACTATAATTATATTGCCAAAGGTTTAATAATTGAAAGCTCACAATACCACAGTCATGTACAGCCGTGTTCTTTACATACATAGTATGGGTAAGATTGGTTACAAGAGATAAGTACACTCCGAAACAAAATACAACTAAATGATAATGATAAAGCGATAAGGCTAAAACTAATTATTCTTATCTTTATCTTACTTGAACTATCGTTCAATAGTCATGTAATACATGTATATATAGAAAACAAATCAACAGGAATCATAGGTTAGCACCTAAGAGCATGAGCTAGCATTGGACTCTTTAATGGGAAATGTGTGCTATGTGATAAAAAGGCAATATATCAAGTATCAACGCAACTGGTTTCAGTGAAGTGCAGTTGGCGCTTCCTTTATACTCTCACGGCCATGGGCAGAGTTCAAATCTCGTAAACACTCATCTCCCTCCTTAAGTACTCTAGGATAGAGTAGATTATGATTAATAAATGAAAAAAAAAAAGGATTCGTTATTATTATTGTTTTTTTCTCAGCAAAGATCACAAACAAGTCAGTGATCCAAATGATGTTACCACCAAAAGCATGGACAAATCATATGCTACCCACACCTCAAAAGGGAATGTTATTACTTAACTTCACATATAAAGCATGCACTAACAAGTATGAAGAGTATTTTAATTGAGCTAACTTAATAAGGATGCTAAAAGCAGCATTGGGCTGTATTGTAATATCTGGGCTTTTTGGCCTTTGGGATTTTCTTGAGTTTCATTGTTTGATTTTGGCATTTTAGGCCTTAGGCTTTCGGGTTTGTCCCGTTGGATTGGGCTTTTGCCCTTGGCTGTATTTGTCCAACCTTTGGTTGGGCTCCCCTTCTCCTTTCTTGTTGTACGTTTGACAAGATCCCTAATAAAATTTTTCGCCGATCAAAAAAAAAAAAAGCAGCAATTGAGGGGAAAAAACAAGAGTCAGTTTCGTCAACTGATAAAAAGAGCTTCCATAATTACCTTAAGGGTGCGATATCTGTAGAGAAATTCAAGGATGAAACAGCCATCGACCAACATCATTTCCTCATTCAGTGTAACTTCATCTGCGTAGCATTTCTTTGCATCGTCTATCAATGTCTTCAATTCCGCTAAACATTCCTGTACTATGAGCTCCATCTTCTCTGCTGATTCCAGGTCATCAATTCCCACAGTCAATCGAGAGAGTAGATGATTCGTGTAGCTCATTTTGAACTGTTGCAAGGGTGTTTGCAGGTGTTTGTCTTCTCGGTGAAGAGGGCCGATAGCGATGAGGCGAGGGGTGTAGGCGCTTTCCTTCAGCTTGCGAAGTTGTTCGGACACCCTGTAAATGCAAGCTGAAGAGAAGAAGGATTCAGTTTTCTTGGCTCCTACACGGATTTTCTTAACGATGGTCGATGTAATTAGGGGCTGATGAAGAGCCTCCTCCTCAGAGCCATTCTCCCCTTGACTCATTTCAGTTGGGCGGATTTGGATTTCCATTTGATCAACGATCGAAATCAAGTTGCAGTTGTGTTATACTTAATTGGTGGTAGAGGTCCTATATAGAGGATTGGGTGATATTAATTGATGGTTTTGGTAAAGCTGACGGGTAGAACGATTATATTGACGGACGGGTAGCTGAGTTGGTTTGCAATAATTTCCTAGTAATTTCATTTAGTAGTAATAAGTTTATTCTTCTTTTTATTTTCTCACGCTAGGCATAAATATTGGAAGAAAATTAAATAGGCATCCTACCTACTAGACTTATTTAAGTGTCCATCCTAGAGATTTTAAATACTTATGTTCTCATCCTTAAAATACATTGTTGCCCCATTATACCCATATCCTTATATTATTGTATATATTATATATTATGTATAGAATATTTTTATTTTTATCCTTAACTATAGGCCACTAAGTTTCAAATCCCCCAATCTCTCTTTATCTCTCCCGATTATCCCGATTATGGAGAAGACCCACTGGCGACGGCTCTCGGCATCTCCTAGGATTGCGCCCTTATGATAATTATAAGCCAAGTGTGGTCTATGCCCAACACCCCAATACCAACTGGTACCCGTACAAAGTCAAGTTGTCCAACTTATCCATCCTTCTCCCATTCAGCATATCTCTCTCTCTCTCTCTCTCCGCCAACCTCATGTACTCCGTGGTTACCTCCGTCGCCGATGCTCCTGGTTCTTCGACGAACCATGGATGGCCCACGTCGCTCGAGCGATTAATTGCTCTATAAGTGACAGATGGCATGATTTTGTTTTTCAAAATAAGCGATGGTTCCGTAGCCGAAGGCAAACATTTACCATCGTCATATTTTAACCCGTTGATTGTGAGAACTCGCCCTCCTGAGATCACATCCAACTCACCGCCCTTGTACTGAATTAGTTGCTGCATCACGCCCAGTATTTCGAAAACCGGTGGATAAGCCACTATTTTTTGTCATGATTTCGGTGTATGTGTTTCGATTATTTCAAATTTTGTTATGATTTTTTATTTCGGTGTATGTTTTTCGATTTTTGTTATGTTTGTGAATTGATGATGTTTTGTTCATCTACCTCGATTGAAACCTATACTTCTCAAAACTTGTCATGTTTTCTGATTTTTGTCATGTTTTCTGATTTAATCATGTTTTGTTCATCTACCTCGATCAAAACCTACACTTCTCGAAACTTGCCATATTTTTGGATTTTGTCATGTTTTTTAATTGATCTTATTTTGTTCATCTACCTTAATCAGGTATTGCCATGTTTTGTGAATTGATCGTGTTTTGCCATGATTTTCGACTTACACATTTGTTTTTGTAAGAGTCGTGTTTTCTTTTCAGATTTTAGGGGAATAAAAATATGAGAGAGAAGATTAAGCGAGAGAAAAAATTCAAAAGATTAGGTGAGAGAAATGTTTGAAAGACGAGAAAGAATTGAGATAATTAGAAAAGATAAAAAAAAATGAAAGATTTGAAAAATTAGGAGAAAGAAATGGTAGTTTAGGATTTAATTGAATTTGAGGATGGAAAGATAAATATTTAAACACATTAGGATGAACACCTAAATAAGTAGGGTAAAAAGGATGGCTAACTAAATTCCCCTTAGTACATAAATTATCAAACAGACGAATTGCTTACATTTAGAACATGTGTACTATTTTGGTATTATATACTACTTTTGTCCTAAAATGATCGTTTAGTCTGCCAAACGAGAACCGGAAATAATGCATTTTTGTTCAAAAAGTTATTTTTTTGAGCAAAATACTATATATAGCAACGAGTTCTTTAAATTTACATAAAAAAATAGTTTGAATTTTTTCAAATAGAAACATTACATTTTTAAATTTTGGTTTAATGGACCGGATATTCTACTCCCAAGAATTAAAAATTTTGATTAAGCACTTACTGCTATCCAATTGAGCTAACTTTTTATAATTTCCTAATAAATTATTTTATACAAAATTAGAAGATTTTGATCATCAAATCAAGAACCGTAACATGGCTCACCGAATGTAAGTGAAGTTACCCTTATGCATCCAATTAGGTAAGTGTGAACAAAATGGCTCTCATGAAATATTGCTATTACTTCTTTCATCCATTTTTAAGTGTTTAACTTTGTAATTTCTACTTATTCCCTTAAGAAAACGTCTCATATCAATTTTTACCTTCACTTTCTATCATTACTCTCTAGTACTTTTACCCCTTAACTCTTTAACCATTAATTTTTCAAAATCACAAAATAATAATTGTACACATTAATTTTTACTCATTAATTTTTTAAAATAGACACTTATTAAGGGATATCGCATAATAAAATACTGGACTATTATTTGAGAATGGAGGGAGTAATATTTTTCAATTTGTACTTCTGAACTTTTACTAAGATAGAACATTTATGTGAGTAGGATATTTTTTCTCATTTATCGGTAGATTGAAATATTTCGAGAGATAAACTGACGGTTGTATTGTTGTATTGGGAATAACCTTGCGTGCATTGTGTGTGTGTCTCTCTCTCTCTCTCTTCCCCACTGCATAATAATTACTCCTACACATTAGATTGTAAGTTCTACGATTCTGTTCAAAAAAACCAAAAAAACCTTTACAATATTATTCACTTTTCAATTTTGAAATCAATGGTAACATTTTCAGTGGTTGATTGACTCCACCTTTATTGTAGATTCATTCAATTTCCAGTTGAATGTATCCTTTTTCTTCCTTTTTTTTTGGCCATCTCTATGTTTCAAGTTTCTTTCTTGAATATAGAGTTTGACTAAGAGTTTGACCACCTCGATGTACCTTTTATCGAGTTTTAATAGAGAGACTTAAAGTTCCATCCTTGAGTGCCAAGCCCCGTAAGTTTTCATCCAGCATATTTTTGGCACTTATAATTCCATCCTTACTCTTTTTTAATGCCAATAGTACCCCTAAATTATGCAATATATATATATATATAATAGCACTGAAAAAGGGGACGGAAACTTAATCCTCCAGTCCTCGCGTAATCCCGGCGATCGATCCCCGTTGATTTCGCTTGTCAATCCCGAAATTCCCGACTTATCCTCATCCATTTTCCTAAACGGAAACAATTTGAATTTGGGGCTCCCTAATCCTTTTCCAAAACCATGAACGGCAAAAAATCCTCAAAAATTCCAGATCAGTCCATCCCTCCTCCATTGTTGCGGAATCTGTAGATGAACAACAACACATGCAGTCCCCCGTTCAATCCTAATGGGGGTTTTTCCGAAAAATCCCAAAAGCCACAAACCGATCGATCCAATCCTTCGTTGCTGAAGAACTGGCCGTAGAAGAGGGGACGAAACCGACATGGCTAGATTTCGTAAGTTGTTCCTTCAAACCCACCGTAATTTTTTTTGCTTCATTGTTTGGTTTGCCTATTGGAGCATGATTGTGAGTATTAATCACAGCATATATGTTGATTATATCAAGTTCATGATTGTGTGGGAAACTCGGCTCGAGGACGAATATTTCATGATTTTTGAAGTTATGTTTTTCGAAATAGTGGTGTTAATATCTCTATTCATTAGTCATGCTAAATATGTCATGAATATCAAAACCGATTTCATGAAATCAGGATTTCATGTTTGAAAAAATGTCGTGATTGTATGGAATAGTTGTTAAAATTCAGTTGGGCTATTGTTTCAAATTATGTCATGCTTAGTATCATGGATTTGAGATTCTTTAATGAACTACGTGAGGAAGATGAACACATGTAGATTATTAGACTTTTGATTTGGGGCCACCACTTGTTTGATAGGTTGAGTGAATGACAATATTAGATTGACATGTGCAAACATGTCATGTTTTTGTAATATTAGATGACAATATTACGCATATAAAGTCAGGAGATTTTTTTATTATACTAAGTTCATTGTTATTTGCCGCAATATGCCATGATTGTGGGGGGTAATCGGCTAGATGGACGTTTTTTTCTATGATATTTGAAGTCATGTTTTACGAAATAGGTCATGTTCATGAAATCGATTCCTATTGCTTGAAATATGTCATGGATAGAAGCCGATTCCATGAATTCATGATTTCTTCTTCTAAGTATGTCATGTTTGTATGGGATAGCTGTTAGGTTTATTGTTTGGAATTACGCCATGTTCTAAGTAGGTCATGTTTTTTGATCCTATATCATTCCTCTTTTCAACTCCCAACTAGTGGGGGGCTTAGAAGCACTGAGATCCAACATCAACTCTTATATTTCTGACCAATTCAGTCGGGAAAGTTTGGGCAATTTGGCTAGAACTTGACGCTTCTAATGTTTCGTTGTTAAGTTACTATACTAATGTTGCCTTGGATCCCTATTCCTCTGATGGGCATGATGGCTTTGTTAGAGAAGATGGTAAGAACACATACATGAGTTTGACAAAATATTATTGCCAGTTTTCTCGGCCCCGAACGTCCTGGGAACAAAGTCATTTGAGAATATTATTTGGAAAGTAAATTTGATGAGAGATAATAGAAAAAGACCAAAAAAAAAAGAGAAAATAATGAGATGGAAAAGAATCTATCAGTTTGCTCCTTCAGATTTTTTCAATTTTGTAACCACTTTTAGTGTAAGGAATCATTAGCTACTGTAATGGAATTGCCAAAGTTCCTTGTTAGTTGTGATCATTCTTGAGGTGATAGCTTGGAGTATAATTATTTTCTCCCTTTCAGCCTGATCTGTTGTTATGTTTGTCTGCTATTGCTGATGCTTCATATGCTAACACTTTGATGTTGAAGACTGGAGATTCCGAAAGTGTTTCAATTTGTTTTTCTGCCTGGGCTGTCTATGAATTAGTCTGTTACTAATTTTGGCCTACTGTTTTGGCCTTTTTCTCTTTTTTCCTATTTCTCTCTTCCAATGCATTATTGGAAGTTTATTTTCCCTTTTTCCATGTATCAATATCATGGTTTAGGCTTTCTTTTTTCCTTGATGTATCCTTATCAAGTTTTTAATATAATCTTTTTGCTGATCAAAAATAAATTTCCTGTGATTATTCATGGCGAATTCATGAATATGTGGTCATGTTTTTAAAGTTTGATTTTCATGGTACATTTGTAGGAATATTTCATAAATGAAAATAGAAATAATTGGGATTTGATAATCTGCACATTCAAAAATTTGGAAATTTGAAATTCTCCTATTATTTTTCACTTAATTGGAGGATTGTGATGTGAAACAGAATCCCTTTAATTTTTCTTCAATAAGGTTTAATTTAGGAATCAAGAAGGATTGTGGTATTCATCCAAATCCCTTTAATTTAGGAATCAAACAAGCAATAAATATATATACACACACATATTCACACCTTAATAACAATAAGGGGTAACAAGGGTATTTCACACATTGAAAAGATGAAAACAGAACTATTCAAAATGACCGGGATGAATACTTATGTGGGATGAGATATGAGGATGGATATTTAAAAACTCCCCTATAGGCTGCATACCAAAGGCGTCGGAATCAAAATTGAAGAGGATCATTGCATTGAGGATTTCAAGCGGTTATTTCATTTGGTGTAAAATATTAAAAATTATGCATTGAAAGTACTTTACTCTTTTATTCGAAAATTGGCTTATTTTTTGTTATTATTCAAATTTTTTTCGCATTTGTTAATTTTTCATCAATTTTTTGGGGACTATTGCATTGCCATGACGAGAAGAATCTAAAAAGTAAAAAATTAAATCAATTTTTTTTGAATAAAGACGAAAAAATTGACTTATTTTTGTTTTTATTCAAAAAAATTAAGTTTTGATCATTATTTTTTTTACTTTTTAGATTTCTCTTGTCATGACTATGCAATAATCCTAAAAAAATTGACGAAAAATTAACAAATACGAAAAAAATTTAAATAAAGACAAAAAATAAGTCAATTGGCTTATTTAGCCGAATGGGGCCTAACTGTACATCAAAAAAATTTATTATCACATTACAATCACATTACACAGAGGATTCAATAACCAATCATGAAGAACTAATCAATAGGTCTCGTTTCCCAAATAAAAATATCAGAACCTCGCAAATCTGAAGCTGTCAGAGTACATTTTTCGATCTATGAATAAAAAGAAAATCACATGTCCTAATCCGATCAACTTCTCGACGAATTTCTTCGATAACAATAAATACTTCCGTAGGTTATAAGACCTTTGCCACCTAAAATATGAATCAACTCTTGCGAGTCATCCCTCTTCTACCATACATGAATTCATCTATAAATCTTTTGTTGCCGATAAAAAAAGAAAAGAAAAAGAAAGTTGTGAGGCATTCCTGCATGCCATGGCATCAACACACAAAATTGACGACAACCTCCTCAAATGAATCAATCGGGTAGTTGATCATCCAACCACCTCACGTTAAAGGGATTATGGATATTCCTGTGGCTGCTCTCTGCCAATTAGGTCCCGTTTCAAATAAAATGTTTGTAGTACAATTTATTAGCTTTTGTAAAGTTGTTCACACTACATTAAAACATCCAACACATTTTCGCTCACAAATAACTAAAACATTTTCTACACTTTTATTCAGTAGAAACAACTTGACGCACTTTTAATTCAGTAGAATCAACTTAACGTTTATGAATTATAAGAAATACTCCATAGCTTAACAATTAGTGGAAATGCCCGGCCCCTTATAAGTCTTGGGGTCTCTCTCATCTGCACTAGGTTTAAGTATAATGATTGTGTGTCATTCTAGCTCATTCGAGTAATTATTTGGTGGTCTTGGGGTACTGTCATGCATGGTGCTCGGTGCTCCAACACCCTTATCCACCATACGCTTATGTGAGGATGTGGGGACTATAATCTATACCCTTAGTACTGGGCTCCACAAAAATGTGAAGTGAATAAAAGTGTTATGACAGCACATGGCGATATCCTCAAGATCACCAAATAATGTGTAGTGAATAAAAGTGTTATGACAGCACATGGCGGTATCCTCAAGATCACCAAATAATTTTCCATTCTCATGGAGAGGATTGTTAGTATGATTAGGTCCCGGCCCAACAAAATACTGACCTGCTTACCCTTAGCCTAACCGCATGACTCAAAATGTTAACCTCAAGTTATACAATAGTTGCCCGCAATCGTTTATTTATCACGGCTATTTTTCCATGATTTCCGATGTGGGACTCCACATTTTCATTGACTTTTTTTCCGGCCCGTTAATCGAACGGACAAGATGCTGGTATGTATAAATAAATTGGTGAAATGAGGAAAAATAATACTCCAATATGATGTCTCTTTCTTGGCCCAGATAATTTATTATTTGGTTGGAAGTACTGATAGAGATATGTGGTTCAAATTAAGTATTCCTAGAGATATTTCGTTATCAGCATTGAAAGAGGTTGGTGGTGCAGTTTTGAGTTTCAATCAGTTAATGGGTACCTTGATTTTTATGAAAGAGTTCACTAATACAACACCCCATGTGGGATTATGCATCGCATGATGTTTAGTGACACCCAAATTTGTTTGAACTTTGAACCAAATACCAGATATGTGGTGACCTTAGATAGTTAGATATTAGTTGAATTCGATATTCATATCCGGTCAAACGAATGGACAATAACATAGATTTTTCTTTTAGGTTGTGTGAGACATACTTATGGTACACATATTTAAATTCCCAGTATATTTTGTCGCTTTTCTTATTCAAACCTTGTCCAACGTAAGTATTCATCTAGGATATTTTGAACAGTTATATTTTCATCATTTGAGATGGTGAATTACCTATATTACCCTTTTAATAAGATATCCATTTGTGTGTGCATTGACTTCCTAAATTGGTGGGATTTAATCATTTCCTAATTTAGTGGGTTTCAAGTCATTCAACCATTTCCTAATTTAAAGAGGATTTCAAAAATTTTAAAAATCCATAATAACCAAATCTTTTTTTTTTTTCACGGTAATAACTGTCACGACCCAAAACCTATCTTGAAGTCGTGACCGGCCAAGCGGGTGTTAAGCCGCCGAAGGCCTGCTCATATTCTAGTTTAGGGATTTCTAACGTCGGCATTAGTTTAAATTATAGAATTCAAGTATGCGGAAGCGTAAAATAAATAAGATAATACAGAGCTTCTAAGTGTACAAGTATAATAGTTACAAACCATTAAACAATACACGATTCTCCACGGTTAATCTAACACTTCCTTCACCCACAACTTGCTAGCTACCTTAACCTGAAAAATTGGAAAAAGGTTTTCATAAGCCGAAGCTCGGGTGAGAAACGTATACCAAAGTTACAAGTTTGACCATGGAAATACCCCGCATTATAAAACAGCACAAAGCAACAATTCAAATATTTCGTTGACCATCCAGTACATGTATTTTAGTCCGTAAGCTCATTTCTTTGGTCCAAGAGATGGACCTTTTCATTTCATTTTTCTTTCAACTTTTGCACTTTTGAGTGATAATATCATTCAACGGTATTTTTGCCAGTCGGTTGGGGAGCGACCCCATTGAAGAGTGGTATGATATCAATACCCGGTGATGCCTGGCTGCATCTTCTACCTTATTACTTCATGCCACTAGTATCTTTGCCCGTCCCCTAGCGCTCGGGACACCGTTCGAATGAATTATGCACACTATCACAAACATGTACCAGCAAGAAGTAAAATTCAAGTCTTAAAACATATTGCCATGGTCTAGATTTATCCGTTAGCACACAAGATTTATAAACAAGCCATCGCATGTATTTCCCATTTATCTTCATCAATTTCAACCAACTAAGATTCTCAAATTCCATACTTTCCAGTAAAATCAAGCAATGGCATTTCATTCCAATGATTCAGAAAATACATGTAACTAAGGTATACACAACTCACCAAAAAGGATGCGTCTAACTTGACGGGGCACCGAATTAACCCAAGACACTGGTACCTATACAAAATGTATCACGAATTACTATTTGTTACAGTTGAACTTAATTTAGTAATTGACTCGAATTTCTTCGTCATTAGCTGTCGGGTCGGCACAAGTACAGTTTATGAAGAATTGGTGGAGTCCCCTAATTAATGTAATCAAACTCCTAAATTAGTCTCCTAAATTTAGGCTTACAAACAGTCAAAATAAAATCGATAAACAATCTAATTAAATCATTTTACGGCGGCGAGTTCCGAAGCCGAACTCTTTTCCGGAAGGGATTTCGCTTGTATGAAAATTATAGAAAGGTTCAGGTATAGTGAGTGCGAGGAGAGAGAGTTATAAATAATTTTTGCCCTAAATCAACTTCCTTTATTATAAACAGTATACATATCTCTAATTACTAACTATAAAATAGATTAATTGGTGAGAAGATTACCAAATTAAAGACTTGTAGAAATTCTTCGGTGAAAACAAACGGAACGAACGGAACCGGAAGCGGTGGGAATCGGCAGGAGCCTCTATCTCCTTTACTAATCTTTTTCTCTTTGCTTTTATCTTTTAGATTGATTAATACTTATAATAGTAATATATATACCTCGGTGGGAAAGAAGTGAAACATATTAAGAAGACACCTGTTATTTTCTCATGACTCAGCATATTACTTATTCCATTAACACCAATTTTGACCGCGTTCGGATTTCAGTCTCCAAAAAATTCCAAAAATTCAACACAGACTAATAATAATTTAAGGGTCATCGTGGCAGTGTCGGATTTTTAAGGTAAAATCCCATCGTTCCATAACTCATACAGTGAGTCGGGTTCCCATTCGGACCACGTGACTATAATTTAAAAAAAAAAAAATCAGGATTTTACAATAACCAAATCCAACCAATTTATTTTTCACCAATTTAAATTCAATAACCATATTTACTATTCCCTATCTGCCATGTATTATCATGAATTTTTTTGAAACATGGTGGAATCGACTGTGTTTTTCATGATTACCATAAAAAATATTTGGGAACACATACAATATTCAAACCGATCATCTACCTAAAATGTTTGCAGTACAATTTATTAGCTTTTGTAAAGTTGTTCACACTACATTAAAACATCCAACACATTTTCGCTCACAAATAACCAAAACATTTTCTACACTTTTATTCAGTAGAAACAACTTGACACACTTTTATTTCAGTAGCAACAACTTAACGTTTATGAATTATAAGAACCAATTAGCGGAAATGTCCGGCCCCTTATAGGTCTTGGGGTCTCTCTCATCTCCACTAGGTTTAAGTATAATGATTGTGTGTCATTCTAGCTCATTCGAGTAATTATTTGGTGGTCTTGGGGTAGTGTCACGCATGGTGCTCGGTGCTCTAACACCCTTATCCACCATACGCTCATGTGAGGATGTGGGGATTGCAAACCATACACTTAGTACTAGGCTCCACAAAAATGCGTATTGAATAAAAGTGTTATGACCCCACATGATGGTATCCTCAAGATCACCAAATAATTTTCAATTCTCAAGGAGATGATCGTTAGTATGATTAGGTCCCGGTCCAACAAAACGCTGACCTGCTTACCTTTAGCCTAATCACGTGACTCAAAAAGTTAACCTCAGGTTATACAATAGCTGCCCACAATCGTTTATATATCATGGCAATTTTTTCATGATTTCCGATGAGGGACTCCACATTTTCATTGACTTTTTTTCCGGCCCGTTAATTGAACGGGCAAGATGTTAGTATGTATAAACAAATTTGTGAAGTTAGGTAAAATAATACTCTAATGTGATGTCTCTTTCTTGGCCCAGATAATTTATTATATGGTTGGAAGTACTGATAGAGATATGTGGTTCAAATTAAATATTCCTAGAGATATTTTGTTTTTCATTTTCAGCAATGAAAGAGGTTGGTGGTGCAGTTTTGAGTTTCAATCAATTAATGGGTACGTACCTTGATTTTTCTGAAAGACTTCGGCTAGCAGTTTTGCTTGAGGTCTGAAATGAACCATTTCAGGCCAAGTTTTTACCAAAAGGAAGATCTTGGGGCCTTCGAAGACTAGGGGCCGAAACTTTTCTGCAAATTAGTAGACTTTCCAGCTACTTTTCTGCTTTTGTGGGCCCTTGCTTGAAGGCTCTAGATTGGTTTAAAACAAAAGGAATTTTTGGGACTTGGTCCATCTTTTCCCATGTAACAGGCCCAAAACGAGCTGCTTGTGAGCAGCTTCTCTTGTTTTGAGCTGCTTCCACACGTTTCCCTCCAGCCGACCATTTAGTTGAAGACTGACTTTGGAACTTGAGCCATGGGACCCATCTCTACTCTAGCAATCTTCTTCACATGCTTCAAGCAGCTACCCTTTTCTAGAGGCTTCCTCAAAGATCTAGACAAAGGTATTCTGGGCCCAGAGCCGCATAACGTTGGCTTTGAAAATACATCGGGCCCACAAAAAGCCCAACGCCAAGCCCAACATATGGAGAATCTTGGCCCAATGATCTGCTCTTGGCCATTGACATGGAAATAGGCCTTCAGCTAATTTGGCCATTCTGGATCTAGGCCTAAAGAACCAATCCCAGGCTTTAATTGATTTGGACCTGTTGATAAAGGTGATCCAAACGGGGATTGGGTGGCATTGGTCTAGGCCTGAATGAACCTTGTTGCCCCAAGGCCTGCCCTGAGCTTCGTTATAAGGGCTTAGGCCGTGCCCAAGTTCCTTAAGATCTAGGCCATCATGGGCGGAACCAAGAATTTATTTCGCCCTGGGGTAACCAAAATTTATATATGTAAACCAAAAAGAAGGCAAACTCGTATATAAATATATAAATGTTTTAAAATAAACAAAACAAAAGTACAAAAGAGTTTTTCCTCCTTTTTTATTTTGTCGTTCCATTAGAGTACGTACACTAGAGTAGCAAAAATAAAATATTAGCTAATATACCCACCTAAAACCGAGAAAATCCACCTGCAACAATTAGATAAAAGCTTAGGTAAAATACATTCGCTACAATACTTCGGTATATATACTGAACGACTGTTCATTAACAATTTCTTTTATATTATTTTTCACTTCTCTCTCTTGATTTCTCTTATATTATTAAACAGTCTCAAAAAAATTAAATGCTCCAATTTTTCATTTGGACTGAAACTTTACACATAATTTTTTTTTTAATTCTTAGGAATTGCACCTAGGCTATAGCCTAGTGCAGCCTAAGTGTACTTCCGCCATTGAGCCACACACAATGTATTATACACTTGAAAACACGTACACTCACAAAATTCCAAGAGACCCACTCTGTGCAGTATGCATGACGGCATGTCCTTCCGAATGGTAGCTATGACTCGAACCGGACATTCTATTGGCGGGTAGGAAGCTCCTATGGTCACGCCCAAAGAGAGTTGCTACGCTGATTGCCCTCCCACCCTTTTGATTATCAAAAAAAAAGAAGTAAGGTTGGGTCTCGTACAATAATACTACTCCTATTGTATATCACTTTCAATCATTCCCTCCACAAAATTCCTAGAGAATTGGTATGTCTACGTGTCATGGTGTGTGTTTGGTGCCAATACAACACTTATCCATCTATGATCACTATAAATCATTAAATCAAAGTCTTCGAACTAGGTTTCACATTGAGCTTGTAATTGCAGATTAATTTATTGGAATTTATAGTTAAAATAAGAACAACATAATAACGGCCTTTTTCGTTTGCAAGTTTTGAGTATTTTAGTTTTGGTAGTGGATGGAGAGGGAAATAGGGTAATGATTGAAGAGAGAGCTAATGAGTAGAGATAGAAATAAAAGTAATAATTAAAAAAATAGGATAATGATTAGAGAAAAATATAAGGTAATGATTAGAAAACAAAGTTAAATATCAAAACGAACAAAGCCAACACTATTTTGTACTAGTTCCGTACGAAAAAAAATTATCCGACCACAAAATGAGAACTTAAAATTAATTCATATTTTTTGAAAAAATTAGAAATTTTTTGGTTGATGAATTCTTCTAATTTATTGAGAGAAGGTTGACATTTTCTTGACAAAAATTGAGTATTCTTTTAACTTCTCTTTGTGCAGAGTAGGTAATCTTTTTGACGGAGAGAGCACCTATTCTTGCTAGGTTAGGAAGACACAAGATTGTATATACGAGTTGTTCTCATTTATATGCACAAAGTAGCAGAAGCTTAATGCCAATACTGAGTCATCTAGAGTCTGATTCTGTCGGTGATGCTTGTGTTGATATGATGTTGGTGCTGCTTGACTCGATGCTGCTGCTGATTTTCTCCTTGCTGAATTAGAAGCCTGATGCCAATATTGAGTCTTCTTTTTTTTAGCTGTTAATTGGCTGGGGATATGAAAAACTTATGTTTGCTGATGTACTTTGTGGGGAAGCTTCTATCACTTACTTGAAAGCTTCCTTTTGAGATTTATATTATAATTCGCGGGGTTGATCTCTTGTCAATCCTTGGGCTGGAATAGCATATGATTATCGTGGGATAGGGTGCCAACCTAGTTGGGATATTACTCACACGTTGTGATGCTATCTTTTCTTGTCCTAAATCTTAATTTACTCCATCATTGTGATCAATAAAGTCCTTTTTTCGCCGTTCAAAAAAAAGTAGCAGAAACATAATTTTTATTTAGCGGGGCTCGACTAGATGTATTACTCCCTCCATCCCAAATTGTATGACAATTTTTTATATCTTTGCCAATTTCAATTACTTATATCTTTCAATATGAACCTCAAAAAATATACAATATGAATCTTGTTTGATAGTTCTTGATTAGTTCTATTATATATACAAAAATTTTAAACTTCTACAAAGTATTATAGATTGAAAGATATAAGTAATTAAAAATGGCAAAAATTTTAAAAATTATCCTCCAATTTGGGATGGAGGGAGTAGTATTCATGACTACAAAGATTATTGTATGTCGTACTCATTTCCTTTTATGACCAAAAAATGGTTGTAAATTAAAATTTTAGGTGTCTTTTTGCCATACATATAGGAAAGTTGGGGATTTTTTTCAAACACAAGAAACTTGAAAGCGATTCGACATAAATTTCTAAAGTAGGGATATTTGGATGTGTGCAGGGCCGGGCACCCCTGCACCCTTCGTGTACACACCTAGCAGTTGATTTACTTGGTGATTTTGGATTAAACGAGTTTGATTTTGTTTGTTTCTTGGTTTTCTTGTTGTTGAATTCGCAGTTTACACTGGAGATTTGGGCAAATTCCGATTGAATCTTGAGGACTGATGCACATAATGCCCTATTACAAATCAATTTGCGCTTTGACATGTTAATGTTTTGTAGTTTCATAAGATTTTATTGAACAAACCCCCATGGGAACATGGAAACAGGGCAAACCCCAGAGTACATTAAACATAAGAAAAAAAAACAAAGATTACACACTCCCAAGCATTACAAAGCTAGAAGAAACCAAGCCATCAAGGCCACAATACAACAGCACAGCCCAAACTTAGGCATTAAAGACCATCAAAAACCTTGAAGGGGATATTCCAAGCAAGACAACTGGTTGGTGGCTGTCTTCTTAATATGCTTCCAAGAACTCACATATCATCGCAAATCAGTAAACACTCTGCATCGCAGCATCTATCACTACAAGAAAAAACACTTTCGGTGACACCTGGTGACACCCTTCGGTGACAAAAAATTGGCGTTGACGCGAAATATACTCAATGGTGACTAAAAATTTTAGTGCTTGTCACAGAAAATCCTTGGGTAACCAACAGTTAGGGCGCCAAATAAAGAGGACATTCGGTGACAAAAAATTTGTCGCTGAAGACAAGTTTCAGTGACAAGCATAAAATTGTCACCGGAAAGTCTGAATTTTCCCACTCCTGGGTTACTATTCATTTCGGCGCGCTTAAATGAAAAGTTATGCCACGTAAACGACGTCGTTTCACGGATCTTTGCTTGTCACCGAAAATAAGCCCTAATTTTGCTCTACTCACACGCTGCCTCTCTTTACTCACGCTGCAGTGCTGCGCCCTTCATTCACGCTGAAGACTCAAACTCGGCCCCCTTCCTCGCCGAACTCGGCAGCACCACCACCACCATCGTGGACGACGAAAACGCTCGCTCACTTGTGATTTCTGGTATTCCTCCACTCTCCAATCTTCCGATTTCATGAATTTTTCCCCTCATTTACAAGAAAAATTGATTCGTTTCTCTCAATCGATCCCCTCAATCTAATAGTGGTACGTCTCTCTCTCTCTCTCAGAGTCGATGATGAAAAGGCTTGCTCACTCTGTGGGGTTTTTTTTTTTATTGCTATGTAATTTTTGGTATGGGTTTGGTTCGGAAAAAGTCTGTGAATGGTAACCTTGTGTTCTTGGTTTGTTGTAGAGCTGCCTAAGTTCATTCAGTGCACCTTATGAGCATTATTTAATATTTATCGCTTCTTTTGGGGTTTGGCAGGGGTGTTGATGACCCTGCCGTATGGGCTTGGAAGGTTGGAAATAGTTGGCGAACAACAGATGACATCAATGATACATGGGCAAGGTTCTAATTTCTGGACTTTACACTTAGGTGTTATAACATAAAAAGTTGTTTGTCTTGTGTTCTAGAGATCATATCTTAGGCAGAAATATAGCACCATGACAAATCTCTCAGTATTCGTATGAGTTGTACGAGATGGGAAAAAGAACTTGCTGACCGAGTAATGTGTCCCTACATCTGGGTGCTTGGCATTGTCAGAGAATTTTTATTGCAAAGGAGAAGCTTCTTTAAAAAACCAACCCGGAAACAATAAGACTGGGATATCAAAGCATCTTCAATGGCTAGTATTGTATAATAGTTTAGTTATGGACCTATTGGCTTGGCACAAAATTCAGCTTTTAGCATTTCTAGCTTTCAAAAGTTCAGCAACAAGATCCCTATTGTGTTGGCTGTCAAGTTGAAGTCATCCGCTTGAAATCTCATTGCAGATCAATACAAGGCACAGATAATATACACTGGACTTTGCACCTTCAAATGTCAACAGAAAATTTGCTGCTTCTAGATTAAATGCAGATCTAACCAACTGCATTTTCCCTAGGAAATTTCCCTCATTCCAAAGAGTGTGAGATAGCTAGTTTTCCTCCCGAATTTCATCTAGTTTTCCTCTTGAATTTTGGTCATTTGACTGTAAGATTGATTTGTGAGCTTTGTCCAATTTCCAAGAATGAACGGGGGCCAATATAAGGAATTTAAAATTAATAAAAGGCAACTTGTGGTTTGTATGATGATTTTAATTTCATCCACATTCATTTCCCATAGCTCTTTAATGTTATTGAACCTAATCTCTCCGCAGTTTTCTATTTAACATGACTACCATTGCTGATCTTAATGACAAGTGGGCTCCCTATGCTGGTCCTGGTGGATGGAATGGTGAGAATGTGATCTTTACAATGACGTTTGAGCGTGGGTAGGGCTACAAGCCTCTCCATTTGTGAGCGTGAATCTTGATTTCAATTTGCATTTATACCATTCTCTCAGATCCGGACATGTTAGAAAGTTGGAAATGGCAGCATGACCTACCATGAACATCGAGCACATTTTAGCATTTGGGATTTGATGAAGGTGCAATTTGCAAACTTCCTTGGTTTTTCTTATATCCTCTTTTTTATTCCTTTTTTTTTTTTAATGTTAATCAAGTTCTTTATACTGGACTATTTTGGTGAAAGCAACAGTCCACGAGGCGATGTATGTTTTTCTCTTGTTGGTAGACTACATGGGACTGAAACTCTTTCACACCGTCTTCTTTTTCTCGTATAGTATCTTTTGGCTATTATTTAAAGTTGTTTTTCTTCCTATCACAGAGCTCTGCATTGATCCTATATACATTTTGTGTGATTTGCAACTTATTATTAAATATCCTTACTAAGAGTTGATTGGTTACAGAAGTATTTTACTACCAATTGTGAAGGAACGGCAACTTAATTACTGGTTCAATCCTGGTTTAGGGACGGCATAAAATGATAAAATGCATGTATTAGCTTCGATCACATCCTGTCCTTTACCATTACATTTGGAACTTTTTTAGCTGTATCAACTTAATATTGCGTTGCTTGAATGTCCAGGCTCCCCTTTTGATTGGATGCGATGTAAGGAACATGACAGCAGAAGCATTTGAAATACTAAGCAATGAGGAGGTCATTGCTGTGAATCAAGGTAGACATCATTCCTGTCTCTCTCATTTCCTGTTAGAGAGGTGAAAATGGCCAAAATTTCAAGGGTTCAGATCTTTGTTTTCATTTTCTAGTTCAAAGATACCTTTTGCATCTCAAGTAACAGATACACATGCCTGACCTTATATATAGGGTACCGCAATTCTAACTAGGATTTTATTTTTTTCTGCAGATTCTTTGGGTGTTCAAGGCAGGAAAGTGCATGTTGCAGGAACAGATAGTTGTCGTCAGGTCTTTCCATCTTGACCCTTTTAACACCATTGAATTGGATCCAAGATACCAATATGTTCTGTGGTACCAACTTCAAATCATTTCCTAGTCAATCTACAGTAGTCCAAGTATGGTATTGAGAATTTGACCAATAATAGTATAATACCAATAATTAATTTACTGTAGCTCTAGATGCAGTTTTTGTCATTTGTGTTAAAAAAAAGTCCATTTTGAATTTTTAAGTACATTTCAGATGATGTTTTCATTTAACTAGTTGAAGATCTATGTACTGAAAGAAAACGAGAAATTTATCCTTTACAAATTGGTCAAGATCTCCTTTAATCGTTTGGTGGGGTATTGAACATGGAAGATAATGTAGAAAATGAAAATTTTATCACCCCTTATCGACTTTTCAGAAGCTTTGCCTTCATTTTTCGTTCTTGCTTCTTGTTTGCATTACCTTCCTGTTTCCTTCTTTCTTGTTTTACTTAAAAGAAGTAGTGCCAAACAATATCTTAGTTCATCTGATATCATTTGAAGTTTCAGGTATGGGCAGGTCCTCTGACGGATCGACGTCTGGCTATTGCTCTTTGGAACCGATGTTCAAAAGCTGCAAATATTACAGCTGCATGGGGTACACTTGGACTTGAATCCTCTGCCAGTGTCTCTGTGAGAGATTTGTGGAAGGTAAGAACATGACTGACTCACAAGTGCTTATCTCTTTGTATTTTATTGTCTGGTTTTGCTTTTGTTCTTGCTAAGTATGGGGACTATCTTTTGCTAGTGTTGATTTAGTGCTAAACTATTCCAAGTAACAAGATCAGTGCAAGCGTTTGTAGCATTCATTTGGTTTTTTGCTTGGGTAAAGTTAAGGCCTTGATTAATTAGATAGGCATGAGACCACTCTACAGGCTCATTGTGTTGGCTTCTCCTAAAGGGCCAGTGAATTGCACACCCTGTAATTGCAATACAGTCAGGAAAAGTTGCATGGTCACAAAGTTCTTATGCCCAAAAAGCTTTTTCGATTTTCCAAGCGAGAAAACTTAGTTGATTGAGGACTATATTTTGGTATTGTCTCTCTTCTCTCTATAGATATTTGGTGTGGAATTGCAGCTTCAACTTTTTAAGCATTGAAATCATAGTTTTCTATGTTGGTTTTTTGCGTACTGCTAAAATTGTAGTTGGTACTTGGACTAATTGGCTTAATTGGTCTTGAGTAACTTAGTTCATTCACATATCATAGGGATTTTTAGTTTGACTCATTTGAAGATTATGGCATTATTGTGTCACATGAGTTGTTCATTCACTTTTTTTTTCCTTTTTCTTTGACTCATTTGAACAATGTCTAGGGGAAGTTTGTGCATAAACATGGCCACAGAGCACCAAATTCTATTGAAATTGCTAATGGTGAGTAATAAGTCCACTATAACATACCCAGTTCCTGTACAGTTAGACTAGTTAGTTTCTTTGGTGTATTTAAGTTCTCTATTGTGAAATTATCTGTTTTGTATCTAAAGATGTTCTTATATTTCAAACAGGTATCACAGGAAACTATGGATTTTGGATAAGCAACTCTCATCTCTGTGTTTGATTGGAATTCTATGATCATCTTCTTTATTTTCTCCAGATTCCCACTTGTTAAATTTACTTCAGCTCTTTACTTCTACAGATTCTTTGATCAACCGTGTTTTGCAACTTCATTTTGTTCATATGCTGGTATTATTGTGTCACTTGGCATGAATTCTTGTAAAAGTTTTTTAGTACCTTTTTCGTTTCGTATGTTAAAACAAGGAGTTGGACAGCTTTTTGTACAATTTGAGTGACAAGTTCATTGAATTGTTTTTTTCTTGTATCCTAGCATATGGTGATCTTATTGATGCATATGTTCAAATTTAGTTTGTGTATTATGTTGATATGTAAAGTGTGGCTGATGGTGATCCAATGATTGCTCTAATTGGATCAGAAGGAAGAAGAGTTATGTAGAAAAGAAAGGAATAAGATTTTTTAAGAGGTGCTAGGTTGGTTCATTAGCATGAATGTTAGTTAATTGGGCTTTGTGATGGAGGTTTAATTGAAATAAACAATCAAATCTTTTGTTATCTTTCCAATCGAATTCAGTAGCTGGTAATTGGTTATTTTATATGTTCTGCAACTGATTATCATGGATGTAGTCCAAAAGTCTCAAAATCATAAATGAAATTTGTATTTCCTTATGTGGCGTTGAAAGTTAGCAGCTTAAATGATACCATCCTAACTGTTTACTCTTGAGTTTAATCTTTTGCAGAAAATGTTGAATGCTATTGGTGAGGAACGATACAAAGATGTAGGTATACTTTTTCTTTGACCCATTTGCATGTCAGCATTACAATAGCTACACCAAGTGGGATTATCCATCAAGGTATAAGGTTGTGCAGTCCAGTGTGCTTGTTACCTTTCCTTCTCTCCTCAGATCTTCCTCCTTGATGAATGGAACCAAAGTATTCCCAATAGGAAGGGAAAAGTTACTGGATGTTTGGCTCGTAACTGAAGGAAATGATTATCATGAAATTGATATTAAAGCATTTGAAACCTAGAGTGGGTTTTACACATTAGCTCATTGGAAGCAAAAAGTTACTAAATGTTGCCGTCATGCATTGCCTGATTTTTTTGATTTCATTAGGCATCTTATCAAATCCAAATTGTCCGATTTTCCTCACTCAGTATAATTGTTTTTTTTGCACTACTATAGGAGTTCTTAGAGTCTAAGCATTTCTGGTTCACTGCAGCTGAATTCAAGGTCAAGATCTCTCACCTGATACAAAATGGGATGGCCCCTTCTTACAAGACTCTAATTCTCAGTAAGTAACTTTCGCTTCATTAACTCTCAATCTTTTGTAGTTATTCAATTGGTGCAATTTGTTCAAAAACCAGTCACTAAACTCAATTGTATCTATCTGGACATGCCCCAAGTATGAGTTGCCATTTAAACTCCTGACGCGTGACAAAAATAGATGGTGAGTATTGTCTAGTATGTGTGATATGACTTTTTGAACAAAGAGTGATGACTGCAGTTTGTTTGCAATTGGGCTGTCGACGATTGTCATATTGTGTAAATTGTGCTTAATGGTAGCTATCTAGATATGCTTTCTTAGTGAAATCTGTTAATCCATTATCAATCAGGAATGCTTCATTCGGATCTCCTTTGTTAACTTGCCTTTGGCATAGAGGCAATATGGTCATCCTAGGAGTAGAACTTCATTTAGAAAGCTATGAACCAAAAGCGTGTCAGACATGTGTCTGAAGTGTGTCCAGAGCGTGTCTATGTCTTACACGTTTCTAACACCGACACTTTGATTCTGGTGAAGTTTTGCTGCTACGTAGATTGCATATCATTGATATTATGTAGAATGACATCAAAATCTAGGTTGGGTAGCTCGCTTAGTCATTCATGAGTCATGCCATAATTCAACATATAACAACTTGGAGCAAAATTTCTTTCTTTTTTAGAACCTTTCGTAGGCTTAACATGTTACATAATTATTATTTTTTTTGTTGCAATTTTGTACAGGTAAATAAGGAGATGGAGTTGCTTTTTGGCAGTTAACCAAGATGGAGTTGAAGGCTTTTTGGTTGTTAAATGGAACACTTGTTTTGAGTTCTTTTCGTCATTGGACATACTATGGATATGGCTGTTTTGTAGTTTCGGTAATGTTGTTAAGTTTGAAGTGGTTATTGTCGGAGGATGAATGTTTTGAAGTTGGATGATGAATGTTAACTTATTGGATATTTAATTTCAATGATATTTTGCTTCTTTGCAATTTAAGTTTTGCTAAGTTGAATCATAAGATACAAAATATTCTGAAACTTTGTAAGTAGGTGAAAACAATATATGGAATGGAATGAAATGTGTATTGTTGCTAAAGTCTTATTTTTGGTGACAAAAGAGATTGTCACTGATGTGTGTCTACTACTACGATAGGTTATTGGTGACACACAATTGGTTGTCATGGTAGGCACTTTTAGTGACAACTTTTGTCACAGAAAAATCTTTCTTTTGTGACAATTTGGTGCTGTCATCGTTACTTTCCGTGACATAATCACCTTTGTCGTAGAAAATCTCTCTTTCGTGACACCATATTGTTGTCACTGATACTTTTGGTGACAATTGTGTCACGGAAAATCTGTCTTCGGTGACATCAAATTTTTGTCACTGTTGACAACAATCCGTGACAACTACACAATTTTGTCACGCTTGACTTTCAGTGTCATGGATACAATGACACCTCTTTTTGTGTCACCAAAGATAATAGGTGACAAAATTTGGATTTTTAGTGACATTTTTACATGTCACCGAATGTGTTTTTTGTTGTAGTGTATACCCTCCCGACTTGTGTTGAAAAATCTTAGAATTTTTCTCTTTCCGGATATAGTAGTAGATAGTAGTTGCCAAAGATAATTTGTATAGAACCTGAGGAAGATCATCCCCCTTCAAAGTTTTCCTTATCTCATCCAATTGCTGAGCCAGAACACCAGGAGTTCTTGAAACATTGTTCTTAGCCATCGCTTGCCTCCACAATCGAGTAGAGTAAGGACAGGTGAAAAAAAGGTGTACATGGCTCTCAGGGACATTACGACACTGAACACACCAATTGATACCAATTAAACCCTGTTTGTTCCATAATTGTGATTTTCTTTTACCCATCGATTGGATGACACGTGGCAAGGGTAAAATTGGATAGATGAAAGGTGATTTTGGTTTGCCTTAATAAAGTAGGTTTAAGTGAGTTAAACCTGATTAACATCAATAAAACTGTGATGAAGTTTTATTGGTTATTCACCCGTCGAGTAATCAGTTTATGATGTATTTCTTGTATTAAATGAAAATTTGTTTTCCCCATCGATCAAGTGATAGGTGTTAAAAGAAGATGTATGCAATTATCTCCACGATCAAGGGAGCAGTTTTGCTTAGTCATGGAGCAGTTCCACAACGTGGAAGTTATTTGCTTTACCGCTCATGAGAGTTGATTCAAAGGCATAACATGAAGGAATAACTGCCATATTGGATGGAGGATTCAAATTCAAATTGGAGGAGACCTATTTATGTACAAGTTAGTAGCAGTTTCAAACACACACAAACAATGCCAACAGACCTTTATCTTTTCTTTTCTAGGAGTAGTTATAACTTGTAATTGTTCACTCGATTATCTTAATCGATTGTTAATAAAGTCCATTTTGTTAGTCTTCTTCCACAATCCATCCACTTCATTGTTTGTTTCCAAAAAAGTCCTGAAAACGGCAAGGAACCAAACTCCACTTTTCACACCTACATTCTAGCAAATCACATATACCATTTCTCCGTCGATTCCCTGTCGATTGGATTAGAAATTAGAAAATTAGGTAACAAACCCCAATTCTGAATTCTGTCCATGGCAGATAGTCTCCCCCACATAGGCATCCATTGGATGATACCCCATTTTGGAACATGATGCTTGAACCAAATAATCTTGCACCATGGAACTGCAGGCAAACGGTGTCTCAACGCCTTCCAACTAGACTAGATGGAAAACATAACGGTAGCAGTGAAAGACCAGGAAACGTAATCCTCTTGAGTTGAGGAGGGGCAGCTCGATTATATGTTTGTATAGCTGCAATTCTTTCTCTTGGATTTTGTTCTGCAATTCTTGTGATTGTGAAGTGTAAACACAATTATCACTTCAAAGTACTGAGCGCTTTCCTCCGAAATCAGTTATCTATTGTGTGATGTCCGCTAAAACTAACACAATTTTTTAACCAAGCTACTCAAGTTTGAGCTCATGTTTGACTTGGTGACGCTCGTTCAAGATCGATTTGTTACTTTGACAAATAAAGCCTTAAACTTTTTTAAAGCTCATTAAGCTTTCAAACGTACTACTCGGCTGTTTAGCAGATAGTTATCGGATTGCCTTACACTTTTTGATGCGTTTCTTTTTTTCTCTTGCTTGTGCTGGGATTGTGGCAGTAGATTTTAGTATTATGTGTTTGGTACTACGGCATCGATGTATTGGATTCGCCTACGGGGAGGGATCCTTTTCAACTTGCCCTTTCTGATTTTTTATGATGCTGCAACCTTAGTATTTCAACAATAATGACTCGACTAGAATTCAAACTTAATTTATGAATGTCTATCGAGCAGGTTGTTATGGAGTTGAGTCTTTTTTCGACAATTTATGAGCAGTTTCGTCCTCTAAATTTAGAGCATCATAGTACAAATTTTGGGATATGGAAGTTGTGGTTCCAATTTTAAGGTGGATTCCCTGCTGCCAAAAAAAACTCATCTAAGAAGTGCCAAATATTGTATATGCTAGCTAGTTGGGTCAAATGGATTAGATTGTGTTCTTTAATCTTTTAGCAAATGAGGAAACGATAGTTTACAAAGAGAATTTTAAAAGACAATTTACAAAGAGAATTTTAAAAGCAGTTTCTCTTTGGATCTTAATTAGGAATTTATGTTCAGCCAGTCTTGTGGTTAAATAAACTGGGAGCTCTAGAATTGGGCATCACTAGAATACAATTTGAGGGCATATTGTTCCTGTGGTTTTATTTTATTTTATTATAGCTGGCCTTCTCCATCAGAGGCTGAACGCCACAAAGACTCCATCAAATAATGAAATGAAAATCTACTTGGTTATTGAATTTGCGGCGAGATACTGCAATGTCATTCTGCACTATGCCTGGGTTTTTTTTTTGGTTATACGAAGGATATGCAGATTGGCTACTCTACATACCGGTCAGAGCATTGCCCTCAGCCCCACGCAACCATCTGCTATCCCACTGTATGCTCTAAGCGCCAAAGACTAGGTTTGCGCCCCCCCCCCCCCCCCCCCCCCCCAAAAGCAGCTAACCACTTGCTGGTACTAGCATGTGAAATTTAGATTGTCGGAGCATTTTTTACGTACTTTATTGAGCAGTTGACCTCTAGCCTCCTACACACCATTAGTGTCCGCGTCGCTATCTATTGCAAATACACACAGAGAATGTTTGAGTTCTGAAATAAATTAAGTTCCTCAGCAACTTTGAACTCTCGAATAGGCAGATATAATCAAATCTTGAAATGTAAGCCCATGCCACATCTTTGTTTTAGTGACTGGGATCCATATTGCTACTATTTTTGGAAAAACAAGAGACGTTCCACGGAGAAGCTAACAAGGGTTATTGGAAAGCAATTGCAGAGCTCATCCCAACGAAGTGTTGGAAAAGTAAACTTGATTTAGATAATTATAGATTTTAGGAAACCGAAGAGACACATGATGCATGAATGGTGTGGTTCATGTATGTAGCTAAGATTCATTTGTTAGTTCAAGAGTCATTAGTATTATTCATGTATGGAGTCTAAGGGTTAAGAGTCATCTAGAAGTTTGAAAGATTCATGTATCTAGGAGAAAGTTTGAAAGATTCATGTATCTAGGAGTCTATAAATACCTATGTAATCTAGTGATTCTAGGTGTGGCCAAGGTGTGTTGAAAGTAGAGAGAGTGATTAGAAAAGTGAGGTTGAGTCGAGTGATGAACTACTAGAAGTAGTCGAGTGTGATAAAGATTGTTGAATTATTTTATCACAAATTGTGTGTTATCTCCTCCCTCACGTCTCTCCTACTTGTTTAAGTGTATTTGGCTCATCACGAATTTCCAACAAATTGGTATCAGAGCATATGGCGAATGTGACGGGTCAAATGCCGTTACCACGACTAACGAAGGCGAACTACGAGAACTGGAGCATACAAATGAAGGCCTTGCTCGGTGCGCAAGATGCGTGGGAGGTAGTTGAAGACGGTTATGAAGAGCCGGCTGCAAACGCCAATCAGACGGCGAATCAGCTAAAGGCGTTAAAAGAAACGCGTATGAAAGACAAGACCGCTCTCTACTTATTATTCCGAGCCGTGGACGAGTCGGGCTTTGAGAAGATTGCCGGTGCAACTACTTCAAAAGAAGCGTGGGACATTTTAGCAAAAGTGTTCAAAGGTGCCGACCGAGTCAAGCAAGTGCGTCTCCAAACTCTTCGTGGCGAGTTGGAGAGCATGAAGATGAAGGAGTCGGAAATTGTATCTGACTACATCACGCGTGTACAAGTCGTGGTGAATCAACTCATTCGTAATGGCGAAGCGTTAACCGATGCGCGAGTTGTGGAGAAGATTTTGAGATCATTAACCGACGATTTTGAGAATGTGGTATGCGCGATAGAAGAGTCAAAGGACCTTGCGACGCTCACAGTCGACGAGCTTGTCGGTTCTCTCGAGGCACACGAACAACGTAAGAAGAAAAAGAAGGAGGAGACACTCGATCAAGCACTTCAAACCAAGGCGTCAATCAAAGAGGAAAAGTTACTCTATTCTCAAAACTTTCGAGGTAGAGGGCGTGGCCGTGGAGGTCGCAACAATGGTCGCGGTGGTGGAGGCCGAGGTCGAGGTGAATATGACGAGAAGAAGGGGCAGTCAAGCCAACAAAATTGTCGAGGTAGAGGACGTGGTCGTGGGAGAGGCGGCCGGTCAAATCATTCAAATGTCGAATGCTACAACTGCGGCAAGCATGGGCACTACGCAAAAGAGTGCAAATCAAATATCGAGTGCTATAATTGCGGTAAGTATGGGCACTATGCAAAGGAGTGCTACTCCGAGAAAAAGGTAGAAGAAAACGCGAATCTAGTCGCGGAAGAGGAGACAAGAGAAGATGGTGTACTCTTGATGGCCTACAAAGATATCGTTTCCGACAACGACACAGTATGGTATCTCGATACCGGCGCTAGTAACCACATGTGCAGGCACAAGCACCTATTCAAGGAGATGCGAGAGGTTGAAGGTGGACATGTGTCGTTCGGAGACGCGTCAAAGATCCAAGTAAAAGGCCAAGGTACGGTTTACTATTTACAAAAAGGTGGTACGGAAGGGTCAATCGAGAATGTTTATTATGTACCTGATCTTAAGAGCAATATTTTGAGCATGGGGCAACTCATGGAGAAGGGATACTCGGTATTCATGAAAAACCGGGTACTACAATTGAAAGATAATCAAGGGCATCTGGTTGCTCGAGTTGAGATGGGAAGAAATCGGATGTACAAACTGAATTTGAGAAGCATGCGAGAAAAATGTTTGCAAGTCAACGTAGAGGACAAGGCGTTGCTGTGGCATCTCCGTTTTGGTCACCTACATCATGGTGGTCTAAAAAAGTTAGCAAAGAAGAACATGGTGCACGGGCTGCCTGACATGGACTATGAGGGGAAATTTTGTGAAGAATGTGTGCTTGGCAAGCAAGCGAGAACCTCGTTTCAAAAAAAGGCAGAATATCGAGCTAAACATATTCTCGAATTGATTCATACCGACATATGTGGACCAATCACCCCCGAATCTTTCAGCGGTAAAAGGTACTTCATTTCCTTTATCGATGATTTCTCACGAAAAACTTGGGTTTATTTTTTGAAAGAAAAATCCGAGGCATTCGAGGTGTTCAAAAGGTTCAAAGTAATGGTGGAGAAGGCAACTGGTAGACACATCAAAGCCGTACGATCCGATAGAGGCGGTGAGTATACTTTGACGGCTTTCATGGAGTATTGCGAGGAGCAAGGCATAAGGAGATTTCTAACCGCACCATACTCTCCTCAACAAAACGGTGTGGCCGAGAGGAAGAACCGGACTATTCTCGACATGGTTCGATCAATGCTCAAGAGCAAGAAGATGCCGAAGGAATTCTGGGCAGAAGCCGTGCAATGTGCCATCTATGTACAAAATCGATGTCCACATGTGAAGTTAGATGATCAAACACCACAAGAGGCATGGAGCGGACAAAAGCCGACAGTTTCTCATCTCAAAGTGTTCGGTAGTGTGGCTTATGCACACGTACCGGATCAACGAAGAACGAAGCTCGAAGACAAAAGCAAAAGGTATATTTTTATTGGGTATGAAGAGAAAACAAAAGGGTACAAGCTACTCGACCCAATAAGCAAGAAGGTGATGGTGAGTCGTGATGTGCGAGTAAATGAAGCAAGCGAGTGGGACTGGAATAATTCGACGGAGGTAATCATCGAAGTTGGAGAATCATCAGTCGTTGCACCAACAAGCATACCAACAAACTCTGAAACTACCGATAATGAAGATGAACCACGACAACCCAAAATGCGAAGTTTGCAAGATTTGTATGATTCGACAAATGAGGTACACCTTGTATGTCTTTTGGCAGATGCTGAAAATATCAGTTTTGAAGAGGCGGTGCGAGACAAGAAGTGGCAAACTGCCATGAACGAGGAGATTAAGGCGATTAACCGCAACAACACATGGGAGCTAGCAGAATTGCCGAAAGGAAGTCAGCCTATTGGTGTGAAGTGGGTGTTCAAGGAAAAGATGAATGCACAAGGCGAGATAGAACGGTACAAGGCGCGACTTGTTGCGAAGGGATACAAGCAAAAGGCAGGAATTGACTATGATGAGGTATTTGCTCCTGTTGCAAGAATGGAGACAATCCGATTACTCATTTCACAAGCTGCTCAATTCAAGATTCTCACATCCATGGAAATGGCTATGAAGATGGCTGCTATTGAAGGTGGCAGATTTAAGTCAGTAATGGTGATGCCGCAGTAAATTCCTCAGTACAAAAATCAAGTTTAAGGGAGGATGTTGGAAAAGTAAACTTGATTTAGATAATTATAGATTTTAGGAAACCGAAGAGACACATGATGCATGAATGGTGTGGTTCATGTATGTAGCTAAGATTCATTTGTTAGTTCAAGAGTCATTAGTATTATTCATGTATGGAGTCTAAGGGTTAAGAGTCATCTAGAAGTTTGAAAGATTCATGTATCTAGGAGTCTATAAATACCTATGTAATCTAGTGATTCTAGGTGTGGCCAAGGTGTGTTGAAAGTAGAGAGAGTGATTAGAAAAGTGAGGTTGAGTCGAGTGATGAACTACTAGAAGTAGTCGAGTGTGATAAAGATTGTTGAATTATTTTATCACAAATTGTGTGTTATCTCCTCCCTCACGTCTCTCCTACTTGTTTAAGTGTATTTGGCTCATCACGAATTTCCAACACGAAGTGCCAACAATAGAGAAGAGGGGAAAGAAGGAGAAAGCAAAGCAGCCTTCCATTGCTCTGATCCAGGGCCCCAAACCCGGTAAGCCAACCGATCTTTCACGGATGCGACACATACTCGTGAAGCTCAAGCATAATACCATCCCACATGAATCTGCTAAAATTAAGGATATAATTTGGTTAATATTTGATTTGGTCAATATCCTTAATTGTGTAATCTTATTTTATGCCGTAGTTGTAAAATATTTCTCTGTAATCTTTTATTCTTTCCTTGTTAATGTTTGTACTATATATATTGTACAACTACGATGAATGGAATTATCAGAAAATTACTCCATAATTGTGTTTATTTTCATGGTATTAGAGCCACCTTCAATCTCCTTTTCTTAAACTCTAGGAATTGAAATAGATCCTATATTCACAATTGTTGGTGTTTCTGTTCATATCTTTCCGCTGCAAAATTTTCTTTTAGTGCCACCATGACTGAAGTAAGTGGTGCTAAATCACCAAAGAAGAACCAATCTTTGACTATTGTGTCTGGTCTCCATTTGCAGAAAACATCCTCTCTCATCACTTTGGAGCGGCTGGACGGTACCAATTATGTGGAGTGGTCTTTGAATGCCCGAAATAAAATCCATGGGAGAAAACGTTGGGGTTATATTTTGGGTATCAAAGCTGCTCCATCAAATAAAAAGTCAGAAGAGTATGAAGAATGAGAGGAAAATTGCTTGGTCAAATCTTGGCTTCTTGATGCGATGACAAAGGATATTCGATCTCTCTTTCTCGATTGTCTACGACAAAGGAGATATGAGAGATAGTTAAAAACACGTATTCGGTTGATCAGGATGCATCAAAAGCCTATCAACTTCATTGCGAGGTATTTTCACTACAAGAAATTACACCATTCCCGACTAACAATTTAGTCGGCAAAAGGTAGGATTTTAGTCGGCAAAAGGAACTCCCGACTAAAAAATTTGGTCGGCGATTTAGTCGGGTATTGCGGTCGGCAAAGGTAATCACTGACTAAATCATATTTAGTCGGCAAATTATTGTTTTTTCCGACTAATTATTTAGTCGGCAAATTTAAATTATTGCCAACAAAACATTTAATCGGAAAAAGTATTTAGTCGGCAATTTTTAATAAATTACCGACTAATTATTTAGTCGGCAAATATTTGATAAATTACCGACTAATTATTTAGTCGGAAAATATTTAATAAATTACCGACTAATTATTTAGTCGGAAAATATTTGATAAATTACCGACTAATTATTTAGTCGGCAAATATTTAATAAATTACCGACTAATTATTTAGTCGGCAAATATTTGATAAATTACCGACTAATTATTTAGTCGGAAAATATTTAATAAATTACCGACTAATTATTTAGTGGGCAAATATTTAATAAATTATGAAAAATATAATAATAAATTACCGACTAAATAATTAGTCGGCAAATATTTAATAAATTATGAAAAATATAATGATAAATTGCCGACTAATTTAGTCGGTAAATGTGAAAACAATTAATAATTATAACTGGTATATTTTACCAACTATTTTAGTCAGCAAATATAATATTAAAAATTTTAATAATAATTTTAAAATCTGCGTAGATTTTTTATTTTTTGTGATTCACAATAAATTAAATTGAGCAATATTTATTCACCAATATACTGTAATCAAGTATTGAAATTCAAGAACAATTCATTCATAACTTTCATAAATAAAAGGTGTTCACCAAATATTTAACAAACGGCATTCAATTTCACAGAATACAAAATAACGAAAAATCGTATCATGAAAAGTGTACGTAGCATCAAACATAACATATCTAAACCCTAGAGCGCAAAATAATAAAAAATTTCAACAGCGAGAAAACTAGATTACGATAGAATCCACGGCAAAAATCCAACTTCTTCATATATAGTCCTTAACGAGGGGCCAAATACTCCAATATCTGTGAAAAGAATAAAACACAATAATAAGACCCATGATATTGATACAAACTTGACAAAGGTATATCAAGAGAAGAAAAGAAATCGAACACCATGATATTAATACATGCACATACAATAACATTTCTCGAGTATGGGTATAAGAATGAAGAGAGCCATGCATCTAAGCAAATCTAAGCATCTAAAGTATGACTATAGAATTCAAAACCTCTAACAGCAAAATAAAGAGTAAACAAGTGACTAAGTTCAGTTGTCCAACTTCCTCATACAAACTTACCGACTTTACATGCGCTATGGTTCATGTTTTGGGTTGGCAATAATGCCACGAACCTAATTTTTACTGCCACAACGTTCAACTTTGATTGACTATTATGCCCTCTTATAACAAAGAGAAAGGGATAGTTTGTCTCGTTGTCGTCACCTCTCATTCCTCTCTCCCAATTTGCAAATACAAAGCAATTCAAATTTACTATCTCTCTCTCCATAATCGACACAATGATTCACATTCTGGAAATGCAGAATCTAGTTCATATGCAAAGCCATATATAACTACTTTCAGCTATTTAAAACAAAATGAAGACCTTCACCCATTTTTTCCATCACTACTCATATTCCATTTTATTCCCACACCTTTCCTTGAAATCCATATATCCTACCACATCATCACATCTCAAATGATAACATCAACTTTTATACTTACTGGTTCTCTTTAACCAACACTTAGTCACCTAGATCAACTCATCCTATCCCCACATATCAAATTGGCAAAATTAATCATTTACATTTGACCATGTCCAATTAAACAACATGAATTCCAGGGCGACACTTAAACCATTGAAAAGTAGACTTCTTCTTCTTTGAATCCATAGGTCATACATCAAAAACAAAGTTCGGGTAACCTAACTACGGCCTTGCGATTATAGCTTCAACATAACAGTAAAAACTGGTGCAAAGGCAGAATTTAGGTCAACTTTGGATGCAAATCTGTTATCGCTCGGACATACCCATGATGCATGGGATGTATCGTTGGAAAGCCCTATGTGTCTAGTTTCTAACAAAACAGACAGTGCGTCATTTCAAGTCCCGAGCTAGGAGTTATGGTCATTTTACCAAAGTCCACCGGTGCTGTCAGATTCTACGCGGAAATAAGTAAAATTGATTGAAAAATCATAACTCTTCCAACTTAAACCCAAAAATATTGAAACCAACGCCAAAAGTCACACCACTACAAGCCCTACACTCAGTAAAAATCCCAGGTTCAGAAACAAGAGGAGATTAACCCAACAATCAAAAGAAATACAGATTCGCAACCATTTTTGGCCTAGTCGACCAACCCTACTTTAGAAATTCACCAAAAATTGTATACTTGACCAAATTACTTGATTCCAAAACCAATCTCTTCTTAACTTAAATATGCAACTCCTGTAAAAGACCCAAAGCCACCCAAAGTGTTCATCATGCCCAGAAATTTAAAAGAAGACAGCCTCGCACAGATTCGTACATCCAGCAAACAGTCAGCATTCAAAAATTCATAACTAATTGTGTGATTATCGGTTTTGCATGATCTTGGTACCAAAATCTTCCTATTGAAACGTACTTTAACTGTTATGAAGATACCAAAAATTGATTCCTAGCAGAAGGGTTCCCAAAAGACAGATTACCAAAACCCACGAAATTTTCAGCATGCTCAAGATTTATTCAAGACTCAAAATAGATGATCAAACTTGATTCTTGTACATCCAACTAACACTTAAACATGTAAAGAAAGGTAGGAGATCCCTACCTCGAAGGTTAGAAGCAAGCCCGAACTATGTTTTAACATTCTTAATACAACTAATAACCATGGGATTTTTTATAGAGAGTTCCTCTATGAGTCTTTTATCTGTGGTAAAAATTTCAGGATCCGATTCAAAGTATTAAATTCTGTAGAAATTCGTAACCTCGCAACGCACAATTTCGGACTGTGCTGACTGCACAGACACGTGTTGGGGAAACGGCTATAATTTTGAGCTCGGGCGACGAAATGGCGAACCGTTTTCTGATTTTGAAACTAGACTTGTAGACCTAAAAAAATTTACAAAGATTGTGTCTTAGTTACTCCTGTGCAAAGTCAGATTTTAGGTTAAAGGTTATAGAACTGCAGATTCTGTGACTAATTTCTTAAGGCTAGCTATCTACTTTCATATTCTTACCATAGGACCTTATGTTCATTAAAAATAGGCTTGTTTGACATCCTCTAATTATGTTTGCAATGTAGAGATCCTTGTAAAGACTTCTAGTTTTGGCTTATGTAAAATGAATGGCGTTTTGGTTCCGCTATTTGTACTTGTGTCCCTTTTAGTCATTTGCTAATAAGATGTTTAACTTTGATATGGCCTTAGTGATTGGATCATTGGTGCTTTGTTGTGGCTAGAGCCTTTAGGGGCGGGCTGGGGTCGTGACACTTACTCCCTTGACTCTCCCTCACAAAAGAACTCCCACTAACTTTTACCTCCACTCTCAAAGAACTTTTACCCTACTTTTCAATCCAAACTCACCCTAAATATATATAGGACAAGTATTAAGGTGTGTCCAACACATGTCCATATGTGTTGTTTTGGGTTTTGTCTTGTTTGTGACTGACACGGATACGTGAGGCATGTAGACGTGTCAATGCTTCTTAGATTATACCAATTGTGAAGTGATATCAAGTTTTGCATTATGAATTCCTTGTATGTAGCTATATTAGCATTTCAACATGCTGCTCTCATGCATACAGCAGACCCAGAAGAACATATATTTCATAGCTTTAGTCAAACCCATCCATATAGATCAGAGTGGAATAAAGACAGCGTGATCCAATCCCAAAGATGGAGCTGATGTGAGTAGTTTGGCTAGATTGATACACCAACCCGATCTTATATCAAAACAGACCCTCACGCTCAAGTCAAATGCAGAGCATGCAAATGCAAGTCTCCGATCATGTCCCATCAAGATGAACTAAAAGGTAGAAGAGAAGCAAATCTTAAAGAACAAAAAGAACACACCAACGCCTAAATAGTTGCAATGCTTTGTTTCCTATCAGCTAAGTACGGATTAGCCTTCTAATACTTTATATCAAGAATCTCTCAAACTTTTTGAAGGCATATTGACATAGTTGTTGGAGCAATGGATCTACTATTCTTGGGTAGCAGTAGACTGAAAGAGTATTGAGTTCCTTCTGAACATGACATCTAATGATCCTTGAGATAATCTTGTCGTCAAAAACTTGCAACCAGTGTTAATCTTCTAGCAAAATTTGTCACTATTTATTCTACACAATGTAGCTCTTTTTTTTAGGAACATCCAACATCAAGCTACTATTAGAAACACTAAATGGGTGTTGGTTTACAAAGCTATCTTATCTTACACTTACTGGGTGCTGGTTTGACAATCTTGTTGGAACAAGAAGGTGGGCAAAATGAAATGCTTGTGATATGATCCTGCAAAAGCAACAAACGGGATTGTTAATAAGGATAATTTTGATAAGGAATCTAAGGAAGAACTATATCGTGGATAAAAGAATTGTAGTAACAATACTGTAAATATAGTATTCCACAAGCATCTCTCTGATGTGAATCAATGGGAATCAGTAAGTCGGGCATTAAAGAACACATGAACTAACAAGCAAAAGGCAATTACTCATAGTTTCAAACCAATTCTAATGCACCTTGTGCAATACAAATGGGTAACAAATAGAATTTTAAAATACTTATGACATGCAAAAGTTCATTTAATGGTTAAATTGAAGCACACCTAGCCATTAGTCAAAAGGGTTTTTTTTTGAAGGAGAGTTTCATAGATTCATGGTAGTAGCAGCGATCATCGGAAAATAAACTCTAAGGATCTTTTATTTGCCAAGAGATTTTCAATAACGTTAATAATTATACCTTTATGTATGTCCTTGGCCACCAAACACTCATTGATGCAATAATTGAGGTGGTCGAGATCTGATTGGACCTTACACCACTCTCCTAACTCAGTTTCACTAATAAAAAAATGTGACCCGACCTTTATGCCAGTGACACTTTAGTATATTATATAGATGGAATATATCATATAATGGGACAATTTGACATCAAGACACCCTGTTTGGCTGACTAATACGGAGACAAGTATAGGGGATTTGTCTCATAATCAACCTTTTTAAGTTTCGATCAATTAATTCCTTTGTAGTTTGGGCCTCTAATATGTGCACTACCTATTGTCATGGTCTTCACCCAACCAATTGTAAGTAAATGAGAAGCTCTCCACAAGAAATAAAATTACAGGGCCAATTACTTATAACAAATGCTTGTTAGTGTCGTGAGTCGTTTCGAAGCATCATCACACAGATTCACATTAGAGAGGAAGACTTTAGAATTCTATCAACTTGAAATGATGAGCAATTGTACCAATTTTTCATTCTATTAATTTCTTAAGGCTAGCTTTTATGGGTCAGTCTAGACATCTCGCGAAATCCATATATACGAAAGGCTCCTATAATGTGAACATGCCTCCGTGCTCCAAAGTCTAAACACTGATAATTGTTTCCAGGCCAGATTATCCTATAATGTGAGAAGCTTTTAGTGTGCTTTATAAAGCATAAATTTCAGGTTAAGGCTCATAGTCATGGACTACAACTTGAACGGCCAATACTAATCTAAGCCTCATGTTATAAGTTTTCGATGTTGTGCCATTTTTGTTTAGGCTCAAATAATAGGTCAGATAATGCATGAATTCCAATGGCCAACTGAGTATATATTGCGGGGGGTATGGTTAACGATCAGTGGGTCTAGGCGTGGTCCTCCGGTTCGCTCCTGCTCGGCACATGCGGTAACCGTCTTGGCCAACGTCAGTCAAAACACCAAAATTCTATTTTGATTAGTCAAAAATACAACCTAATCAAATGCCTAATCAAATCCCAAAACCCCTTTAAAAAGAAATCAATATCACAAAATCAATTTCACACATCCAAATCAGGAAAAAAAAAACTATCGTATATTGTACATTTCTTTACAGCCACTGTCAAAACTTCAACCATACTCCCACCTTCTAATCAGAAACTAGAACTGAAAACCCAGCCACCAAATTAGAAAACCCAAAAAACCCAAATTGATTTTTTCGTTTGGAGCACTAAAAACCCAAATCAATTTGTTCATTTGGAGTACTGAAAACCAAGATTGTAGCGGGAAGAGAGAGAGAAAGAATGAGTACCTAGCAGGAGCGAGCGAGAGAGAGACACAGCAGCTCGACCACGGCTGGAGATGCAAAGTCGGAGGAGAGGGGTTTTCGTCGGGGGGTTTGATTGACAGGAGTAGGAGGATCTGAGACCACAATCAGAGGAGAGAGGGGTTTTCGTCTGGGGTGTGGCAGCGGCGGCGGTGCTGAGCGGTGGAGACCGCGGCTGGAGAGGTGGGTTGAGCAACCACGGCAGGAGAGAGGGACAGCGTCTGGGTTTTCGTCTGGGGTGGGAACTGAATGACGATGTGAGGGAGATGGGGAAAGTGTATAGCCGGATGGGTATGATAGGGTGCAACGGTGCCACTTTGTATTATAAAAGACTTGCCGACTAAATAGTTAGTCGGGAATCAGATAAATCCCGCCAATTTTTTTCGCAAAAATTTTAGATTGGCGCAAAAACATGTATCGTTCCCAACCAAAATTATTTTAGTCGGTATTTTTTGTTTTGGCCGACTAAATATTTAGTCGGAGATAATTCTTAAGTCAGAATGACTTATACCACATCCAAAAACATTAAAGTCTTATAACACACCACCCGAGTCCCATTTGAGATTTTTTTGCGTGATCAGAACCATTTATTTTCTCTAATATTATCAGTTAGATCATTCTTACTAATATTACAGTTGATCGTTTTCCGTTAGACAATTGATCAAACAAAAAGTACTTTTTTTCTAATGAATTCACGTCTCGATAAAGGGATATTCTAAACCTAATCGAGCCACAAATTTACGGGAATGAATAATTCAACAAGTACAGGAAAATCAATGATCTTGATCGTCAAGATTGTCTCGCGATCTTGTGGCTATTGCAATAACAATTACAACATAAGAATTATTTAACTATCAAATACGTCAAACATATCTATAGTTAAGGTAACTGCCGAGTCATTTTTTATAATGATCGATCTGAACCATTAGAATTTAATGTCTTACTTATTATAGAATTGTCACTAAAATCGGAGATCATTTGATAATGGTGACCACATTATCAAAAGACATTTAATGTGTTCGGGGACGTTTAAGGGTTATAGTGAACTAACCGAGCCTCGCCTGAGGTATTTTTTCACGATCGAAATCATCTATCTTTAACGTAATATGAATTTGAACATTCATACCAAGAATAAAGTTAACCGCACATGGATAGACAATGAATCGGACAACAAAATTCTTTACATTTAAGAATTTTTGTCCCGATACCTAATTTGGAGAGGAAGGAAAAATATGAACATTTCTGACTATTAATCCTAAAGAGAGTGATGAACATTTCTTCATTGATTCCTAATTTGGAGAGGAAGGAAAAATATGTCCTCTTCAAAACTTTTTTTCTTTTGCAATTTTCGTCTTGCTTTTCTTACCCTAAAGGTGTAGGTGAACTCTCATAATTCATGCATCTTTCAATCCAAATCCTTTTCTCATGTTTCAAGTTTTGTGAAATTTACATCTAAACCGCTCATGAAGTTTGGAATGATTAAAAATAAACCGCTCATCAAGTTTAGAATGAATTCCTAAAGAGAGAAAAGAAGGGAGCGAAACAACATTCACTATTAGATTCCTAATCTGGAAAGAGGAAGGATAATTTTGTCCGGATGTCTATTTCCACAGGCACCATTCACCAGCAAATGGCTTAATCAACAAATGGCAACCAACTATTAAAACCGAACAGTAAATGATACTTAGATAAGGAAAGGAAGAAAAGGATGAATACATATGCGGCAAACCATATACAAAAGGAATAGAACAAGAAGAACCTCGAATCGAACACACTAGCCCATTCCCTTACTCTTGCTTAACACACTAAAGACCATATACAATTGTTAGGCTGACAAAAGGAATAGATCAAGAAGAACCTCGAATCGAACACGGCTGCTTTGTTGGGGAAAAGCGTATATTAAAGAAAAAGACAACAAAAATGTCACAATTTGGTAGTTCCGAAAATCATCTAACTCAAGACATTGTACACACATCACCGAGGTAACGTCTGTGTCCCAAGGTGGGAGGTCACCCTTGAACTATCATCCACCAATCTTCAGGGATGTATGTGCCAGATGTACCCCTGGCTCTGTCAATAGCTTCTCGTTGAGTGTTCCTTCTTTGGAAAGTGGTCTTTGATGATTTAGAAGCTGCTTGGGTAGAAAATAGAGCTACTTTGATGAATTAAATTACCAACAGTATCTTTGTTGGTAACAGTATCTTTGTTATACTGGAAACTGTTTTGGTATTCACTAATAAAATCAAAACCAACAGTATCCTTGTTATACTGGTAAGTGTTTTTGTTGGAAATGGATTAGTATTTATGTTCGAGCGAGTAATGACAATTGACTGCTGGTAACTAAATGTTTGTAGATGATCACCACCAGCACCATGGTATCAAATTCACATGCTTGATTTGGAAAGCGTTTGACGAAGCATGCTTGTCAAATTGGGGATTATAACTTCTTTATGGAAGGGTGCAAATGTGGGCTTTCCACCGCCGCCATGTGTGGGCCTCTTTAATTCATTGTATAGCCTTACATTGATCAGAAACATTCCATTAGAGATACTCTCAATTCTACTTGAAAACCATGACAAAATGTTGCTCATGATTGGACTCTTTAATGGGAAATGTGTGCTACGTGATAAAAAGGCAATATATCAAGTATCAACACAACCGTGTATCTTAAAGGTTTGTTATTATGCAAGTGCAGTGCAGTGCAGTTGGTATTTCTCTTATACTCTTATGCATATGTGCAGGGTTCGATTCCCGTGGGCACTCATTCTCCTCCCTAAGTCCCCTAGAATAGACTAGATTATAGATTATGATTAACGAATGGCAAAAAAAAAAAAAAAGCTTTGTTATTATTATTGTTTTTATCTCAGCACAGAAAGAATTTTCTTAAATAATTACAAAGGATTACAACTAATAAAAAGAATGCGGGTACAATAACATCTCAAACAAGTCAATGATTCGAGCAATGTTGCCACCAAAAGTATGGACAAATCATATGCCACCCACACCTCGAAAGGGAATGTTATTACTGAACTTCACAGTTCTCATGTAAAGCATGCACAGGCTAGTATGAAGAGCATTTTAATTGAGCTACTTAAAAAGGATGCTAAAAGCAGCAATTGAGGGAAAAAAACAAGAGTAAGTTTCGTCAACTGACAAAAGAGCTGATGCTTTTAGCTACTTCAAATTTATGAATTGTTTTTTCCTATTTTTTAACCTCTGAGTGGGCCCCACTAAGCGTTCGGTGGCCTACATTCGGTGAACGTAGCAGTTCTGATACACATATATCAATAAGAGTGTGTTACCCAAATTGTTTAGGTGTCAAATCCGTTGAGCTCAATTACTAATGTTAGTGATAATTTCCCAAATGAGCTAAAAGTCTTAAAATGACGATTTTTGTGCTTTTAGCAAATATGAGAAACTACTCCTTATTTGTTCATTATTTAGCCCGTCCCATTGTCATTGTTTTTTTTTGAATTGTGTGTCATTTTTTAAATGCTTATAAATTTCAATCTATAATATTTTTCATAATTGTGAAAATTAACTTTATATTATAGAACTAATTAAGATCTACTAAACATGATTTATATTACATATTTTTCAAGATTCACACTAAAAAATATAGGTAAAAGATATAAGAAAGACAAAGAAGATAATGAACAATAAAAATAGGACATATGGAGTATTATTTTGTTTGGAATTTAAGAAACTCAGGCCCATTTGTGTCGGCTTTGTTTGCGGTGAAAAGCGCAATAGAGAGAAGAGAGAAGAGAGAAAGTAACAAGAAAAAACTTTCTTAACTTTGTTCGGTCATGTAAACAGAGTCGAACGGAATTTTGCCTGACAACTGACAAGGGATGTTAGTGTGGTTTTTAGGTATAGAGGTGGTGACGGTAGGATTTCAGTGAAATTGAGGGTTGGTCAGTGAAATTTGTCCTATCTTTTAAGGAGTATTATTTGTTGTGGAATTTGTTGTCAGGCAATGAATGTGATGACATCACACGAGTGATGTCTTGCAAATGAGGTATGGATGACCTCATCCAAGAGGTGAGGAAGAAAAGTCAATGGGTGGGAAAAATTATTCGGTGGTTACTAAAAGGCCACTAATTTCGCCTATCCCATTTTCAACAATGGCACTCTTCTATTTGGCCTTATTAGGTAAAGTTTCTAAACTATCCTTGTTCTTTCTTCTGGGTTCTTTTCATAACGTCCAAATTACAATTTTTATTTATTTACTCACAGTCCCAGAAAATTATCTTCTTGGGCGTGATTTTTCGGGTGAAAAGTGAAAACCCTTTTCACTGATATCCATCATCTTTGTCTACACACTCCCGTCCACTCAGGCGAGGATGGGGTTCGGTTGTTTCGAGCAACTATGAGATTTACAGATGAAGATTTTTCAGAGCTAAATGACATTGTAAATCTCACTGTAATGTCATCTGAAGTTTTTTTGTTGGAAAAAATTTAAAATACCGCCCAATCCTTACACCAAAATTCAATTAGACTCCCAACCTTTTAAAAAATTTAATTTTACTTCCAACGTTATCTTCCGTTAATGCCCCATTCCGTCCGAATAACTAACAAATTCCGTTAAAGGCTCCGTTAAATATTGTCCCGATCCAATTTTGATGATCCGAGCCGCTCAATGTGTTCAAAACGTGATTTTAAGGGTACTTTGGAGAAATCAACAAAAAAAATGACCGGAAAGGGCTTCATCTAAATTGTTTTTTATTGAACTATTCAATAAAAATTTTATTGAACTATTCAATAAAAAACTGTTGGTTCAATAAAAAACCGTTCAGATGTCCTTTCCGGTCATTTTTTTTGTTAATTTTTCTCGGGTACATTTAAAATTACATTCTAATCACATTGAGCGGCTCGGATGATCGAAATTCGATCAAAAAAGAGGAGATGTAGACCAAAGCAATATCCGAAAGTTTGGACTTGAACAAAATCCGGATCGATCTGCACCTCCTATTTTCTAATCGAATTTCGATGATCCGAACCGTTCAATATATTTAAAACGTGATTTTAAGGTTACATGTGTGAAATCAGCAAAAAAAAAATGAACAGGAAGAGTTTCATCTAAACAGTTTTTTATTATTCAATAAAAAACTGTTCAAATGAAGCCCTTCCCGTTCATTTTTTTTGCTGATTTCTAGCGAGTAACCTTAAAATCATGTTTTGAATACATTGAGCGGCTTGGATCATCAAAATTTGATCGGGACGGTATTTAACAGAGCTTTTAACGAAATCCGTTAATCATTTGGACGGAAGGGGTCATTTTTATTAACGGAAGATAACGTTGGGAGTAAAATTAAAGTTTTTGAAAGATTGGGAGTCTAATTGAGTTTTGGTATAAAGGTTGGGGGGTATTTTAAAATTTTTCCCTTTTCGTTGGACTTTATGAAGATCGAACGATTGGAGATCTCTAGGATAAATATTTGTATGAGTTTTTGGAGTAACATTTTGTGAACTTCTTGTGTTTTTTGGGATTTAATTTGGGAATGGTCTCGGATTTCAGTAAATTCAAACATCTAATTTGGCTAAGGTTGTTATAAGATTTGCAGGATTTAAATGTTGTTTAAATTCTGGGTATGATTTTCTTTTCTTTTCTTTTTTGAAGTGTGATAAGTGCCAAAATATAAATATTTTAGCCCTCCAATCTATATTTATTAGTCCTTTATTTTTGTTAACTGATTTTTATTATGTGGTTTTATGTTTATAGGTTGTTCGGGCCCGTTGTCCGAGACTTTGGGTAAAGAAAAGAATTTATAGAAGTTTTGGATCAAAATGCAAAGTCCTTCGAAGTTGAATGGCTAATGTGCTATAAATGTGAAGTTCAAGGGGTTTTTATGTTATTAGGGGATTAAAAGTTAAAGCCCTGCTCCTATAAAGTCCATGGTACTGACTTCAGAGAAAAAAAGAGCGGCTGCCGTGGATAAGAATGGGAAATCGTCAGAAAATAAAGAACGGCGGCTGTGTAGCTTTGATTCTGAATACCGTGTACTTTTCTTCCTACTTTTTCCTTCAAGTTATTTAAAATATTATTCAATTATTTACATTCTGATAATTCGTATTAATTTTTATCCTTTATTAAAGTCATTCGTTGGAACTTGTTAATCTATTTCTTCTGTTTAATTCGTATTCGGAAGTATGTTTTAAATTAGGGTTTATTTCGTTTCTTGCATAATGATTAGTGAGTAGTCATTTAGGTAAGGTTGCGGGTTGATTAGCACACCGTGGCCAGTTCGAGTACTGCTCCTATTTTCAAACAATGAAAAAGATAATTTTAGATTGAAAAAATACCTTCCGCAGACGAACTTGGGCATTGTCGGAGCCCATGTGAACGGGAGAATAGGGGTCCAAAACTTATTCTCCGGTGCGCATGGGTAAACGGCAACCTTAAGGTCTCGCATCTTGTGGGGTATCTTTTTCAATCCAAAGTTGAACGTTTTTAAGAATACCGGATGGAGCAGGTTAATCCGGTCTGGTTACGAGTGCTATAAACCCTACGGCATTACCTCTTTTTAATTATTTGTAAAGAGCAATCACTTTCTTAGGTTTTAATTCATCTAAATCAAAACAATAAGGGATGGCTACCTAAGAGCCAATTTAATTAATAACAACTCGAGTTTTTAGTCAGCACAAATCACCGTCTTTGTGGATTCGACTCCAGTCTTACCGGATATTGTGCTGCGTCGGTCTCCGCCCTGCGCTTGGGACAACCCATTATTTTAGGTCCAGGAAATCGTCAAGCAAAGTGGAATTATGCAAAAAAAAAAAAAAAATTTGAAGTGAAATTCTGGTATCACAGATTCACGAGGAAGGGTCAGGCCAATGAAAGCTAAACATGTACAAGAAAGATTAGAGAAAGAAGGAATGGCTTTCTTCATTAATTTATTATGAGGGTAGTTAAGGTATTTGGCCATTGAAAGATTAAAGAAAGAATAATACTTTTGTAATTTTATACAATGAGGACAAAAGTTGGAGTGCCATTGAAAAAACTTGGAGTGCTAAAATCAATCTCCTTACTAAAATTTAATTCCCCTAAATGTTACTTTATTATATAAAATAATAGAAGAGTAGTGACCTTTTTTTTTAACATGGTGGGAAACTTTCCATCATACAAAAAGCATAACTAGTACATCAAAGAATTTTATTATCACATTACACAAACGACTCAATAACTAATCATGAAGAACTAATTAATAGGTCACGTTTCCCAAATACAAATGTCACAATCTCGCAAATCCGAAGTTGCCAGAGTACATTTTTGATCTACGAATAAAAAGAAAATAACATGTCCTAATCCGATCAACTTCTCGATGAATTTCTTCGATAACAATAAATACTTCCATAGGTTATAAGACCTTTGCCACCTAAAATATGAATCAATTGTTGCAAGTCATCCCTCTTCTACCATACGTGAATCCATCTATAAATCTTTTGTTGTCGATAAAAAAAGAAAAGAAAAAGAAAGTTGTGAGGCATTCCTGCACGCCATGACATCACAAGACAAAATTGATGACAACCTCCTCAAATGAATCAATCGGGAAGTTGATCATCCAACCACCTCAAATGAATGGGATTATGGATATTCCTATGGCTGCTCTTTGGCAATTTGGTCCCCTTTCAAAAAAAATGTTTGCAGTACAATTTATTGGGCGCTTTTGTAAAGTTGTTCACACTAAATTAAAAAATTCAACACATTTTCTCTCACAAATAACCAAAACATTTTCTACACTTTTAATTCAGTAGAAACAACTTGACGTTTATGAATTACAAGAAATACCCCATAGCTTAACGATTAGCGGAAATGTCTGGCCCCTTATAGGTCCTGGGGTCTCTCATCTCCACTGGGTTTAAGTATAATGATTGTGTGCCATTCTAGCTCATTCGAGTAATTATTTGGTGGTCTTGGGGTACTGTCACCCATGGTGCTCGATGCTCCAATACCCTTATCCACCTTATGCTTATATGAGGATGTAGGGACTGTAATCCATACATTTAGTACCGGGCTCTACGAAAATGTGTAGTGAATAAGAGTGTTATAACAGCACATGGCGGTATCCTCAAGATCACCAAATAATTTTACATCCTCATGGAGAGGATCGTTAGTGTGATTAGGTCCCGGTCCAACAAAACGCTTTCATATTGGGCAAGAACCCAGCTGACGGGCAAAGAGTGAGACGAGAGAAAAGAGTATTTCAATTGGTATGAAGTTTGTCTTCCACCCACTTTTGTATATATGTATATACATCATTTGCATGAAACTATCTTTTTTTCTTTTTTCCTTTTTTGCGAGGAAATGAAATAAATTTCAAGAGTGGTACATGTCAATCCTTTGATGCGAGTGGCAATAGGAAAAAGGTTTTCATTATTTTTTTTTCTCGGCCCGTTCATCGAATGGATAAGACGCTAGTATGTATAAACAAATTTGTGAAGTGAAGAAAAATAATACTCCAATGTGATGTCTCTTTCTTGGCCCAGATAATTTATTATTTGGTTAAATTTTTTTGTTTGCTCGGCTATTATTTGGTTAATTGGAAGTACTGATAGAGAGATGTGGTTCAAATTAAGTATTCCTAGAGATATTTAATTTGTTTTTCATTTTCAGCAATGAAAGAGGTTGGTGGTACAGTAGTTTTGAGTTTCAATCAATTAATGGGTACCTTAATTTTTCTGAAGGACCTAATGTGAAAACAAACACAGTTTGACGGAAAGAGTTCACTAATACCACACCCCAAGACGACTTCCAAAGTCACTAAGTCTCTTTGAAGACAAATGAATTTACAATGGGTCCCACCTGTACGTGAGAGGAGTGTGGCTGAAGTGTGTCACACCTGATGTGTCCCTAGCACCTCTCCTTACATAATATACTTGTATGCAACCTCACTGACAATCTCCACCAGTTTGCTTCACCACGTACAACTAAAGAAAAATGAGAATTGAATTCATTACCTGTTTTTTTTCAATCACCACGCTCGCAATCTTCTGCTTTATCACCATTCCAGTACACAACCAATGCATAGAGGATCAAAAATCATTGTTACTTCAATTGAGAACAGCCTCCAGTTCAATCATGATTCCTCCGTCAAGTTGGTGAATTGGGCTCGAACCAACGATTGTTGTCAATGGAATGGTGTGACCTGTGACCATTCCGACTGTGTTACAGGTCTCGACCTGAACATGAATCAATCTCCGCAGGTTTAAACCACTTGAGTAGTCTTTTCGGACTGAAGTTTCTAGAGAGAACTGAACTTGGCTTACAACAACTTCAACTCCACACAAATTCCATCCAGTTTTGGAACCCTCACCAATCTAAGATATTTGATTGGGTCCCCCTTTTTGCTTTCCAATTGCAATTGATGGAAAGGTCCACACAAATTCCATCTAGTTTTGGAACTAGACCTATTAGAGCATTATTAGAGAGGTTTATCCAAGTGAGATTCTTGGTTCCCTGAAACGAAGGTATGGGACTTGTGAAATTGGTTGACGAAGAATCTAAGTAAACGAGGTGACTTAGGTTCGCTAGTGAATTCGGAATCGGTCCACTAAAATAACAGTGGTGAATCGAAATCTTTCTTAGCTCCATCAAATTTCCAAGAGATTCTAGTAAATTCCCTGAAAAACTGGTGTTGCAAAGCACCAGATCCCGAAGGGATCCATACTCTTGGAAATCAGGTAAAGAACCATTGAGTAGTGGATTTTCTGACAACTCCAGAGTCTGTAGTGCTTGTACCTGCTTAAATATGATGTTTGGAACCCTCACCAAGCTAAGATATTTGGATTTGTTAAACGCTATTTTGTTGGGCAGATTCCATTGGATTTCTCGCGCTTGACGAAGTTGGTGAAGCTTGATTTGTCCAACTATATTCTTGCTCTATCTAATGAATACTACTATATTCCTGCTCTATTTAATGACGACTATATTCCTCCAATCCGAATTGAGGACCCAAGTATATTTACACTTTTTCGGAACCTTAGTGGGCTTACAGAGCTTTATTTGGACGAGGTAAATATATCAGCAATTGGGTATGAATTGGGTCAGGCCATTTCATCTTCACTACCTAACCTACGAGTTTTGAGCTTGCGTGGTTGTTCTCTTTCAGGCCCTATTGATTCTTCCCTTCAAAACCTTCAGTATCTTTTAGAAATCAATTTGGCTGGGAACAACTTCTCGTCTCCGGTCCTGGATATCTTTGCAAATTTCCCGAATTTGACGGTTTTGATTCTTAGATCTTCGAACTTGTTTGGAATGTTTCCAAACATCATATTAAAGCAGGTACAAGCACTACAAACTATGGATTTGTTAGAAAATCCACTACTCAATGGTTCTTTACCTGATTTCCAAGAGTATGGATCCCTTCAGAATCTGGTGCTTTGCAACACCAGTTTTTCAGGGAATTTACTAGAATCTCTTGGAAATTTGATGGAGCTAAGAAAGATTCAGATTCACCACTGTCATTTTAGTGGACCAATTCTGAATTCACTGGCGAACCTAAGTCACCTCGTTTACTTAGATTTTTCGTCAAACAATTTCACAAGTCCCATACCTTCGTTTCAGGGATCCAAGAATCTCACTTGGATAAACCTCGGCTTTTTGACGTTTTTGGTCTCCAAAGTATTTCCGTCGTGCCATTTTGGTCCCCAATATTTCAATTGCTAACATTGCATTCCCAAAGTATCAATTTTGTTTTTAAATGGTCCCTACGGCTGACACCGTTCCTTCCCTCCGTCAAAACCAAGGGCAATCTTGGTATTTCACCCCCTATCTCCCTCAAAACGGCATTGTTTGGTTAGCCAAATTGGCTTTTTGATTTTTTTGGTCCCCAAAGTATTTCCGTCGTGCCATTTTGGTCCCTAATATTCCAATTGCTAACATTGCATCCCTAAAGTATCAATTTTGTCTTTAAATGATTCTTGCAGCTGACGCCGTTCCTTCCCTCCGTCAAAACCAAGGGCAATTTTGGTATTTCACCCCCTCTCTCCCTCAAAACGGTGTCGTTTGGTTGGAATTTGGAAATATTGATTTTTTTTCTTCCATGGTTCTCTTAGGGTTCTCATTCAAAGTCTTAAAGTCAAAAAAATAATTATGACTCTTTAAGATACATAATTAATATGAAAATTGAAACACTTGATTTTTTTAGGCTATTTATATATTAAAAAATATGGTGAAAAAATTAAGTGTTCAAATTTTAAATATGTTTGAATCTGTGTGAAGATCTTAATTTTTTTGATCATTTTATCTTAAAGAGTCATAATTTTTTTTTTTTGACTTTAAGGCTTTCAATGAGAACCATGGAAGTAAAAAATCAATATTTCCAAATTCCAACCAAACGACGCCATTTTGAGAGAGAAGGGGGGTGAAATACTAAGATTGCCCTTGGTTTTGACGGAGGAAAGGAACGGCGTCAGCCGCAGGAACCATTTAAAGACAAAATTGATACTTTGGGGATGCAATGTTAGCAATTGGAATATTGGGGACCAAAATGGCACGACGGAAATACTTTGGGGACCAAAATGGCATGACGGAAATACTTTGGGGACCAAAAAATTCAAAAAGCCAATTCGGCTAACCAAACGATGCCGTTTTGAGGGAGAGAAGGGGTGAAATATCAAGATTGCCCTTGGTTTTGACGGAGGGAAGGAACGGCGTTAGCCGCAGGGACCATTTAAAGACAAAATTGATACTTTGGGGATGCAATGTTAGCAATTGAAATATTGGGGACCAAAATGGCATGACAGAAATACTTTGGAGACCAAAAACGTCAAAAAGCCGATAAACCTCTCTAATAATGCTCTAATAGGTCCAGTTCCAAGACTGGATGGAATTTGTGTGAAACTTTCCATCAACTGCAATTGGAAAGCAAAAAAGGGGACCCAATCAAATATCTTAGGTTGGTGAGGGTTCCAAACCTGGATGGAATTTTTGTGGAGTTGAAGTTGTTGTAAGCCAAGTTCAAGTTCCCTCTAGAAACTTCAGTCCGAAAAGACTACTTGGGTGGTTTAAACCTACGGAGATTGATTCCGTGTTCAGGTCGAGACCTATAACACGGCCGGAGTGGTAACAGGCCACACCATTCCATTGACAAGAATCATTGGTTCGAGCTCAATTCACCAACTTGACGGAAGAATTTGGATTGAACTGAAGGTTGTTCTTCAATTGAAGTAACAAAGATTTTTGATCCTCCAGGCATTGACTGTGTACTGAAATGGTGATAAAGCAGAAGATTGCGAGCGTGGTGATTGAAAAAAACCAGGTAATGAATTCAATTCTCATTTTTCTTTAGTTGTGGTGAAGCAAACTGGTGGAGATTGTCAGTGAGGTCCCATACAAGTATATTATGTAAATTCATTTGTCTTCATAGAGACTTAGTGACTTTGGAAGTCGTCTTGGGTCCTCATGTGGTACATCGCATCATGTTTAATGACGCATTAATTTGTTTGAACCAAATATCGTGTATGTGGTCACCTTAGATATTAATTGAATTCAACACTCATTATGGTTAAACGATTAGACAATAATGTAGATTTTTCTTTTATGTTGTGTGAGACATACTTATGGTCCACATATTTTAAATTCCAAGTATTTTTTGTCGCTTTTCTTATCAAAAATACTAATACCACAAACAATGTATTATACACTTGAAAACATGTACGCTCACAAAATTCCAAGAGACTCACTCTGTGCAGTATGCGTGAGGCCCTTGTGCATTTAGTAGGGTGTGTTTTGTGCGAAATGGGGGAGACTGTTGTGCACAAGTGCACAGCATGGTTAAAAGTATTCCCAGAGATATTTTGCTTTTCATTTTCAGTAATGAATGACCGAGCCCCGTTCAATGTGGAGATGAGATCCAAGTCGTCGGATCCAATCCGATCCAAGTCGTCGGATCCAATCCGATCCGACGAATCGTGTTGTACACAAGCATGTTGTTCACACCTTGATACCATGTTTGCCTGAAGATTTATGATTCCAGATTACTCTACGAGGCCGAATACAACACTGGGTCAGCTCTTTTCTTGTCTGCTGCATTCTGGGAATCCTATATTCTCATGTCCTTGGCTGGACTTCATATCTTACGGGCGGATGCTCCCCCACCTATGTTGGGTTGTGATTTTGATATTATATTATCATGTTCTTGTACTGCTTCCTTTTTTGAGTTGACTTCTTATCAGCTTTGGTCTACTCCTTATCAGCTTTGGTCTGAGTAGTGGATGATTATCGCGGGGCAGGGTGATAATCTTGTTGGAATGTTGTCTTCGCATTGTGAGCTTCTTCTCAGTCCTTTTTCGTACTCGGTTTTTTCTAATCAATAAATTTTGCTTTGGCTGTTCAAAAATAAAATAAAATATTGTGCACAAGTGCATAGCATGCTCCCTGGTTTCCGTTTTGCGCCTGTTCCTTAGACAAGGTTTGCAAGGCTTTGAGCCTTGGGCCTTCAAATTTTTCTTAAAATTAGCAACCCCAAAATTACATCGGGTGTTAAGTCAATTACGATTAAACCCATACAAAAAAAATGGGTCCTTTTTCTTCAAAGAATTGTGATACTTAAGAGATACATTCGCGCGCATACTTGGATTAATGGTCACTACTTTTAGAAATTAAATCTAGCGTATCAAATATTTTTTTTTCCAGATAGATTACTATTTATTGTATTTGCTCATAAAAATATTAAGTTCATTTTGAGCCCCGAAATACCAAGAATAAGCCTAGTTTTGTGCGTGTCTCTAGCACTTCTCCTTGTGATTATGTAAGATTGTCAAACCTAAGCAAATCTGTAAACACTCAGCATCAGCATCAGCATCCGCGCCCTTGGACTTGTGTTGAAAAATCTTAAAGAGTTTCTCTCTTTCCAGATAAAGTGGATAGTAGTTGCCAAATATAATTTGTATAGAACCTGAGGAAGAGCACCCCCCTTCAAAGTTCAAAGTATATTGTTGAGATTGTATTGTAGATCACTTTAAACTAGGTGAAAGTGGCTTGTTAGTTTGAGAGATGTAGGAGCATTTTCCTTCTGTACAAATTAAAAGTTTCAGTCAATCCTATTGTACGTGCTGCCAAAAAAATACTTGCATACAGTAAATGGTTTGCTATGCTTCATTAATTATGTCGTCCTCGCTAAATTTCTGTTAGGTTATTTCTGGATCATTCTTTAGTTTGAACTTGAATGTTTGCAGATAGTTCAGTAGAGGATACAAATGTTCCAATTTTGTTCATTACTTTTTTTATCGTAAGCGTATCATACAACAATGACCTTGCTGGTACAAGTATATATAGGTTCCAATTGTGTTATAACCTCAAAGTCTCGAACTAATGAACAATAATGCTTGAGACAGAGACATATATACGGACACAAATGTGATTGGAACCATTCAATGAATGCACATAGAACCAACACGCATCGGCAGTATCTAGATGTCTATATTAGTAGGCACCGTTCTCCTGCAAATGACTTAACCAGCAAAATGGCAACCGACTATTAAAAACAAAAAATAGATGACGGACAAAAAAAGAAAAAAAGATTAAAGATACATGAGACTGTGTTATTTACGGAGTCTAACGGCCTACCGGGTGCAATAAATCCAATTGATGGTGGGGTAAGAATCCAATGCCATGACAACCTAAGGGTTCCTCCACAAGGTTTGTCCACGGAGGGTGAGGCAGGGTGCTGTTAACATTTTGTTTACAGCACCAACCAATCTCAGCCGCCTTTTTGCGCATGAAATCAATGGTTGAGATTCATTTTTAATTATGACCAGTCACAATTAGCTCTTCCCTGAAAAAAGTTTTATTAATATCTTGACCGTCTAAAATACTTTTGGACTGTCACGACTCAAAATACATATGTGTGAGATACACCACATCTTCTGGCTGAATTAACAACAGAGTACATAGCAAAGATATATGATTCGGCTGGGGCCAACCAAATGATTTTTGTCAAGCCCAATTTGTTGATCCAACTTTCCAACTTTTCATTTCAGAATCAGGATCCTAAATTTTGAAATAAACTTGCAAGAATGGATCAATTATTTACACATATCTACTTGAGCTGATTTTTTTTTTACCCATTCAAAGAATTATTTTAAAATTAATGAATGGTTCGAATTATTCGTGTGGAATTCAAAAATGGGTCTCATGTGCTGTATGTACATTTTCGGTGCTAGATGTACCCCTGGCTCCGTCAATAGCTTCTCGTTGAGTTTTACTACTTTTGAAAGCATCTCCAGCACTTGCTTCATTCCGCGTCTTTGAAATCACGCAGTTGCTCCAAAATCTTTCCATGGACTTGGATACGATGTTGAAGCAATTAAGCCGAATGGAGCTGTTGTGCTTGAACAGGTTGAGCAAATTTGCGCAACTGGTAAATTAACTATAAGACTGGATCATTACATTTAGAAACATTCCCTCAGTTTCTATTTGAGGGAAATGTTGATGATCGTCCTCATGGGATTAAGATATTAGAATTAGAATTTTCACACAACACTCATTACTAATTTCAAATAATAATACAACACGTATCTGATTACACACATAAACAATGAGGGAATGGAAACCCCCAAGGGGATATCCCACGGCTCTCTCATTCTCTCTCAAATATAAATCACACAAACACCCTACTTATACCTCTCTCTCTCTCTCTCTCTCTCTCTCTCTCTCAAACATACATCAGACAAACACACTACTTATAGATGCACATTAATAGTACTTCCAACTACACCATTATAATGCACACCCACCTTTTGACCCATGTCACTTGATTTATTATCCCCATCTCTTTGTTCCCTTAACTTCATCCGCTTTTTTTAAGGAAATCGCGGACGAATTGAAGAAAAGACATGATAAAAGCAATGAAGCCGACACAGAAAGCTATGAACATCCACGGAGAATAAAAATACGTGCGTCTCACGTGCGCCATATTCTTGGGCCAAAAACGCTTGCTATACTTGGTGGCTTTCATGCACGTCTCGGCGAAGAAGACCTCTCCATCAATCATTTCCTTGCATATCTTGTTGAATAGATGGGTAGCATCCTCGCCGGCACCCAAGTAGTTACTCACGACTCCGCCCTTTTCGAGCACTTGGATATCCTTATCCGAGTTCACGAGCATGTCCATGAGGGATGCATAGGATGAAACGTGCTGCGAAACGCCAGGGCAGCACTGCTCAAAGGCAATGGGGTTCCTGAGTAATGACTCCGTGTGGTCGTATATCTTAAGTGGCAATATTTCGAAACGAGCCCTATGAATACCACCAAAATAGGCCTTCAGGTTCAGTGAACTGGATCTTGAACAGATTGTTTGCCGTACCGGGTACAAACTTGACTCCTGCGTAGACGAGTTCTGATGCAGAAGGCATGAGTACTTCTAGTTCGCTTGGACTAAGTTTTTTCCTTTTTGTTTGATCATGCGGAAGGTAAGCATAATGTATTTTATGGAGGATATGATAGTACTTGGCATTACAGCGATCGCTATTACTACTTTGAACCTCTTCTGCTGCTGCTGCTGTTGTAGAATTTTCCAATTTGTTGCCAAAAACCCTTAGGACACAGTCACGGGGCGAACACCAAGTTTTCGCGTTACTAGTACTACTGTTTGTGGAACTTCCTTCATCTGGTCTCATGATCATGTTGCCATAGTACCCCCACACATAATCGGTGAGCAACCAATGCTTGTCAAGACGATTTGGGATCTGAGCCACAGTGAGTTGGAACAATTTCTCAAGCACTAAGAGTGGAATCTGATTCTCGAGGAGTAGCAAGTCGTATACCACAGTGTAGGCAGTCAAACTGTTACCAAAAATAGGATCTGATTTCCATCCCTGCTTTTTGAAATGCAAAATGATTGATTAATTAAGTTTTTGTATCCTTGTTTATTCAGCAAATTATTTGGATTTGATCATATTGAAATTCAACAATACTAGTCTAACACGACGAAATCTAGACAAAAAATTAATTTAATTTTCCTCTCAAATGTTACACATTCGGCAAGGAAAAATAGTTTTGGTTCACTAGCAAGATGAATGTGTGTAGGTGAAAAAAGATGAATATACATGGTAATTGCATCTACTCGATTGTGTACCTTAAGTGTGGGTGGTTGAGATTATTATTACTATCATTATGCTCGGCAAAGGAAGAATTTAAGTAAATAATCTGAAAGGATTACGAATAATAAAAAGAATGTCTGAATGTGGGCACGATGGCATCACATCCAACTCAATCATCCCAATGTTGTTGGGCACGGATAAATCATATGCCACCCACACCCCAAAGGGAATGGTAAGGTTTTGTTATTGCAAAGCCTGAATGAGTGCTTTGTTGAATGTGTTACGATGGTTTTTAATCATCACATAAAAAGCATGTGGTTGCTTCTATGACAGCAATAGCAAGGCAGGATTTGGTGGAGTTTTCAGAGATGGCCAGGGCAACTAGACGCTCGGATTCTATGGGAAGGCTAATTATATAACAACAGTCTTGAAGTGAAGCTTTGGGCAATATATAGAGGGCTGACAATCATTCTAGCTAGAGAAAGGAATGCATAGTGTGAAGATAGAAATCTGATTCTAGTGTAGCTGTGAAGATTCATATTGAAGGCCCTCCAACTGATCATGCTCTTCGGCATACTGTGGAAGAAGCCTGAAGAATTGCAAGAAGGACCAACTCCTCCATATCACACATTTACCGACAGGCTAATCAAACGGCTGATTGCTCGGCGAGGTTGGTTTACCAGCAGGAAGAAGTGCTGGTTGTTACCTCGAGCGTCCCTTTTGCAGCTAGGGAGTTTTGTCTTAGCTGACGCTATAGGTGTGGGTCATCTTAGGACCTAATGCCGGAATTTTATTTCCTTCTGTGTCTCATGTTTTTAAGGCTGAACTCTTTGCTTATGACTCTGTTGGTTTGAGTTAATGTATGGATGTGCGGGAGATATCGTTCTTGCTGCTTTAATTATTATGTTTCTGATTTGCTGCTGCTACAGCTAGGTTTGCTGGGCTTGGTTTTGGTTAGATTTGCTGCTGCTGCAGCTAGGTATGCCATAATCTGATTTAGATTGTGTGAAGTTTATGCTGTTAAGGAAGGCTTGGCTAATTCTTCCGCTGGAAGAGTTTCTGTTGGTATAACGTGCTGTCCAAACAACTCTTAATATTTTGGGTCATGTTGTATTTTGTGTTTGGGCCAAAATGACTATGTTTGCAAGTGGGCCATAAAATGTAAGTGTGTAATTTGGGTCAAGTTTAAGTTATTTTGTAGTTGGGCATTTGTGTAAAGATAGGCCCAAGATTGTATCTGTGGGGATTCACCCATGTGGGTGATGGTGATGGTGATGGCTTGCCAAGAGTCAAAGATTGAGCTCCATAATTGGACTCTGAAAGATTTAGGCATGCTCTGGAAGATCTTGGCATGGCAGAGCATTTATAGCTCTTGGAAGATCTCCTGGAAATCTCACGCGTGATGAACATTGAATGCTCTTGGACGTTTTTCCATGGTTTCTCCTTATTATAAATACATGTGGTATTTGAGAGGTTGAGAGTGTAGGTAGTAGGAGAGGACATATAGAGAATAAAGAGTGTAGAGCTGTGAGGGCTCCTCCTTCGCGAGGGGGCCGGGCTCCTCCGCTGAGGGAGTGATACACGCGTGATAGTGAGGCTATTGTATTGAGTGTGAGTGATTGTAATCCTTCTCTACAGATAGTGAATCTTCTGTCCTCCGTGGATATCACTGTTATTTTGGAAAACCACATATATCTCTGTGTCGTGTGTGATTGATTGTTGTGTTTGGTGTGTGTGTGAGCAAACCTGGGGCACAACATAAGCCTTGTAGAACTCTCTAGAAAGTATGAATGAAAAATCTGAGTGGAGTGCTTTCCCCCATTGCTCTGTTTCCGTGTGTGTTCTCCCCGACACAATTAGCGGCAATCAATTGCTAGCTTGATTCACTAATCTCTCCACCAGTTAATCAAAGGCTTAGGGTAATCTCAAGTCAACAGTTTCCTTCAAGGTGCAAAGAGTGCATCTGGGTCTTTCTCTTGGATGAAGATAGTTGTTTCCCTACTGAGAAACCTTTTTGGATTGATAGCAAAGCCAAATGGAACTATTGCACTTGAACAGGTTGAGCAAATCTGCACAGCAAAAAAGTCACAAGCACGACTTTAAAACACACAACTGTTTTCAAAACCGTTGGATGCAATTGAAACTGTCTGGACACAAATTTGCATCTCTTGCATTATAGATTATAGCCATCCACTGATCAGAAACATTCCCTTAGAGATACTTTTCCAATTCCACTTGAAAAACACGGTAAAATGTTGATGATTATCCGAAGGGAAATAAGAGATTAGAATTACACAACACCCATATTATTACCACTTCTTCCAAAATAATACAACACATGAAAATAAATAATACAACACCCATTTGATCACACACACAAACAATAGGGGAGGAATGGAAACTCCCAAAGGCGATCCCACAGCTCTCTCTCTCTCTCTCTCTCTTTCTCTCTCAATATACATCACACAAACACACTAGTTATAGATGCACGTACAATACTACTTCCTACTACACCATCGATATATGTATATGCACACCCAATTTTTGACCCCCTTGATTTATTAACCCCATCAGATCTCTTCGTTTCTTAACAGCTACATTAGGCTTTTTTAATGGAATCGCGGACGAATCCAACCAAGGATATGACAAAAGCAATGAAGCCGACAACGAAAGCTATGAATGTCCACGGCGAATCAAAATACGTGCGTCTCACGTGCGCCACATTCTTCAGCCAAAAACGCTTGCTTTACTCGGTGGCTTGGCTGCACGTGTCAAGGAAGTATTTTCCAAAAATGATTTCCTTGCATAGGTTGTTGAATAGATCGGTGGCGTCCCCGGTGGCACCCAAGTGGTTCCTCAGGACTCTGGCTTTTTCGAGCACTTGGATATCTTTTTCAGTGTTCACGAGCGTGTCCATGACCCCCGCATACGACGAAACGTGCAGCGAAACGCCAGGGCAGCTCTGTTCAAGGGTGACCGCGTCGTTCCGTGTCAAATATAAATTTATAAAACTTTGGAATTAACTACTACTCCGTAGAATAGTGGTCAAGACCGAATATCGTTCCGACGGAGACAGTATGGCTGAGTTACGACAAATTCGATTAATTTTTAGATTAATTCGGGCAAAAGAAGTTTGGTTGTTTGAATTTAAAGAATTTATTAAACTAAGAGAAATAATTAAATGGAGAATTTGTAACGATTGGAGAGAAAAATCTAGGGTTCGAATCCACCTCGACCGCGTAACTCCAACATGCATAGGCAAGATTAATTATTCGAATCAGAAGGGATTGTTACTAGAGCTTGCAAACCCTAGCAATAATCATCTAGAAAATAATTGAGTTGTTAAAAGGTATAGATTATCCCATAGCACGGACCATCTCAAAAGTATGGTCTGGCCATCTAACGGCACGACCCGTCTTACGAGTATAATCTATCTCAGAACTCCAACTACAATCGATGAAAACCATTGTATAACTCGTATTTGAAAGCATGCATACAAATACTCAATAGATTAAAACCATCAAAATCATTCCATTCAATTGAAACGGAAAGGGTTCTTAGTTATACAATCGATCCGAATAATAAACCTAAAACCCATACATGAAATAGAGTTATTTGATGTGAAGTTTCATTTTCACCCTAGACAAGGAGTTTAGCCGGCCATGGAGAAGAAAGATGCGATTGAGATCGAAGAAGACATGGAAGATATGAAGGATTTCCTTGAACTCCTCTCGCCTCCTTCTGTCGTCTTTTGGAAAGTGTAACAAGTCCCCTAAAAAAATAAACTAAAGTCTCCTTTATAGTTGCTGTCGTGTGATACATATTAATTGGGGCCCGCTGCCAATACAACCCTATTCTCTGAATCCTTGGACTAATCAGTAATGCATTACCACATGGTAATTTTATTCGGTGCTTCTCCACTTGAATTCCACATGATAATTTCGACACACCCTTTGAATTAATACAGCACGCCACTTGATGTATTCGATCGACTTTCTTTTGACACACCATGTAGTAACCCGCAAGCTTGTGAGCCAACATCGCACTAACCGAACTGAATAAAACCCATTAATATGTCAAGCCTCCAAATATCTACAATCACAAGAAACGCATTACTATTCTCCAAATAACAATATAAATGGACTTAACAAGGTATAAATTAGAAAGATTAAATGGGTGCTTTTAAGCACCTATCACACCCCCCAACTTACACTTCGCTAGTCCTCTGGCAAAGCAAAGAACTAAACAACTAATGAAAGCAATGAAAGATAGGACATTTGAACCCCCGGGTGCTCCAGTAGGACGAGTTTAGTCTCGTAAAAGTGCAAGAGTTATCAGCAGTGAACACCCACAAACATAAGGAACCTTTCAATACAAAAATCGCAACCTGTCATGCAACTCATCGACATATCAAGCAGAGGACACAAAGCTACCACAAAGATATAGCAAGGCAAACATAGTTCCGAGTGCTAACAATTCAAGAAATAAACTGTGGCACTTAAACTTGGCGTGTGTGAATACGGGCCTCAATTACATATGAACAATAACCAACCACTCTCTCTGGACCGAGCCTCGACTTCAATTCTCACCGTGTCATGCACTCACAAATAAAATCACCCGAAACAAGTTGCATTATGAACTCTCAAGTGTGCGGTTTGGAGGATACGTTAATGGAAAGCAAAGAACTCCGCACACTATGACACGAAAAGAACGCTTTATATAGTGGACACGCAATCTCATGAACAAAATGCCAAGCATTGGAACTCTCCACCAATCAAACCTCAACCCAACACCCCTAAAGATCAAACAGGACTTTATTCAAGGTCAAAGCATGAGGGATGGGATGATGTATCAAGGCTACGGTAAAAATAGATTTAAGTGTGAAAGAATAGACAAATATTTCAACTAAACGGGGCAAATATGCAATGTGTACCCCGCTAACATTAATTCAACTCCACCTTATCACTCCTTCTAACCCTTCAACGTCTTTCAATCACAAAAATAAACCATTCTTCCTTTTTCCAACTTATCGGTGCCCCTTTTTCTCTCTCTTTTTTTTTATATTTGTTGTGTTTATTTTTTTTAAGGGACACCACCAATACTCCACAAAATTCAACAATCTATCCAAAAATTAACCTTTACATTCTCGCCTTTTTCCAAACACAATATGGAAGGTGGAGTTAACCAAGAAAAGACTAAATCTGTAAGGCTCAATGTGGCTCGCAAGGGATAAATGTGAAGACAAAGGAACGAACTGGCCCAAATATCACGAAAGTGCCTATAATCCTCTCCCAGAGGTATAACATCCATGTAACAAACCAAAACCAAAGGATATTGTTATGCATTCAAGTTTCAACACTTGGCGGCCAAAGATGATGAGATTGACAACAAATGTGTTTCTTTCCATGACAAACAAAGAGTTTAATTGACACCACTCTAATAAAAGATAAGGCTCCAAAGCTCGCATGGGTACAAGTCTCTACTAATCATAGCCTTTAAGAACAGTCAAATCACAGCTCACAAGCAATCAAGGCCCAACGTGTAATGTGCAAAAGTGCTAAAACAAAAGTGCCAGCAGTCTAGCAAATTGAAACTACTCTGCCAAAGAGATATCGAAATGGTAGCAGCATGCTTATACTCAAGTAATCAACAAGCGAGCACAACAAACAACAATCTCATGCAGAAAGGCTCCCATTTTTTTAATTTCCAATTTTCTCAATTTTTTTTTTTTTTTTAGACTCTAAACAAACTACTAAAGAAAGCACCTGAAGTATTATCTACCCCCCAACTTAAACTAGTCACTGCCCTCAGTGATTGCAAAGACACTAAAAGAAATAAGACAATTAATAGAAAAAGGGAGGAAAGATATCACCTCGAACGGAGAACCAAGCAGAAAAGAGTATGGCGGCCGAGAGGCCCCCCAACTTGAACGAAACAACCTGCAATGCGTTAGTCTCCACCAAAACAAGATACGAAAATAAATTACAAAACTAACTGACAAAACAAAAACTAAGCAGGATTAAAAGAAAACTCAAGAGATTGCATAAAAAACATAAACAACAATTAAAATCCACCACTTTCTTCACGCGAAAGACACGGGTACTACTTTTCTCCCTTGCCAAAGACTGTGGTTCCCTACTTGTTGGAAGAGCAATATGCGTAGGATTCAACGATATCTTGAGAAGTGGTGCCATCATCTAATAGGCTGTCACTCCCTCTGGGGCTACCAGATTCCTTACCCACCACTCGGCTTATGAAGCAATCTCCGCCAAGCTGGACACTAAAGTCGGATGGTTCATACAGATTTCTCGCTGCTAACTACGCGCGTGCCGCCAGACCCAACCTCCTAAGTACTACATACATAGTTTTGACAAGGTGGCTATACCAGACCGTTGGAAGCCGTTCGAGCACGGCAAAAACTAGAGGTATCTCACCCTCTATAGATTTAAAGTCTCCTAGACTTCATTTAAAACTCAATTATCTGGATAAACCGGATCAACTAAGTCGACTTCCTCAATCACCTCCTCATTATAAATACCTTCCACATATGGTTTTAAACGTTGACCGTTAACCTTAGAAACTTTACCATCCTGTGGATCTTTAATTTCAACAGCCCCATGGGGAAAAACTTTTTGAATTATGAAGGGCCCATCCCATCTTGATCTCAACTTACCCGGAAAGAGACGCAAACGAGAATTAAAAAGCCACACTTTTTGATTTGGTTCAAAGGATTTTTGGACAATATGTTTATCATGAAAAGCCTTAGTCCTATCCTTGTAAATGCGTGCACTCTCATAAGCATCATTACGCAATTCCTCTAGCTCACTCAATTGGAGACGACGATGAGACCCAGCAACAATCATATCAAAATTAAACTTTTTAATGGCCCACAACGCCTTATGCTCCAACTCTACGGGTAGGTGGCACGCCTTACCAAAAACCAGCTGGTAAGGAGACATGCCAATAGGAGTTTTATATGCAGTTCGGTAAGCCCACAACGCATCGTCTAGTCGTGTTGACCAGTCTTTGCGATCAGTCCTAACCGTTCTATCAAGAATTTTCTTTATCTCCCTATTTGAAACCTCAACTTGGCCACTAGTTTGCGGATGGTAAGGTGTCGCCACCTTGTGTGTGATAGAATACTTACGCACTAGAGCCGCAAAATACTTATTAACAAAATGGGTTCCCTCATCACTTGTGATCGCTCTCGGACAGTCAAACTGACTAAAAACATTGCTCTTAAGGAATTCGAGCACAACTTTATGATCATTCGTTTTCGTGGCCACCGCTTCCACCCACTTAGACACGTAATCTACCGCCACAAGAATATACTCATTCCCAAAAGAATTAGGGAACGGTCCCATGAAGTCTATGCCCCACACATCAAATAACTCTACTACTAGAATGGAGTTCAATGGCATCATGTCTCGACGGGATATGTTTCCGGCACGTTGGCACCGAAGACACGTCCTACAAAATTCGTGGGCATCTTTAAAAAGAGTTGGCCAATAGAAGCCACTCTGCAACACTTTTGTCGCCGTTTTCTTCCCACTAAAATGTCCCCCACATTCAAGAGTATGACAAAATGTCAAAATACTATGATACTCACACTCGGGGACACAGCGTCGAATCACTTGATCCGCGCAATACTTAAAAAGTATCGGATCCTCCCATAAATAATGTCCAACCTGAGAAAAGAATCGGTCCTTATCTAGACGGGACCAATGCGAAGGAATCTCACCAGTGGCTAGGTAATTAACAATAAAAGCATACCACGGAGGCCGAACTTGCGACACCTCAAACAATTGCTCATCGGGGAATGAGTCATGGAGAGGCACAGTGTCACATGAGGAGTCAACAAGGATCCTCGACAAGTGGTCGGCCACAGAATTTTTAGAACCTTTCTTGTCCCGAATTTCAAAATCAAACTCTTGTAGCAACAGAATCCATCTAATGAGCCTAGGTTTCGCATCTTTCTTAGAAAGCAAGTGACGCAATGTAGCATGATCAGAATACACAACAACCTTAGACCCGAGGAGGTACGACCTAAACTTGTCTAATGCAAAAACAACAGCAAGTAACTCCTTCTCCGTAGTAGTGTAATTCAATTGAGCATCAGAGAGGGTTTTACTCGCATAGTAAATCGCATGAGAAACTTTGTCAACCCGTTGGCCAAGGACAGCGCCAACTGCATAGTCGAACGCATCACACATGATTTCGAAAGGTAATTTCCAATCGGGTGACTGCACAATAGGTGCGGAGGACAAGGCATCTCTCAACTTGACAAAGGCCTTTATGCAGGCCTCGTCAAACACAAATGGCACATCCTTGGCGAGGAGATCGCACAAGGGTTTAGTAATCTTGCTAAAATCACGAATAAAGCGGCGGTAAAAGCCCGCATGCCCTAAAAAGGATCTAATCTGCTTAACAGAAGATGGGGGAGGGAGTCGCGAAATTAAGTCAACTTTAGCTTTATCGACCTCAATCCCCCTCATAGACACCACATGTCCCAACACTATCCCCTTTTGAACCATAAAATGGCTCTTCTCCCAACTTAGCACTAAATTTTTCTCAATGCATCGCTCAAGGATCTTGCTCAAGGTACGGAGACAATCATCAAACGAGGTCCCAAAAACCGAAAAGTCATCCATAAAGACCTCGAGAAACTCCTCCACCATGTCAGAGAAAATAGACATCATGCACCGTTGAAAAGTAGCAGGTGCATTGCACAAACCAAATGGCATATAAATTATACAACCTTGGAATTAACTACTACTCCGTAGAATAGTGGTCAAGACCGAATATCGTTCCGACGGAGACAGTATGGCTGAATTACGACAAATTCGATTAATTTTTAGATTAATTCGAGCAAAAGAAGTTTGGTTGTTTGAATTTAAAGAATTTATTAAACTAAGAGAAATGATTAAATGGAGAATTTGTAACGATTGGAGAGAAAAATCTAGGGTTCGAATCTACCTCGACCGCGTAACTCCAACATGCATAGGTAAGATTAATTATTCGAATTAGAAGGGATTGTTACTAGGGCTTGCAAACCCTAGCAATAATCATCTAGAAAATAATTAAGTTGTTAAAAGGTATAGATTATCCCATAGCACGGACCGTCTCAAAAGTATGGTCTGGCCATCTAACGGCATGACCCGTCTTACGAGTATAATCTATCTCAGAACTCCAACTACAATCGATGAAAACCATTGTATAACTCGTATTTGAAAGCATGCATACAAATACTCAATAGATTAAAACCATCAAAATCATTCCATTCAATTGAAATGGAAAGGGTTCTTAGTTATACAATCGATCCGAATAATAAACCTAAAACCCATACATGAAATAGAGTTACTTGATGCGAAGTTTCATCTTCACCCTAGACAAGGGGTTTAGCCGGCCATGGAGAAGAAAGATGCGATTGAGATCGAAGAAGACATGGAAGATATGAAGGATTTCCTTGAACTCCTCTCGCCTCCTTCTGTCGTCTTCTGGAAAGTGTAACTAGTCCCCTAAAAAAATAAACTAAAGTCTCCTTTATAGTTGCTGTCGTGTGATACATATTAATTGGGGCCCGCTGCCAATACAACCCTATTCTCTGAATCCTTGGACTAATCAGTAATGCATTACCGCATGGTAATTTTATTCGGTGCTTCTCCACTTGAATTCCACATGATAATTTCGACACACCCTTTGAATTAATACAGCACGCCACTTGATGTATTCGATCGACTTTCTTTTGACACACCATGTAGTAACCCGCAAGCTCGTGAGCCAATATCGCACTAACCGAACTGAATAAAACCCATTAATATGTCAAGCCTCCAAATATCTACAATCACAAGAAACGCATTACTATTCTCCAAATAACAATATAAATGGACTTAACAAGGTATAAATTAGAAAGATTAAATGGGTGTTTTTCAGCACCTATCAAAGGGCAATGAGGTTCCTGAGGTATGACTACGTGCTGTCATATATTGCGAGTGGTGGGATTTCGAAACGAGCCCTACGAAACCACCAAAATAGGCCTTTAGGTTCACTGAACTTGAACTTGAACAGATCGTTTCCTGCATCAGGAACACACTTGACTCCTGCATAGACCAGTTCCGAAGCCAAAGGCATTTCTCTAAGACTAAATTTTTCCTGTTTTGTTTGATCGTGAGGAAGGCAACCTTCATGTAGGTTATGGAGGATATGATAGTACTTGGCAGTACGGCGATCACTATTACCACTTTGAACTTCTTCTTTTTCTGCTGCTGTTGTACAACGAAAAACCCTAAGGACACAGTCTCTGGGCAAACACTACTACAAAATTGTATAAAGATCACGGTTCAAAAATTAAGAAGATCTCACTTTTTGTAAAAGCGTAATAAAATGTTATGTACTATAGTTTTAATCTCAATTATATGAAAAAACTGAGATGGAAAGATTTTTTAATCTCAGTAATCTAAAAAGTGAGATTGTAACTTAAAGAATAGATCTCATTTTTGAAAAACCGAGATTATATATGAAAGAATGTATCTCGTTTCAGAAAAAACTGAGATGAAAAGATTTTTTAATCTCAGTAATCTAAAAGTGAGATTGTAACTTAAAGAATAGATCTCGTTTTTGAAAAATTGAGATTGTATATGAAAGAATATATCTCATTTCGGAAAAACCGAGATAAAAAATCTTTAGTCTCAGTCATCTAGAAATCGAGATTGTAAGTTAGAGAATACATCACATTTTTTTTTTTTTGGATTGAGATGAAAACTCTTGTATAAAAAAAGTTGAAAACTGCTTACCCCTTAATCGACTCCGCACGTGATACCCCTAATAAATGTCAGGATGGGTTTCCAAAATTCCGTCCTCCATTCTTGTTCGTCTCTCACGCTCTCAACCATTCTACAAAAAATATTTCGATGCCAAATGGGGCACTTTCGGCGAAAATATATTTCATTACCAAATCGGTACCTTGGTGACAAAACTTATGACGGTTACGTTTCGTCGCCAAATGTATTTCGAGTATGAATCTACGCTCAGAACTCCGATTGAGATAATTCAAATTGGGTTTGCACAATAACACAAAGGGCTACAATTTTCATGTTTATCAAAATTGCTAATTTTAATATTTAAAGGTTCAAAATAATGTTTGAAATATATTTTAATGTTAAATGCATATGTTATATATTAAATATTTCAATTATATATTGAAAAGTGTGTGTGGTGCAGTTGGTTGAAGTTTCTATGCAAAACTCAAGAGACCTGGGTTCAAAACCCCGTAAGAGAAATAAAGAGGAATTTTTTTCTTTGGAAAAACGCCACTTTTAACCTCGGTTTTTTTAAAAACTCAGATTATTTCTCTCAAAACAACCACGGTTTTATAATAAAACCGAGATGTTAAGCTGTTAGAGGTCACGGTTCTGTCATTTTTAATCACAATTTTTACTTTTTTAGTTACAGTTTTAATCACGGTTTTTATCACGTGGTTAAAAGATATGGACTTTTAGTTACACCTTGATAGACCACGGTTTTAAATGCGAGATTAAAAGTGAAAGGTCACACCAAATGACTGAGATCTTTATCTATTTTTGTAGTAGTGAAACAGTACCAAGTTTTGGCGCTACTACTACTACTGTTGTCGGAATTTGGTAGTGGACGTATCCGATCCTCATAGCACCACCCCACGTAATCAGGGAGCGACCAGTTTTTGTCAAGACGATTTGGGATCTGATCTACAATGAGACGAAACAATTTCTCAAGCACAAAGAAAGGAAGCTGGTTCTCGAGGAGTACCAAGTCTTTTTGCACTTTGTGGAAGGCCCAATCGTTTAAAAAAATAGGATCTCTTTCTTGTACCTGCTTTTTGAAATACAAAATCATTAATTAAATTTGTATAGCATGGTTTATCTAATAAATTATTTGGATTAATTTGATACTTGCAACTTCAGCAAAAGTAAAGAAGCCTAGCTAACGCGACAAAATCTAGGGACACAATTATTTTTTAGAAAATTAGAGGCAGGTCCTTCTTTTTAGGTTCGGTTTAATCCCAACCCTGAATATTTTTCCAAACCTACGTAAGTTTGGTAGTGTTATGTAATGACTTTTACACCCAGCCGATAAAAAAAAAAGACTTTTATACCCAAATGAATCGAATCAAACCCCCCCCCCCCCCCCTCTCTCTCTCTAAAATACTCCATCTCCATCTCACCTGTCTTCAACCAAGGGAAATTGAGGCCATACCAGTTCGTTCTCAAGATGACGCATCGTGGTCGTGGCTCACTAACGTACACGGACCCCGTGTCGTCGTCGGAGACTTGGAAGAGTTTGAGGCCACCACCCTTGAAGACTATGTTGACGGAGGTGGAGCCGGTGGTGAGTCTGTTCTCCATCAGCTCCTTCACGGCGGACACTGACCGCTGGATCACTTCTCCAACGGTGATTCGGTTCACCACGGACACATCAATGCACTGGATCTTCGGTGGTGGTTCTTCCGGCACCGATCAAGGTGGAGGCAGATTATGCGACGGCGGTGTAGACAGGAATAGTGATCTGGTGGAGGTCCGGCCCGTGTGTGGGTATGGGTGTGATGAGGTGGTTGTGAAAGGTGAGATTTTGATGCGGTGGAATTGGTTCGGTTGCTTGAAAAGAATCAATCTCAACAACGTTATAAAACTAGATTTGATAGGAGTATTACAATGGACGTAATATGTAAACCATTTACTGCTTTGTTCAACTTGACTCTCTCTCTCTCACACACACAAATTTTGTGAACTGAAACTTTGTTCAATTTTTGTTGGTGTGTGAATTTCTATGAGAACTGTCTATTGTTCATGAGAACAGTCTATGAGAATTATGTCTTTTCTATGATAACTAAATATTTTTTCATGAGAACTGTGTATTTTGTATGAGAATTATATATTGTTCATGAGAACAATCTATGAGAATTGTGTATTTTCTATGAGAACTGTGTATTTTAGTGTGTGGTGAGGTTATTTGAACTGTGTATTTTTTATTTCACATAGCTAGTGAGCAATTGAATTGTAATTAGTTCACAAAGCTGGTTCTCTATGAGAGTAGTCAATTTTTATTAGTCAATTATATGATAATTGACTTATGAGAACTGATTATGAGAATTTACAGTTCACATAGCCAGTTTTCATATCTTAGTTCACATAGTCAGTTCTCTATGAGAATTGAACAGTTCTCAAAAAACTGACTATGAGACTTGGAAGTTAAAAATTCAATTCCAAATCAATTTATTTCCTATGTGAGAACATTTATAACTATATTTGATTTTGATTACCTTTTTATTTTTTTTTCAATTTTTGTTCGTATGTATATTTTCTATGAGAACTGTGTATTTTTCTATGAGAACTGCTTATTTTTCTATGAGAACTGTATATTGTTTATGAGAACTGTCTCTTAGATTCGTGTATTTTCTATAAGAACTATATATTTTTTTTGAGAACAGTGTATTTTAGTATGTGGAAAGACTACGTGAACTGTGTCTTTTTCAGTTCACATAACTAGTTCTCATACCCAATTCATAAAGCTAGTGTTCTATAAGAACAGTTACTTCTCATAACCAGTTCACATAACCAATTCTCTATAAGAACTGAGCAGTTCTCATAGAACTGATTATGAGACTTAGCAGTTTTCATAGCCAGGAATTGATTCTACAAATATAGCTCTCATAGCCTCAGTTCTCATAGCCATAGTTTAGGGGTATTTTTGTCCAAAATAATATGTTAACTCGGGTTATGTGAACTGGCAGAGGTGTTTTTGTCCGAAATATTATGTTAACTGGCTATAAGAATTGGCAGTTCTCATAACCAGTTCACACAGCTAAGGGTATTTTTGTTCGAAATAATATGGGCCATGAGTTGATTCTAAAAATATAAATTTTATTAAAAATGGACATATACACAAAAAGTTAAGAAGAATGGACAAAATAGTAAAAATGCATGAAAAGTAAAAAAAAAAAGGACTGAAATAAAGAATGAATATTTTTGTCAGGACTAAATTAAGTCCAAACCTATTTTTGGGGGTTGGCCTCTAAATTCCCCATTATTTTTCCTTGCAAATGGTACACGTTTGGCGAAGGATTTTTTTTATTTTGACCGGGGGGGGGGGGGGGGGTGTGTGTGTGTGTGTGTTTATTTAAAAAACTAGCAAGGAAAGTACATTTCACCACAAATATATTGTATCCTTTCAATGATGAAACGTAAATTTTGTAAATTGTACTCATTAGGTGAGAAAAAAACTTGACTAACGAGGAAAAAAACTTTTTCCCGCGTTTTTGAAATTAAAGCAAATGATTAACGTGGAAATTAATTAGTTAATTCCTCACCAACTTTACTCTGTAGGTGAGAAAAAACACATTTGATCGCCTTTTCTAGTAATTGGCGAGAAATAATATTCGTTTGCACAAGTAGATTACACTTAATTGTACTTCACAAGGAAGTATAAAGGGAATAATCCCTTTTAAAAACTAGAATTTAAAAATAACAACGCTTGTCACCTACATGCACCATATATAAAAAGAACAGATTTAGCCAGCAAAAAATGTCGTGTTTACAAAATTAAACTTTCTCAAAAAAGCCTATACACTACGAAAGTATTGAAAAAGGTGAAGAGAATAGAAAAAAAACAAGAGTAAGTTTCTCTTTGTCAACTTATAAAAGAGCTGATGCTTTAAGTTTCCTTACCTCAAGGGTACGACATCTGTAGAGAAATTCGAGGACGAAACAACCATCGACCAACATCATTTCCTCATCCAGCGTAACTTCTTCTGCGTAGCATTTCTTTGCATTGTCTATCGATGTCTTCATTTCCGCTAAACATTTCTGTAGCACCGTTAATATTGTTTGCACTAACTCCTGGTCCTCCATTCCTACGGCCAGTCGAGAGAGCAGGTAATTCGTGTAGCTTAGTTTGATGTGTTGCAAGGGTGTTTGGAGGTGTTTGTCTTCTCGGTGAAGAGGGCCAATAGCGATGAGGCGAGGGGTGTAGGCTCTTTCGTTCAGCTTCCGAAGATCTTCGGGCACCCTGTAAATGCAAGTTGAGGAGAAGAAGGATTCAGCTTTCTTGGTACCTTCAACAATTTTTCCAGTGACGGTGTATAGCTGCTGAAGATCCTTCTCATAGTTGTTCTCCCCTTGACTCATTTCAGCTGAAAAGAATAAGGATTTAGAAAATAGCTGCTGAAGATCATTCTCATAGTCGTTCTCCCCTTGACTCATTACATTTCAGCTGAAGAGAAGAAGGATCTAGAAAACAGCTGCTGAAGATCCTTCTCATAGTTGTCCTCCCCTTGAGTCATTTCAACTGAAGAGAAGAAGGATTCAGTTTTCTGGACACCTTCGCTGATTTTTCCAGCGATGGTTGATGTAAGGTGCTGAAGATCCTTTTCATAGTCGTTCTCCCCTTGACTCATTTCAGTTGAAGAGAAGAAGGATTCAGTTTTCTGGATACCTTTGCCGATTTTTCCAGCGAAGGTTGATGTAAGGTGCTGAAGATCCTTCTCATAGTCGTTCTCCCCTTGACTCGTTTCAGCTGAAGAGAAGAAGTATTCAGTTTTTCTTGACACCTTCGCCGATTTTTCCAGCGATGGTTGATGTAAGGTGCTGAAGATCCTTCTCATAGTCGTTCTCCCCGTGACTCATTTCAGTTGGGAGGGTTTCCATTTGATCAATGAAATCAAGGAGGAGTTGTGTTATACTTGGTGGGTAAGGTTTGGGTGCTAATGGTTTTGGATTTTGTATTTGGGTTTGAGCTAAGCATAGACCCATCTATATATAGAAGGCTCACAGTTTAATATAGAAAATAAGTACCATTTAAGAAATTACTAATTTCCTAGTAATTAGTAATTTCATTTATCCCGTACAAAATTATATTGACGAGTAGAATGATTATATTGACTGGTAGCTGGCCTGACCATCAAGACTTGGACAACTGGTTTGCATTAATTTCCTAGTAAAATTTCATTTATCCCGTACAAAAAATAATTATAGTAGTAATAAGTTTATTCTTCTGTTACTTATAAAAAAAAAGTTTATTCTTCTGTTAATTTTCTCACACATCACATAACTACTGCAAAGTAGCCAGTTACTGAGGTACATCCTACATGCACTTCAATCAAAAAAAATTCAGAATTAGGTAAAAAAAACTCGCACTTACTAGGACAATTGACATAAATTATCAAACAAACGAATTGCTTAAATTTAGAACACGTTTACTTTTTTGGTATTAAGTACTCTTTCTGTCCTAAAATGATCGTCTGGTCTACCAAATGAGAGCCGGAAACAATGCCTTTTGGTTCAAAAAATTTAACTTTTTTTCAACAAGATACTAGATGTCAACGAGTTCTTTTAATTGTATAAAAAAGTTTGAATTTTTCAAATAGAAACACAACATTTTTAAATTTCAGTGTAATGGACTGGATATTCTACTCCCAAGAATTAAAATTTTTGGTTAAGCACTTATTGCTATCCAATTGAACTAACTTTTATAATTTCCTAACAAATCATTTTATACAAAATACTAAAAGATTTTAATCATCAAATCAGCTCTCATGAAATATTGCTATTATTGCCTTCGTCCATTTTTAAGTGATACTTCCTTAAGGAAACATCATCATTATACTTTTTACATCAACTTTTACTTTCACTTTTCATCATTATTTTTCACTTTTACCTATTAACTCTTTAGCCATTAATTTTTTGAAAGGACAAAATAATAATTGTATACATTTTTACCCAATAATTTCTCAAAATAGACACTTATTAATGAACATCCCAAAATAAACTACTTGACTATTATTTGGGGACGGATTGTACTTTTTTTTTGCGCAGCCGGATTGTACTTCTTAACTTTTACTAAGAACATTTATGTGAGTAGGATATTTTTTTCTCATTTATCGATAGATTGAAGTATTTTAAGGGGCAAACTCACGGTTGTATTGGGCATAAGCTCGCGTGCATTGTGTGTGTCTCTCTCTTTCTCTTCCCCCACTGAATAATAATTACTCCTACACATTAGATTGTAAGTTCTGCGCACCAATTAATTATGTTTAAAAAAAAAACTTATATTATTCACTTTCAATTATAAAATCAATTGTAACATTTTGGTTCACCAAAAAGTAAATGCAAACCCAACATTAAAAAGAAAAAAAAAAGAGGTAAATACTAAAAGAAGAGAATATTATAAATTTGGTGTTTCAAGGTTGGTGGGAGGTAACAAATTTGTGGATAGAGAAGGTGGATTTGAAAGTTGAATTATACTAGTTTGGTGTTTGTTAACTCTGCTGGAGATGCTCTAACCATCACATTCATTGCCTAATCAGGACCCTGGTTAAGTGTCATTGGTAATTATTGATGATTGACCATATTGGATATTTTTTCATTGTATGTTTTTTCATCCTTTGATGAATAATTTTTTTTTTTTTATCTTTGCTGAGGAAAAAAAGAAAAAAAAGAAGAGAGGTACAAATGGTCACTTTCAATTTTGATGCCTCCCCCTTGATATGTTGTGTGATGCTAGCTAGCGCATTCATTGTTAGGAAAACAACTTTGTTTGTCTTACATATGACTTTACCCTTTTTTCTGACCACATTTTTTCGATCCCTTCCCTGAAAGGTCGATCTAACCATCACATTAATTATTGCCATTGTCATTAGGTAGCAGCTAAAACTACACGTGAATCAGTCCCCTACAAGCTACATACCAAAGGGGTCCGCATCAAATTTGAAGAGGACCATTGCATCAAGGATTTCAACAGTTCTTTCATTTGGTGTAAAATATTTAATTTACAAGTGTACGTCTTTTCCTGATGAACTATATTGCAAGATGGAAGGAGTATATACATACGTGAAGTCTACACTCACCGCACATAGGCCACCATATGGTCTGGGTCCCACAAAAATACAGAGCAATTTCGTCCTTACGAATTTAGAAAATATATCTATCGATATCTATTAGAGCTGATTATTTACAGGATCCCATCAATAAATATTTAAAAATTTATATATATTATTTTGTATTTTTGTGAGGCCCCGGAGTGGACCCCAATAGATATGCGGTGGACCATGCGATCGCCTACATGCGGTGAACGTAGCAGTTTTGATATAGGTATATCAACAAGAGTGTGTTACCCAAATTATTCAAGTGTGATCAAATCCGCCAAGCTCAATTACTTGTGTTAGTGGTTTTTTTTTAAATACTTTTAGTTAATTTTGAGAAACTACCCCTTTTTAGCTCTTTTATACGGAGTAGTATTTTGTTTGGAATTTTTAAGAAATTCAGGCCCATTTGTGTCAGCTTTGTTTGCAGTGGAAAGCGAAAGAGAGAGAAGAGAGAAAGTAACACGAAAAAACTCTCGTAACTTTGTTCGGTCATGCAACCAGAGTCGAACGGAATTGCCTGACAACTGACAAGGGATGATAGTGCGGTTTTTAGGTATATGGAGGTGGTGACAGTAGTATTTCAGTGAAGGATGCTTGGTGGTCACAAATAAGCAATAAGTGGGAGGAAATATTGACGGATTTTGAAATTAGCTGTCAAAGACCTATTTATTAGAGAGGACACAAGTGACGGCCTGTCCTCCTAGATGATAGCTATGGCTTGAACCGAATATTCTGTTGGTGGGTAGAGAGCTTCTATGGTCACGCCCAAGAGAAGTTGCTATGCTAGTTGCCCTCCCACCCTTTTGATTATCAAAAAAAAAGTGAGGTTGTGTTTCGTACAATAATACTACTCCTATTGTATATTGATTTCAATCTTTTCCTTCACAAAATTCCAAGAGAATTGGTATGTCTACGTGTCATGGTGTGTCCGGTGCTAATACAACACTGATCCATCTATGATCACTATAAATCATTAAATCAAAGTCTTCGAACTAGGTTTCAAACTGAGCTTGTAATTGCGGATTAATTTATCGGAGTTTATAGTTAAAATAAGAACAAAATAATGACACTATTTCGTACTAGTTCCGTACAAAAAAAAATTGTCTGATCTGCAAAACGAGAACTTAAAATTAATTCATATTTGTTGAAAAAAGAAGAAATTTTTTGGTCGATGAATTCTTCTAATTTATTGAGAGAAGTTTGACATTTTCTTGACAAAAATTGTGTATTCTTTTATGTTCTCTTTGTGCGGACTGGGTAATCTTTTCGACGGAGAGAGCACCTATTCTTGCTAGGTTAGGAATACACAAGATTGTATGTGCAAGCTGTTCTCATTTATATGCACAAAGTAGCAGAAGCTTAATGCCAATACTGAGTCATCTAGAGTCTGATGCTGTCTGGTGCTTGTGTTGATATGATGTTGGTGCTGCTTGACTTGATGCTGCTGCTGATTTTCTCCTTGCTGAATTAGAAGCCTAATGCCAATATTGAGTCTTCTTTTGTTTAGCTGTTAATTGGCTGGGGATATGAAAATCTTATGTTTGCTGATGTACTCTGTGGGGACGCTTCTTTCACTTACTTGAAAGCATCATTTTGAGATTTATATTGTAATTCGCTGGGGTTGATCTCTTGTCAATCCTTGGGCTGGAATAGCATATGATTGTCGTGGGGTAGGGTGCCAACCTAGTTGGGATATTACTCACACGTTGTGATGCTATCTTTTATTGCCCTAAATCTTAATTTACTCCATCATTGTGATCAATAAAATCCTTTTTTCTCCGTTCAAAAAAAAGTAGCAGAAGCATAATCTGTTTTTAGTGGGGCTCGACTAGATGTATTACTCCCTCCATCCCAAATTGTATGACAATTTTTGATATCTATGCCAATTTCAATTCCTTATATCTTTCAATATGAGTCTCAAAAAATATACAATATGAATCTTGTTTGATAGTTCTCGATTAGTTCTATTATATATACAAAAAATTTTAAACTTCTACAAAGTATTATAGACTGAAAGATATAACTAATTAGAAATGGCAAAAATTTTAAAAATTGTCCTCCAATTTAGGATGGAAGGAGTAGTATTCATGACTACAAAGATTATACTGTATGTCGTACTCATTTCCTTTTATGACCAAAAATGGTTGTAAATTAAAATTTTAGGTGTCTTTTTGCCATACATATAGGAAAGTTGGGGATTTTTTTCAAACACAAGAAACTTGAAAGCGATTCGACATAAATTTCTAAAGTAGGGATATTTGGATGTGTGCAGGGCCGGGCACCCCTGCATCCTTCGTGTACAAACCTAGCAGTTGATTTACTTGGTGATTTTGGATTAAACGAGTTTGATTTTGTTTGTTTCTTGGTTTTCTTGTTGTTGAATTCGCAGTTTACACCGGAGATTTGGGCAAATTCCGATTGAATCTTGAGGACTGATGCACATAATGCCCTATTACAAATCAATTTGCGCTTTGACATATTAATGTTTTGTAGTTTCATAAGATTTTATTGAACAAACCCCCATGGGAACATGGAAACAGGGCAAACCCCAGAGTACATCAAACATAAAAAAAACAAAGATTACACACTCCCAAGCATTACAAAGCTAGAAGAAACCAAGCCATCAAGGCCACAATACAACAACACAGCCCAAACTTAGGCATTAAAGACCATCAAAAACCTTGAAGGGGATATTCCAAGCAAGACAACTGGTTGGTGGCTGTCTTCTTAATATGCTTCCAAGAACTCTCATATCATCGCAAATCAGTAAACACTCTGCATCGCAGCATCTATACCCTCCCGACTTGTGTTGAAAAATCTTAGAATTTTTCACTTTCCAGATATAGTAGTAGATAGTAGTTGCCAAAGATAATTTGTACAGAACCTGAGGAAGATCATCCCTCTTCAAAGTTTTCCTAATCTCATCCAATTGCTGAGCCAGAACACCAGGAGTTCTTGAAACATTGTTCTTAGCCATCGCCTGCCTCCACAGTCAAGTAGAGTAAGGACAAGTGAAGTTTACACTCATCGCACATAGGCCACCGCATGGTCTGGGTCCCACAAAAATACAGAGCAATTTCGTCCTTACGAATTTAGAAAATATATCTACCGATATCTATTAGAACTAATTATTTACAGGGCCCCATAGATAAATATTTAAAAATTTATAAGTATTATTTTTTATTTTTGTGAGGCCCGGAGTAGACCCCAATAGATGTGCGGTGGACCGTGCGATCGCCTACGTGCGGTGAATGTAGCAGTTTTGATATAGGTATATCAACAAGAGTGTGTCACCCAAATTATTTAAGTGTCAAATCTGCCAAGCTCAATTACTTGTGTTAGGGTTTTTTTTTAAATACTTTTAGCTAATTTGGGAAACTACCCCTTATTTGTTCATTATTTAGCTAATTTTGAGAAACTACCAGTTTTTTTTTAGCTCTTTTATACAGAGTAGTATTTTGTTTGTAATTTTTAAGAAATTCAGGCCCATTTGTGTCGGCTTTGTTTGCAGTGAAAGGCGAAAGAGAGAGAAGAGAGAAAGTAACAAGAAAAAACTTTCGTAACTTTGTTCGGTCATGTAAACAGAGTCGAACGGAATTGCCTGACAACTGACAAGGGATGTTAGTGTGGTTTTTAGGTATAGAAGTGGTGACAGTAGGATTTCAGTGAAATTGAGGGTTGGTTAGTGAAATTTATCCTATCTTTTACAGTATGATTTGTTGTGAAATTTGTTGTCAGGCAATGAATGTGATGACATCACACGAGTGATGTCTTGGAAATGAGGTATGGATGACCTCATCCAAGAGGTGCGGAAGAAAAGTCTATGGGTGGGAAAAATTAGTCGGTGGTTACTAAAATTCAGATCCCTAAATGTTACTTTAGTTCTCCCTCCATTTAATATTGAGAGTCCACGACGAAAAATCGTATTATTTTTCAAATAAAAAGATCAACACCTTCTATATATAATTTTTAGATTATTTTCGCACCAAATTAAAGTATTAATTAAGATCTTTAATATGGTGTGAAAAAATTCAAAAAATTATATACGAAAGTAATTAATTTTTTTATTTGAAAAACGATAAAAGAGAGAGAGAGTGGAACTCTCGATACGGAACGGAAGGAGTATATAATAATAAAAGAGTAGTGACCTTTTTTTTTTAACATGGTGGGAAACTTTCCATCATACAAAAAGCATAACTGTACATCAAAAAAATTTATTATCACATTACACAAAGGATTCAATAACTAATCATGGAGAACTAATCAATACGTCTCGTTTCCCAAATACAAATATCAGAACCTCGCAAATCCGAAGTTACTGGAGTACATTTTTCGATCTATGAATAAAAAAAAATATCACGTGCCCTAATCCAATCAATTTCTCGACGAATTTCTTCGATAACAATAAATACTTCCGTAGGTTATAAGACCTCTGCCACCTAAAATATGAATCAACTGTTGCGAGTCGACAACTCCCTCTTCTACCATACGTGAATCCATCTATAAATCTTTTGTTGCCGATAAAAAAAGAAAAGAAAAAGAAAGTTCTGAGGCATTTCGGCACACCATGGCATCAACATACAATACTGGTCACGACAACCTCTTCAAATGAATTAATCGGGAAGTTGATCATCCAACCACCTCAAATGAAAAGGATTATGGATATTCCTGTGGCAGCTCTCTGCCAATTAGGTCCCATTTCAAATAAAATGTTTGCAGTACAATTTATTGGCTTTTGTAAAGTTGCTCATACTAAATTAAAATATCCAACACATTTTCTCTCACAAATAACCAAAACATTTTCTACACTTTTAATTCAGTAGAAACAACTTGACGTTTATGAATTACAAGAAATACTCCATAGCTTAACGATTAGTGGAAATGCCCGGCCCCTTACAGGTCTTGGGGTCTCTCTCATCTCCACTAGGTTTAAGTTAATGATTGTGTGCCATTCTAGCTCATTCGAGTACGTAATAATTATTTAGTGGTCTTAGGGTACTATCACGCATGCTGCTCTGTCCTCCAACACCCTTATCCACCATACGCTTATGTGAGGATGTGGGGACTATGATCTATATACTTAGTACTGAGCTCTACAAAAATATGTAGTGAATAAAAGTGTTATGACAGCACATGGCGGTATCCTGAAGATCACAAATAATTTTCCATTCTCATGGAGAGGATCGTTAGTATGATTAGGTCTCGGTCCAACAAAACGCTGACCTACTTACTCTTAGCCTAACTACGTGGCTCAAAAAGTTAATCTCAGATTATACAGTAGCTGTCCGCAATTGTTTATATATCATGGCAATTTTTCTATGATTTCCGACGTGGGACTCCACATTTTCATTGATTTTTTTTCTGGCCCGTTAATCGAACGCCCAAGACGTTAATATGTATAATTAAACAAATTAGTGAACTGAGGAAAAATATTAATACTCCAATGTGATGTCTCTTTCTTGGCCCAGATAATTTATTATTTGGTTGGAAGTACTGATAGAGATATGTGGTTCAAATTAAGAATTCCTAGAGATATCTAATTTGTTTTTCATTTTCAGCAATGAAAGAGGTTGGTGGTGCAGTAGTTTTGAGTTTCAATCAATTAATGGGTGCCATGATTTTTCTGAAAGACCTAATGTGAAAACAAACGCAGTTTGACGGAAAGAGTTCACTAATACCACACCCCATGTGGGATTATGCATCGCATGCATGATGTTTAATGACACCGAAATTTGTTTGAACCAAATACCGGATATGTGGTCGCGGTAGATATTAATTGAATTCGACATTCATATCCGGTCAAACAAATGAAAAATAACGTAGATTTTTCTTTTAGATTGTGTGAGACATACTTATGGTACACATATTTTAAATTCCAAGTATATTTTGTTGCTTTTCTTATTCAAAAATTCTAAAGCCACACACAATGTATAATTCAATTTTTTCTTAAAATTAGTAACCCCGAAATTCCATCGGGTGTAAACTAGGTATTACAAAAAAAAATTGGTCCATTTTTTCAAAGAATGGTGATATTATTATTTTTTATTCGTTAAACCTAATCTATTCTATCTTAAGACTTGGAGAGGATGTATCCTTACGAGAATCGAACCATGTCCAAGTGCATAGAAGTATAGGGGAAGCACCAACAGCATGCACTCCACTCTACTTGCATGCGAATTGTGATACTTATGAGATACATTTACATACTTGCATTAATGGTAACTACTTTAAGAAATTAATTATCAAACCTAAGCAATCACTTTAACTGCTACACCCATTCAAGGACCCATTTATTAGTGGGGACACAAGTGAGGTTGGGTTTCGTACAATAATGCTGCTCCTATTGTATATCGCTTTCATATCTTTTCCTTCGCAAAATTCCAAGAGAACTGGTATGTCTACGTGTTATGGTTTAATTTGTCCAGTGCCAATACAACAATATCCATCTATGATCTCTATAAATTAAAGTCTTCGAACTAGTTTTCACTCTGAGCTTGTATTTGCAGATTAGCTTACCTCTATACATAAATACATACAGTAGCGGTAGCACAATTTATATTTATTGAGGCTCGAATCTAATTTATTTTTACATTAAAAACAAAAACAATAGTATTTCATTCTACTTCCATCTGAAAAAATTATCCAATCTGCGAAACGAGAACTTAAAAGTAATGCATATTTGTTGAAAGAAGTTGAATTTTTTTTGCGGCTAGTTACCAGATGTCGATGTACTCTTCTAATTTATTGAAAAAAGTTTGAATTTTACTTGACAAAAATTGACTACTCTTTTAAGTTATCGTTGTGTGGGCTTGGTAATCTTTTCAACCCAGAGAGCATTTATTCTTGCTAGGTTAGGAAGAGAAACATTGTATATGTACGCGTATAACCGATCGAAAGTATATATATGCACAAAGTAGCAGATGCATAATTTGTATTCTGGTACTTTGTGTTTAGCGGGGCTCAACTAGATCTCTTTATATATTGACTACAAAGATTATACTGTATTATAAGTATATACGTCGCACTCATTTCATTTTGTTGCCAAAAAATGGTTGTAAATTAATGTTTTAGGTGTCTTTATGGCATATACTATAGGAAAGTTGGGCAGTTATTTCAAACACAAGGAACTTTAAGCGATATTTGGATGTAAAAATAGTATAATTAGTAGAGATATTTGGATGTGTGCAGGGCCGGGCACCCCCGCACCCCTAGGGTACACACCTAGCAGTTGATTTACTCGGAGATTGTGGATTAAACAAGTTTGATTTCATTGTTTTCTTGCTGTTGAATTCGCAGTCTACACAGGAGATTTGAGCAAATTCGGGTTCAATTTTGAGGACTGATGCACATAATACCCTCTTACAAATCAATTTGTGGTTTGACATTGTTAATGTACATTTTGTAGTTTCATATGATGCTGAACTCGATTCCAACAGCAACAAATCCAAGCCATCAAGGCCACAATACCACATCACAGCCCAAACTTAGGCAGTAAAGACGATCAAAAACCATGAAGGGGGATATTCCAAGCATAGTTTTAAATCGCAGTATCGGTCACGGCATATCGGTATCGGGACGTATCGGTGATACGTCGCGGGAATCGGGTGTCGCTGTCATGAATTTTTAAAAATCATCAGCAACATGTATAAAACTTGAAAAATATACTTTTGCGGCTTTTGCTCCCAACATTGGCTTACTTTTCTCTAGTCTCACATTGGCAAGTTACAAAACTTCTATCTACTTTAAATGAATTTGCACTTTAGTGGGTTTGTGAATGAAGACTCAAGGAAAGGTCTCGCGCGCTCAGGAAAATGGGCGGCAATTTGTAAAACTGATTCAGAAACCAGTTAACCGGGTGCGCGTCACGAGTTATTCGCGCAGGGGGTGCAAATCCGGGATTTAAGTCTCGCGCACACACTGCGATAAGCCCACGTTTTCCCCAGAATAATGCTCTTGGGATAGAGACATACGGACACAAATGTGATCTGAACCGTTCAAGGAATGTGCATAGAACCGTTGGCGATATCTAGATGCCTATATTTATAGCACCGTTCACCAAAAAATGGCTTAACCATCAAAATGGCAACCGACTATTAAAAACAAGCAAATATATGACAGACAAAAAAAAGAAAGAAAGGAGAAAAGATACATATGTGCGTGATACACCACATCTTCTAGATGAATTAACAACAGAGTACATAGCAAAGATATACGACACGGCCGGGGCCAACCAAATTATTTTGTGAAGCCCAATTTGTTGATCCAACCTTCAAACTTTTCATTTCAGAATCATTAAATGAAATTTGCAAAAATGGATCAATCACTTACACATATTCAGGAATTGAACCTTTTTCCAGAGAAATTTGAAGATTTATATTAAAATTAATGAATGGTTATGATTATTCGTGTAAAACCCAAAAATGGGCCCCCGTGTGTTGTATGTACAGTTTCGGTAGCCTTAGCATTTTCGGTGCTAGATGTACCCCTTGGCCCCGTCAATAGCTTCTCGTTGAATGTTTTTTTTTTTTTTTTTGATAAGGAATTCTCGTTGAGTGTTACTACTTGTTTGGAAAGCATCTCCAGCACTTGCTTCATTCATGGTCTTTTGAACTCACGCAATCGCTCCAAAATCTTTTGAACAGGCCGAGCAAATTTGCAAAACTGGTAAATTATAAGACTGGGCCTGGGTAAACATTACATTCAGAAACATTCCCTCAACAGATTCTAATTGAATATTAACATGACAAAATGTTGATGATGATCGTCCTCATGGCATGGGAATAAGAGATTAGGATTACAGTTAATTTTCACACAACACTCATTACTACTTTCAAAATAATAATACTAATAATACAACAACACACATCTGATCAAACACATAAACAATGAGGGAAATGGAAACCCCCAAGGGGAATCCCACAGCTCTCTCTCTCTCTCTCAAATAAACATGACACAAACACACTACTACTCTCTCTCTCTCAAATAAACATGACACAAACACACTACTACTTTATAGACGCACATTTGTGTTTTTGCTGCTGAAGGTATCAATTTCATATCTCCCCTTCTTTTTTCAGAGCTCGGCCCAATTTCCAAAGTGCTCAACAACAAATCTCGGGAGAAGGCTTGTGACACGCTCCTCGCCCAAGCTTGCCGACACGCTCCAACGCTGCTCGATTATACACTCTCATACAAGGGTGTGCTGAGGAGGAAAGAGAAAGGTCAAGAGGCCGCACCGAGCAAGAAAAAGACAACCGGTGTTCTATCTGCCGAAGCAGCAAAGAAGAAAAAGGGCCCTTCCACCGTCGAGGGAGTCCGAAAGAAAAAACAACAAGGAGGAGTTAAGCTGCCGAAGATCGGGTTTACTGCCGAGGAGTGGCTTACTCCGTTTCGATCCGACGATTTTACCGACCCTGCTGCCGAAGATATGTCGAGAAGAAACATCCCATGGCCGGTGATACCAACGAAATCGGCTAACCCAGCACGGAGCCGAGGCTCTGGGGATCAACATCTTCAACAAAAGGAAAAACGGCAGAAGATATCTGAGGATGTTCTTCCATCGAACGTTTCTCAGTCAGCCCCTTCAGCTGTTGCCCGAGCCTCTCCGCCGAAAGAACAAAGGGTCGTTCCTGAGCCCCATATTGACCTCACTGATCCTGCAGTCGAGGCTTCTGTTCGGCGTCAATTCAGTCCGTCTTACACAATGTCCGATGGCAGAGTCCTGCAGCTGAGCGACTCTGTTAAGGAGGAGCCGAATCTTGCAGTGACGCTTTTGAGGGGTCTTGCTCTTCCGAGGGATTACGATCAGGTACCAACAGATCTAATCCCTAGGCTAGGTGAGATGTGTTCCCATCTCGTGCAGGTATTACTCGTATTCTGTTTCATTCGTTGCCCCATATCCGTAGAGCTTTGCTGTGGAAATCTTCACGTTTTTACTTTTGTCAGGCCGGACAAGCTGCACTGAAGGCCTATGATAAGGCCACCAAGGTCAATGCCGAGCGTGAAAGATATAGATCTAACCGAGATTCCTACCGAACCAAGTGGAGGATCTCGGATCAACAAGCAAAGGATGCAGAGGCTGAGGTAGAGAGGCTGAAGAAGGAGCTTGCCGATGTTAAGGCTGCGGCCGAGGCCAAGGTCGAAGAAATGAGGGTGGAAGGAAAAGAGAAACTCAAAGCTGCCGACGCCAAAGGCTACGAGGCCGGAATTAACCGAAGCCGCTCTGGAGTATACCCAGATAGCTCATAAGATGGTGAATGACGAGCTTGAGGCTCGGCTACCAGATTTCTTCAAGCTGGGTTATACTGCCGGAGCCGAGGCGATGGCTGCGGTAATGGCGATTCAAGCCGATTCTGGCTTTTTGAAGCAACTTCCTGAGCCAAATGTACCTGACTTGGAGCTGCCGTACACTGAAGAGGAGTGTCTACCGTTGCCTCCTGAGGATGATGACGAGGAGATGACCGAAGCGCCTGTGGCTGAACAACAAGAGAAGGCCGATGGTGGCGACGGTCATTCCGAGGCTCAAGATGAAGTTGCTAAAGAAGCCCCAGTTTAGGATTTTCCTTAAGTTTAGTTTTCTTTCTGAGTATTTTGAACTTTACTTTGGACTGGATGGCACCGAACATTTGGTATATGCCATGCCAGGTGTAATAGTTTTAGTAGGGTTGGTTTTGAACAATTTACTAAGCCGAGCCCTTTTGATATCAGTCTTTGAATTTCAAGTTTATGTATGCCTGCTTGACCTGTCGGGTGTATTAAAATAAAGACGCGTCCCAAGCGTAGGACTCTCGACCAGTGTAGCACAAAATCCGAAAGTATCGGAGTCGAACCACAGAAACGGACAGACGGTGCTGACTCAAAAGTGTTGAATTCTATTTTATCCTGGCTCTTAGGTAGCCACCCTTTGTTCAAAGAGTTTGATTAACTAACTAAATTACCCAACTAAATTAATGAAATAAAGATTTAAAAAGGAGAGTACAGCCGTGGGAACTCAGCGTCCGCAACTAGCCTAACCAATATTTACTCGGGCCACAATTATTCACTTTGTTGATTTTAGAATAGGAAAAAGGATCCCTAACAAATGCGCACCACCTGTCACCAGTATCCGTGCGCAATCGAATTCCGGCGATGCCTGGGTTTTGTTTGTTAGAAGAGTTTTCGTCTTCTAAAACTGCTTAAAGATTAAATTAATTCGATCCCGAGGTAAAACATTGATTAAACTAGCTACGAGACGCCTTTGCCCCGTGGCCGCATTCTACAGAACTACTCACTCATGATTCTATTAAACGCAGTAATAATTAAAACCCTAGATCTAAACATGCTTCGAACAATCGAAATAGAAATAAAAACACGATTCCACAGACTTACGGAAGAGCAATGGATTCGAAAACCAAAGAGGAACAAGAATTAACAACCGGAAATCTTGAAGAACTGAGAGTAAAACTTGAATCTGCAATAAAGAACTTAAAAAACAGCAGCCAAAAGTTAAACGAACGTAAAAAAAAACTCTCTAACGTGTCTCAGTTGTTAACCTAGCTACTACTGTTAAGAGGGCTTTTATATTAACCCCTTAATTTGCAATTAAAATCCTAAAACAAATCGGAATCGGACCCGCAATGCCCCAAAACGTCATCGTTTCATAGGTACTTAACACCCTCGGTAGTGCTACACCAAAATTGGTGTAGTGCTCGCGAATGGCTTATGACGTGTACGACGTTGACTGCTGACGTTGGCCGTTGACCCTCTTAGCTTTTAGGTAGCGCTATACCAAAAAGGGTGTAGCGCTCGCCAACTCTCTGATCACTTTGTGCAACACGCTATGCCACTTCTGAGCGCTGAACTCATTCCCCTGTAGCGCTCACGGAGATTCTGATCATTTCCTCTCGATTTCTACTTCAACACTTAGTCTCCAAAGCCTTCCTAGCGCTCTAACTCCATCATGGCCTTTCCGGATACTTCTCGTTAGCGCCAAAACATCTCAATTTCCTGCAAATCAAGCTCAAACACAAAACCCAACCACGTGCACGCATTAAATGGAAAATGATAATTAAATGCACGTCTAACGCGCTAATTTCCCTTATTTAGGCGCTTAAATTCATGAATTCCACGCGCCTATCACATCCCCCAACTTGAGCGTTGCTAGTCCCTAGCAACGAACGAAATAAAATAACAAAACAAAGACTAACAAGACACGAATGGGGATACGAAGGTTATGCATGCTGTACAATAAATAGGCGGGTCGAAAAATTTTCACCTCCTCACTCACCTGCAACTCAAAAACATGCATGCCTTGGCAAAAAGATGAACAAAATTAGTGCCGAAACATATGCAGAGATAAATGCCCCCACAAAGGCAACGATGCTACACTCGCTCACCAGAACACTCAAAAATCCCATGAAAAAGCGCTTGGCAAACTACGTGGGACCGAAACAAAGGCCTCCACGCGCCAATCAAAGACAACGCTCACAAAGAATAAAAGCACGATATAACAATCACGATTCCACAAAATTAGCAACATTAACATTAAACATGCATGAACGAGAGTTTAACAACGTGCACAAGGTCCACTAAGGACTTAATTAGGCTTATAATGACCATGGTTCCAAACGAAAGGGAAACTGCAAAATTAGGCGGCGGCCTATAATAGCGCGCGGTCATCTACCCAGACTGACCGCCACCTTACCCTTAGCTACCAACATGCATCCATTGATGCCAACCAAACAAAGTCTAACAAGAGATTTAAACATCCGTAACTAAATTTTTACGGACCCAAATACTAGAAAGACAAACATAATCCACCGACACTGAAAAACATGAAATAAACACATGAAATGACACCACCACCTAGCCTTATGCATCACGGAAGTCCAAAATCAATCCGAACTGCTCTCGGCAAAGTTGTCGCTGACCTCTAAATCTGGAAGCTGAGGCGGTTGATATAGAGCTGAGGATAGCCCTATAACAAGATCATACCATCACTTATTCTGATGTGCCAGCAGATGCTGATTCCTCCCAACTTGCTGCAACTCCCTTTTGTATTTCATGCTCTCTCTCTTTTTCTTCTTTTCCTCTTTTTTTTTTTTTTTTTTTTTTACCTTAGCTTTATGGCCTGAAGGTTGGGTTTGGTTACAAAACATGACACCCATCAAGACTTCTTCACTTTCACTTTCGACGACAATGATGCTCCAAATCCAATGCAATAAGACACCCATGATGCATAGAGCTAGACCCCCAACTACAATCCAACCCACACACCGGTTTCTTAGGTTAGACTCGGGAACTGACTCAAACTGGTTTAAGATTGGTCAATGAGACTCATATGTGGTCTAATCATACAAAAATACCTTGTCTCGTCCCCTATGCACGTTACCAACTCTCACAAATGCATACAAAACATATAGCTACTCAATTGTGAAACAAAAGTCTACTATTTTTCGCAAATGCGAGAAAAAGAAAACAAAAAAAATATGGGAATGTTTATCAGGATGCACTATTAACTATGTAGGGACACCTACTCAAAGTAACGACAACACTAACATGTTCATAAAGGCGCCAAATATATGCATGAACTTGAATTAAACATGCACAATAATTTGGCTAATTCTAACATGCTCGCCTAACAATACAATCAAGCATAATAAATGTATCCCTGAAAAAAAATAAATAAATAAATAAAAATTTTCCCTAAAATTACCCTAGCAATGCAACAAAATATGTACAAGGTACACCCTCCCCCCAACTAGAAACATGCTATGTCCCCAGAGCATGGAGACACAACAAAAGAAAGCACAAGGGAGAAGAAATGGACCTACGGGTGGCAGCCAACCACCATGACCTCGGCCGATGTTCGAGGAATTCCCTATCACCCGGCCTCCGGTCCATCACCGTACCCTGCAAAAGACATTAGTACCGCCCGGTTCGTGGTAGCCGGGCTCCCAAAACAAAAACAAAAAGAAAATACTCCACCAAATCGTCACGCGATCAACGTGTCATACTTTTCTCCCCATCCCTTGCTGGTAGGCAAGAAACGGGTGGCTATACAAGACCATGATGCAATTTTTTTTTTTTTTCGCTTTTCAATTTTCAAATTTTTTTATTTTTTATTTTTTATAATAAAAGAGATAAACAAAAACAACTAAATAAGCGACAAGAACTAAAGAATTTAAGAAATGAAAGACAATTATACATAGCTTGTGCCAAAAACATCAGAACTTGGTAGAATTTAATGTTATCGACACAAAATTGCCCTTACTAACCGGAGCTGGGCACACGATCCTTATTTTACTAGCGGCGTGCGAAGCTATAAAACCCAAGTCAATGATGGGTACCCCTATTGCTAGGAGCCGGGTCCACTTCTCAATGAAGAGAGTAGTACGCAAAAGCTACCCGTCAGAACGTAGCCACAACGACTACACAATAGGGTCATCCGAATAAATAGGATCGACCAACACCTCAACCGGTTCACTTACTTCACCCAGGATCGACTAACACCTCCATCAAACTCCCTAATTCTGGAGAATCTAAGAATGACGCCTCATTGGCTATCTCCAGAAGATCCTTATACAAAATATTATCGACATGCTCCTGCACCAGCATGTCGATCAAACTCACCTCATCATTCTTGACTTGGCTCTCTGCATTAAACACTTTCACCTCCATTTTCAAGTCCCCAAACGACAATTGAATTTGTCCGGTTTTGCAATTCATGACAGCACTGGAAGTGGCTAGAAAAGGACGGCCAAGGATGATAGGAGTTTTCTCAAAGATCTCCGGTATTGGGCAAGTATCTAGGACAATAAAGTCGACAGGAAAAAGAAACTCGCCCACTTGAATTAAAACATCCTCCACCACGCCTTTTGGAATTCTCACACTCCGGTCAGCCAACTGCAGCGTGACCGGTGTGGCTTTCAAATCGCCTAAGCCAAGCTTTAGGTATACTGAATAGGGGAGCAAGTTAACACTTGCTCCTAAATCCAATAATGCCTTATCGAACGTCTGGCCTGCGATATCTATGGTAATGGTGGGACACCCAGGGTCCTTGCATTTGGCAGGAATTTCAGTCTGAAGAATAGAGCTCACCTGCTCGGTCAGAACCACGTTGTTCTGACTCTTGTGCTTTTTCGTGCAAAGGTCTTTCAATACCTTCGCACACTGGGGAAAAGACTCAATCGCCTCCATCAAAGTGATAGGGAATTGCACCCTCTTGAAAAGTTCAAACATCTTATGGTTCATATTCTGCTTAGGTTTCACCGCTAACCTTTGGGGAAATGGAGCTACTGGCACAGCTGGCGGTGTTGGAGTCGTGGGGGTTGCAGCTGCAGGCACCCCCACATCAGGTGACTCCTCATCATCCTTTACCTCTTTCCTAGGGATATCAACAATATCAGGAGTTGCTCTTGGTGCATCAACCGACTCCGGGGGTGGAGCTGGTTTCTGTTTTTGCGGGATGGACTTATCGATCTCCTTCCCACTCCTGAGAATGGTGACCGACTTAGCCTCCTCCTGATTCGGGTTATGAACATTAGGACCTGAAGAATTTTCCAAATAATGGGCACCCGCTGTACTACCCTGGGCCGGAAACTTACCCTTCTCCTGCTGCAGTTGACTGACAACCGCAGTGAGTTGTGACATTTGGGTTGTAAGGGCCCCAATTTGCTGTCTTGATTCTGTCTGAAATGTCATTTGTGACTGCATCAGGGAATTGACAGTATCCTCTAACTTATGATCACGCGTGGTCATCTGTGAATAACCTGGGGGAGGACCACGAGTTGATGGACCTGCCCCCCTACCAGGCTGTGGCTGGAAGTGGAATGGAATGACCTGGCCCTGAGGAGGCCTGGATAATTGGGCCTGTTGAAACTGCTGTGGCGGAGGTAGCGCAAGGGGTTGAGCTTGGCCTCCACCTACGGGTCTGGAATCCGACCACCCAAAATTGGGGTGGTCTTTCCATCCCGTATTATACGTGTTAGAATAAGGATCCCAAGTCCTAACTGCATTGACTTCTTCCTGATTAAACTGACTCGCCCCCTTGGCGGCAATAAACCCAAGGACAAACCGTCGCGGTGTGCCCTTTACATTCACACCACACGCATACTTCCTCAATTGATACCTCATGAACTGGACGAACCTGCCTCACCTCTAGCTCCTCTAATCTCTGAGCCATTTTCTCAACCTGAGCCTGAAGTCGCTGGTCACGAATGGTAACCGGGACAACGCTGGACCCAGAAGGTCCGGATCGTTCAAAATCGGATGGTTCTAAAGCCCTCTGCCTATCAGCTAGGTCATCTAAGAAATCCCAAGCCTGGTCCGCTGTTTTGGACAAGAAATCGTCCCCTTTGCAAGAATATTCTATGTGCTGGACTGACTCAGCGTTGAGACCCAGATGAAAGAAACCGATTAACTGAATTCTCTCAAAGCCATGGTGTGGCAGCCTTAGGAGCAATTCCTTGAAACGCTCCCATGCCTTGAGAAATGACTCATCCCTCTCCTGCCTAAAACCTTGGATTTGACGCCTAAAAGTTTTAGTCTTAGCCTCAGAAAAGTACTTCCTATAAAACGCGTCACGCACTTGTGCCCATGTGGTGAAGGATTGAGACTTTTGCATTCGGAACCACAGAAGCGCGCCATCTTTCAACGTCGCCTCAATCAGCTTGAGGCACGCATTCTCATATTGGGTATTAGACGCAAGGTTGCGCACCAACCCTTCAAATGTCCGCACATGCTCGTACGGATCATCACACTCCCTCCCGCGGAAGCTAGGGAGACTATTAAGGACACCAGGTTTGACTGTAAAGGCATTGCGTGCCTCTTGTGTCTCTTGAGGGAATACAATGGGTCCGAGAGGAGTAGTCCTCTCGGGATGCATGTGCTGTCTCAAGGACGGCGGATTGACTAATTGCCTATCTCCCATCTCGACTGACTCTGATTCTGACTCCGAAACTGACTGGAAAAGTGAATTGCTGACACTAACTGACTCAAAAGGCAAATCTATATAAAAATCACTAATGGGAATAGACTCTGACTGGTGCTCAGCTGAGTCTGACTCTAAACTAGAAGATGAAGAACTAGACAACACAGGCTGACTCGACTCCAGTTTTTTTCGAACTAAACGATGTGTCGGGTCGCGATAATAAAGAGGGTCCTGTTTAGAGGACACCTTCCTCTCTCTACCTATGGTGACTCAACTAAAAGACAAAAATTACGAAAACTCACACTCTAGAACACACGTTGCCGTCCCCGGCAACGGCGCCAAAAATGCTTGACCTGTCGGGTGTATTAAAATAAAGACGCGTCCCAAGCGTAGGACTCTCGACCAGTGTAGCACAAAATCCGGAAGTACCGGAGTCGAACCACAGAAACGGACAGACGGTGCTGACTCAAAAGTGTTGAATTCTATTTTATCCTGGCTCTTAGGTAGCCACCCTTTGTTCAAAGAGTTTGATTAACTAACTAAATTACCCAACTAAATTAATGAAATAAAGATTTAAAAAGGAGAGTACAGCCGTGGGAACTCAGCGTCCGCAACTAGCCTAACCAATATTTACTCGGGCCACAATTATTCACTTTGTTGATTTTAGAATAGGAAAAAGGATCCCTAACAAATGCGCACCACCTGTCACCAGTATCCGTGCGCAATCGAATTCCGGCGATGCCTGGGTTTTGTTTGTTAGAAGAGTTTTCGTCTTCTAAAACTGCTTAAAGATTAAATTAATTCGACCCCGAGGTAAAACATTGATTAAACTAGCTACGAGACGCCTTTGCCCCGTGGCCGCATTCTACAGAACTACTCACTCATGATTCTATTAAACGCAGTAATAATTAAAACCCTAGATCTAAACATGCTTCGAACAATCGAAATAGAAATAAAAACACGATTCCACAGACTTACGGAAGAGCAATGGATTCGAAAACCAAAGAGGAACAAGAATTAACAACCGGAAATCTTGAAGAACTGAGAGTAAAACTTGAATCTGCAATAAAGAACTTAGAAAACAGCAGCCAAAAGTTAAACGAACGTAAAAAAAAACTCTCTAACGTGTCTCAGTTGTTAACCTAGCTACTACTGTTAAGAGGGCTTTTATATTAACCCCTTAATTTGCAATTAAAATCCTAAAACAAATCGGAATCGGACCCGCAATGCCCCAAAACGCCATCGTTTCATAGGTACTTAACACCCTCGGTAGCGCTACACCAAAATTGGTGTAGCGCTCGCGAATGGCTTATGACGTGTACGACGTTGACTGCTGACGTTGGCCGTTGACCCTCTTAGCTTTTAGGTAGCGCTATACCAAAAAGGGTGTAGCGCTCGCCAACTCTCTGATCACTTTGTGCAACACGCTATGCCACTTCTGAGCGCTGAACTCATTCCCCTGTAGCGCTCACGGAGATTCTGATCATTTCCTCTCGATTTCTACTTCAACACTTAGTCTCCAAAGCCTTCCTAGCGCTCTAACTCCATCATGGCCTTTCCGGATACTTCTCGTTAGCGCCAAAACATCTCAATTTCCTGCAAATCAAGCTCAAACACAAAACCCAACCACGTGCGCGCATTAAATGGAAAATGATAATTAAATGCACGTCTAACGCGCTAATTTCCCTTATTTAGGCGCTTAAATTCATGAATTCCACGCGCCTATCAATGCCTTTGTTATCGTACTGAATATTTCTGTATGCCTTGGAAATATTTTCTGAGTTTTTTGGCCGAGTGTTTAAACAACGTTGGCTCGTTTTCAAGGTTTTGATAATTACTCATGATAGCCCCTACTTTGGTGTAAGGCTCGGCTCAATATGCCAGTCTTATGCCAATGTAATAGGTGGAGTAATTACTGAATGAGGCCGTTGAGTTCAAATCAAATTGTGAACTTAGCCGTGCTGAGAGCAAATTTTTGAGTTCATCTATTGTTTTGAACGTCAAGTGGTCCCATATGTTATGATTTACTTGTAACAGCCCGTACGTTGGTATATGGCTCGGCTTCAAATGCCAGCCTTGTGCCATCGTAATATGTTAAGTAAATGTTTCAAGTGGCAATTAGTTCAAGTCAAAGTATGAACGTAGCCGAACCATTATGGGTGATCTAATTCTGGCTGGAAATCAAATTGTCTGAGCCATGATTGTAGTTTAAGAGATCCGAACGTAGCTACAATCGTTGGAATACCGAGCAGTATTGAACGAAGTTTGAAAATTTGTAATCAAATGTAGAGAACATTGATGCTTCAAAAGTAGGAGAGTCTTTCCATTAAACAAAAGATGGCCAAGACAAGTACAATATGTTGGAAAAGGAAAGTAATAGACTTGAGAGCTAGTATTGAGACCGAGGAGAGACTTCAAAGATAGGCCTTCCTGAGGTTCAGAGCATTCCAGGGGTTCTCAATTTCCCTTCCTTCTTTGTCTTCTAACTTGTACGAGCCATTGCCGACCTCTTTAGTCACCCTGTAGGGTCCCTCCCAATTCGGTTTGAATTTAGTCTTCTGATTGGCTCGGACAACCTTCCTCCAGACCCAATCGTCGGTTCGGAATTTTTTAAGCCTTACACTCCGATTATAGCCCCGAGCAACTTCCTGCTGATAGTTGGCTAGCTTTAGCTGGGCATCGTCCCGTTTTTCCTCGGCTAAAATAAGCTCGGTTGCCACTGCTTCATTGTTGGTTTCAGGATCAAATGTTTCAGTGCGCAGGGTTGGGAACCTTGATTCTAGGGGAATGACAGCCTCCATGCCGAAGGCCATTGCAAAGGGAGTTTGGCCAGTGGAACGTCTCGGAGTGGAGCGATAGGCCCAAAGGACCCGAGGCAGCTCTTCGGCCCACTTTCCACGCTTAGATTCCAATCTACGTTTGATGCCCGCGCAGACAGTCTTGTTTGTGGCTTCGGCCTGGCCGTTGCCCTGGGGGTAGGATGGAGTTGAATTGAAGAATCTAATGCCGAACTCAGCACATAGTCCAGTTAACTCTTTGCCGACAAATTGGGAGCCGTTATTCGAAACAATAGCATAAGGAACGCCGAACCTCGTAACGATGTTTCTCCAAACGAATCGCCGAACATCTGCTTCGGTCGTTGTGACCAATGGCTCGGCTTCAACCCACTTTGAGAAGTAATCCGTTGCAGTGATCAAGAACTTAAAGCCCCCAGGGGCAGTTGGGAGTTTGCCAACTATGTCCAATCCCCACTGGGCAAAGGGCCAAGGACTAGTGATAGGTTTGAGGGATTGAGCAGGCTGCCTTGGTATAGGAGAAAAAAGCTGACAAGGCTTGCACTTCTTGACCACTTCTTCACAATCCTTCTTCATTCCTTTCCAGAAGTATCCTTGACTGAGAGCTCTTTGACAGAGGGAGCGTCCGCCAGAGTGACAACCGCAACTGCCAGAGTGAAGTTCGGTCAGAATAATTGGGATCTCGGTTGGATGAACCACTCTTAGATACGGCCCAGTGAAGCTTTTTCTGTAGAGTTGGCCGTGCTCAGAGACCCAATAGTAGGCTGCTTTACTGCGTACACGGTGGGCCTCCTTTTTGTCTGAGGGTAGCATGTCATCTTTGAGGAACGAAACAATTTCGTCCATCCAACTTGGGCCGAGGGAAATATTCAAAACTTCATCCGAGATTTCGAAGCTCGGCTGGTCTATCTCGCCGAGGCTGATATGTCTATATTCTGACGCCTTACTTGCCGAGGCCAAACTTGCAAGAGCGTCGGCATGAGCGTTGTTCTCTCTGTTGATCTGTTCAATTTGGAATCCCTTGAACCCTTTGATTAGTTCAAGAGCCGTAGCCTGATACTTTATCATCCTAGGGTCCCGAGCTTCGTAGTCCCCTGTTACTTGGTTGACGATCAATTGAGAGTCACAAAAAACTTGTAAGTCTTCAACTTGTAAACTTGTCGCGGCTCGGAGTCCTGCTAACAGTGCTTCATATTCAGCCTCATTGTTAGTGGCTTGGAAGTTGATTGTGATAGCACTTTCATGAAGAACACCACAAGGGTTTATAAGGACAACCCCTGCCCCTGCGCCGTTGCTGTTTGATGCCCCATCAACGTGCAACTTCCAAACGTCTCCGCTGAAGAGGTTCCAAGTTTTTCGAGCCTCTTGTTGCTCTAGCATCCCGTAATTAGGCTTAGTCAATGCTTCTTCATCTGGGCTTCCTGGGGTGAATTCAGCAATGAAGTCCGCCAATACTTGGGCCTTGATTGCAGTTCAAGGCTCAAAGTGGATATCAAAATTTGCTAATTCGACCGCCCACTGAGAAACTCTGCTTGATAGGTCGGCCTTTCTCAAAAGATTCTTGAGTGGAAATTCTGTGAGGACTATGATGGGGTGTTCTTGGAAATAGGGGAGCAATTTCCGAGCTGCCGTAACTAATGCCAGCAGAAGCTTTTCCAGAGGCAGATATCTAGTCTGTGCTGGGAGTAAGGTTCGGCTGGTAAAGTAAATTGGTTGGTCCTCAAGGCCTTCCCGTCGGACGAGTGCCGAACTCACTGCATGAGGGGAGACAGCTAAGTAGAGGTGCAGGATTTTCAAAGGCTTTTGGTTTGACGAGAAGGGGAGCCGAAGAAAGATAAGTCTTGAGCTCGGCTAGCGCTGCTTCACAATCTTCCGTCCACTTGAAGCTTCGTCGGCTCTGCTTTTTGAGAGTTTGGAAAAAGACGTGGCACTTATCCGATGAGCGGCTAATAAACCTATTGAGGGCCGCTGCCATCCCTGTTAACTTCTGAATTTCCCGAGGAGTTGATGGTGGTTTTAATTGCTGAATAGCTGAGATCTGGTTCGGATCTGCTTCGATTCCTCGCCGAGTGACCAAATAGCCGAGGAATTTTCCAGAGCTAACGCCGAAGGCGCATTTGTCAGCGTTAAGCCGTAGCTTGTGCTTCTTCAATATTGCTAAAGACCTCGGCAAGATGAGAGAGGTGGTTCTCGGCTTTGAGGCTTTTCACGACCATATCGTCAATATAAGCTTCCATGATCTCGCCGATTAGAATACCGAACAATAGGTAGACTATTCTTTGGAATGTGGCCCCAGCATTTTTCAGGCCGAACGGCATGACGAGGTAGCAGAAAAGGCCCCTGGGGGTGATGAAAGCCGTCTTTTCCATATCGTCGGGGTCCATGGCTATCTGGTGGTAACCTCTATAAGCGTCCAAGAAACTTAGCCGAGCGTGGCCGGCTGTTGCATCTACCAATTGATCAATCTTTGGAAGGGGGAGGCAGTCCTTAGGGCAAGCTTCATTCAAGTTGGTATAGTCCACGCAGACTCTCCATTTTCCGCTCTTCTTCTTAACCACCACAGGATTTGCCAGCCAAGTGGGGTACTGCACTTCTTTGATTGCACCAGCCTCGAGGAGTTTGTCCACTTCTTCATTTACTGTTTCGGCATGAATAGTGGCAGACCGTCGAGGTTTTTGAATCACAGGCTTTGCTGATTTTGAAACGTTGAGTGAGTGCTGGATGAGCTTTGGGTCAATGCCTGGCATATCGTACGGCGACCAAGCAAAGACTTCAATGTTGCTCTTGAGGAACCTCAAGGTTTCTTCACTCTCGGCTTGAGGCAGTTCGGCGCCAAGCATGAAATACCGTGAATCATCCTCATTGAGTGGGAATTTGACAAGATCTTCAATGGATTTCTCTTGAGGAAGAGATCCGACGTCTTCAAGGACTGGTTTATCGGGTACTTCAACCCAATGAACTCGTTTGGAGCTTGATGACTTTCCAATTGCCGAGACGTAACATTGTCTTGCCTGCAATTGATCGCCGAACAGATCTTCTTGTTTGCCGTTAGCGCCTATGTACTTGACCACCTGGTGGTAAGTTGAGGCTACGGCTTTTATTGAATGGAGCCAATTTCGGCCAAGGATTGCGTTGTATGGGCTGGGTGCATCTACAACGATGAACTCAAGATTGGAAGCAACCGAGCCCGTAACAACAGGGAGGGCAATCCTTCCGAGGGGCCAAACTGGAGTGCCACTGAATCCAATTAAAGGAACCTCCGCCGGGAGAAGGCATGATTCTGGGATTTTGAGCTCTTTAAAAAGTGATAGGTACATAACCTCAGCCGAGCTTCCTTGATCAATGAGCACCCTTTTGACGGAGTGAGTGGAGATTTGGATTGTGACCACCAGGGCGTCATTATGAGGTGTTTGGACACGCTGAAGATCTTGCTCGGTGAAAGTGATTGACCAGGGACGCTCAAGAACTTTGGCTCTCTTTGGAGCGCGATTGATGGAAAAAATTTGGAAAACTTTCTCAGCTTTGACAAGCTCCTGACGGAGTTGTTTTGCCGCCTCCCTTGTTGTTGATCCATGAATAACGTTGATTACTCCGACTGGACGTGGTATGGGGTTCGGTCCACCAGCGTTCGGCGTTCGCCTCGGCGTTTTTGTCCAGTCGATGTGATCATCAAGAAGTCCTTGTGCTGCAAGGTTTTCCAAAAGTGCTTTATAGGGAGCGCAAGCCGTGGTGTAGTGGCCGAGCTCGTTGTGGTATGAACATCTCTTCCGACTGTTATTATTGCCTTCTTCGGTGTTCATCTTTGGAGGGTTCGGCCAGACGAAGAAGGGTTCCCTCTCTATTGTACGGAGGAGGAAATAGATTGGCTCCTTAAAAACGGTGGTCTCGGCTACATAGTCATGGGCTTTGGGACCCTTTTTGTCCGCCATTTTGACTGTGTTGACTTGCTTCTTTGGTTGGACGGCGACCACTGGCTTTGGGGGTGCAATTTGGGGCGTGGGGACATGAAGGCTCGGAGGAACAGTTGAGTTTTGCCCTCCTTGGAGTTCTCGTTCGGCGAGGAACTCTTCGTAGGAACAGAATTGTTCAACTGTCCTCATTAGCTCGTTCATTCCATGAGGTGCCCGAATTGCCAGCTCATCTAGGATCTTGCTCCCTGTTTCCAGCCCATTTTTGAAGTTTCTTGCAGCCCAGTACTGGTCAACACCAGGTATCTCGTTAAATAACTGCCAATAACGCTCGGCATACTTCCGAAGCGTTTCGCCTGGCCTTTTCTTCATCTGGGCCAAGGCATCTTCTTCTTTCGCCTGCTTGTTGCTAGTGATGAACCGATAGTTAAAAGCTCTTTCAAGCTCTTTGAAACTATGGATAGATCCAGCCTCTAGTTGGTTGAACCAAAGCAAGCCGAGGTGCCCGAGACTCGAGGGGAATGCTTTCCACATTATGGCGTCATCGTCGGTGACGCATGAAATGGTACTTCTGTAACTGATGAGGTGGGTGTATGCCTCGGTTGTGCTAGGATCAAACTTTTGGAATTTAGGGAGGTGGAGGCCTGGCTTTGGCAACGTGGCTTGGATCCTTGCCGAGAAAGGTGATTCTGTCAGCTTTTTCAATTGATACTCGTGGGTTGGCCGAGGGGGAAGACCTTCCCGAGCGTTACGCGATTTCTTCGACACTCGGTAGTTATGTTCTGGTAGTTTCCCTTCATTTTCATCCTGCCGACGTTGAGATCCCCTCTCTCTCTTCTCTATGGGGACCCTTCCGTAGTCCTCTTCCGGAAGATTTTTAGTATGGTAGACCCTTCGTTGGCTAGGATGATCGTCTTGCCGAACGACTACACTTACGCTTCTTTCTCGGTCCAGCTTCCGAGTGCTTACTGAATTTGTTGCTCGTCCTTCGTAGGCCTTTTCTCGAGGGACTTCATTATTATGCCTTTGATGGCCTTGTGGACTTTTCCCATTTCGTCTCGGCGTTCGGCTTCTTTGCCGTTCGGATTTATAGGGAATGAGAGCCTGATCGTTGTCCCGAAATTCCACGGTATCGTAGCTTTGGGAGCCCTTGGAGTATTCGTCTCCAGCCGATGAACTAGAGAAAACGGTATGTGTGCTCCCTTCTCGCCGCCCTTTCAATCCCGCGCCATTGCCGAGACGTTTATGAACTGGGGAGAGTTGCTGCCTAAAGCGAGCGCTATCCCCAGCACGATGGTCCGTCAATGGTGGGTCCAGGCGGTCGTGGACGGATATTCTATGTGGCCTTGCATCACCACTGATTGGAGGAGGGGGGGGCAGATTTCCTCTCCGGCGCCGTCCCTGAGATTCAGAGCGGGAGGCTGTCGGATATTCTTTGGCCTTAATTTTTTCAATCTCCATTCTCAGAATGGCCACATCAGCGTTTGTTTGCTCTTGTTGCTGTTCTAGCATCTGTACGTATGCTAGAGCGTCTTCACTTAAGCCTACCGGTCGTTGGATGGAGGAGCTCACGCCTGGTGGAGTAAATCCAGGAGGGTGAGATGGTGAGGCGGCGTTGATACCGGTTTCAGAAGTGATGTGCAAAGAGGAACTGATGGGTTGAAAGAGAGGAGGAGGAGGAGGTGCTCCGCCCATTTTGTTTGGAAGAGAAGGGTGGGGGTCTGGAGGGGTCAAGAATTTTAGGGTCAGAAGAGGTGGTCGAGGTGGAGGAGCCTCCGTGGATCTGAGAAAAGTAGGTTCACGTCGGGTTCACCAAATTGTGGGGGCTCCGTTCCATGTGGTTCACGCTCGATGGATATGGGTCTTGGGATTTTGGCTCCTGACTTCCCAGCTCTATCCTGCAAAACGAAGCACGACTAAGGACCACACCGGAGGTTCCCCGGAATGGCCCTCCGGTGCAAGAATCAATTTCTTTGCTAGGAAGAACTTAGAAATTAGGAGCTAGGGTTTCTCTTGTGCATACCTTCTTCAAGAGGCATAATGGGATATTTATAGAGAACCCTTAGCTTGATCTCCAAGGTCACACCTCCGCTTGACATGCGTCGGCTGACGTCACCTTTACATCACGATTAGGGTTTTGCAACCGTTTTCCTAGATGAGCTGGCACCCTCACGTGCCCCCATCGTTATCCTTATAACCGTTCGGATGACATCACTATCATCGTCATTGTCATTGTTTGAACACGGACGGACTGATTCGTCAGGGACAACATGCTCGGCACCGAGCGTGACGTTCAACCTCGGCAGCCGTATGAATGATCATGTTCCCTATCCACGGGGTACTCAGAAGGGAGCGTTCACAAAAGTTTACGTCCGCGGGACCCTCGGCTTATGGACCCTCGGCAACGGTTGTTATTCCAAACGTCGGAAGAAAGACGGCATAGAGCCGAGTGGAATTATTGATTATGTTCGGAGATGGCCCGAGCCATTTTGCTCGGCCTGCTACAATATTGATGATCACCGTACTGCCAAGTACTATCATATCCTCCATAACCTACATGATGTTTACCTTCCTCCTCATGATCAAACAAAACAGATACAATTTGATTTTAGAGAAATGCCTTCGGCATCGGAACTCGTCTATGCAGGAGTCAAGTTTGTTCCCGATGCAGGAAACGATCTGCTCAAGTTCAAGTTCACTGAACCTAAAGGCCTATTTTGGTGGTGTCATAGGGCTCGTTTCGAAATCCCACCACTCGTGATAGACGACCACACGGAGTCATACCTCAGGAACCTCATTGCCTTTGAACAGTGCTGCCCAGGGGTTTCGATGCACGTTTCGTCCTATGCTTTCGTAATGGACTTGCTCGTTGACAATGAAAAAGATATCCAAGTGCTCGAAAAAGCTGGAGTCCTGAGGAACTGTTTGGGGGGTGCCGCCGAGGACGCCGCCGATATATTCAACAAGCTATGCAAGGAAATCGCTTTAGGAGAATACTTCGCTGACACGCGCAGCAAAGCCACCAAGTATAGCAAGCTTTTTTGGCCCAAGAATATGGCACACGTAAAACGCACGTATTTTGGTTCTCCGTAGACGTTCATAGCTTTCTGTGTTGGCTTCATTGTTTTTATCATGGCGGTTCTCCAATTCGTCCACGATTTCTTTAAGAAAAGCGGATGAAGCTTAGGGAACAAAGATCGATCAAGATGGGGCCGGGTTAATAAATCAAGTGTGTAAAAAGGTGGGCGTGCATATTGATGGTGTAGTTGGAAGTAGTAATAAGCATAACTTCAAGAGTTGAGCATGTTCGGTCTTATCACCTCGCGTATCGGCCACTTTTGGAACGGGGTACCGACGGAGGCCGTCGCCGAACTCAAAATTTCCATGCACTTCTAGATAAAAATCAGCCCACTTGTCAGTGTCCGACAGTCCTTCGATCAGAGGAGTCTTTTTGGGTCTGGTTGTGAGGTACCTACGGCCGGACTTACCATGACGAGACATGGTGTACGTAAAAAATAGGTCCGTCGGCCTAAAGTCCAGATCTTGGCTCTCGATCAAAGCAATTACCGACATGATGATTCGGTAACTGTTGATTGCGAGTTGATGGGGGGCCAAGCTAAATTTCCAAAGAATTTCCCTAAGGAAGGGATGGAGGGGGAACCGAAGCCCGGCCTCACAAATGGCCATTAATGGCACGGTTATGTGTTCAGGACGGTGATCCCTATGGTCTCTTATATCAGTGCTCCTAACTCTATGAATCAGAACGTTGTCCGGTATATTATACTTCGCTCGGAATGCAGCGTATTCCCCGGGATTACCACTAAAGTAGTGGGCATAAGGGCATAACAAACCCTTGTCGAAGAGGTCAGCGTCGCTCGCAGCCGACGTTGAAGCCTCGGCTCCAGACCTGAGCCTCGACTTGGCTTCTTGTCCCACCTGTGGCTCGGTTTCGGACTGGGTCTCTGGGGAAAAGCTTATCTCAGGGTCCGTTAAGAAGTCATCGGCGGCGTATTCATAGTCTCGCTCGGCGTTGGAATCGTCGGTTACAGGAGAAATCGCTGACATCCTTGTTGAAGCTGAGGTAATTGCTCGGCTATTCCTCAACCTGCGGAGCTCAAGAAGCTCGCTGATGAATTGACGATCGGATTCGGTTTCCGAGCAGTCCGAGTCTGAAGACACATCGATGACCTCGTGAGCCAGACCTAGGAAAAGAACAAAGGGGTATTAAGCAGTTGAAATCTGCGTCGGCAAACAAACTTGTTTTGAAGTTCGGTTCGTCTTATCGGCTCACGAGTCATAAGCTAGCCCGTAAAGGGTTCGGTACATCTACGACGACTCCCTACGTTCGGTAAACCTAGGGATTAGGGGCCGTTCGGCTATGTTTATCCCCCATCAGAAGAAATCGTTCGGTGAGCACCAAACGTTCTATGGGGGCTCGGAAGAACAGATTGAGTTCAGGGATGAACACCATTGTTCATCCCAGAACTCCACTGTTCACATAGTACAAAAATCCCCCCAAAAAAGCCCAAAACATATGCATTTAAAGCAGGGGAAAGAGTGAAACGATGGTAATCGATGACATACCTGAAGATTTCTGCTAGAATGGGGCTTGAAGTTGAAGATCTGGATTTGAGTTGAGTTCTGGAACGGATTTGTAGAGAGAGAAGCTCTGGACACTAGAGAGAGAGTGCAGAAGAACTTTCTCTCTCCTTCTTCGCTGCTATTTATAAACGGAGCGGGGCTTTTCGAATTTCCCGCCCATCATTTCATCGCCGAACTCTTCGCCAACCGCTGTAAGACACGTGGCAGTAGCAAGCATCGCCTGTGACAGCCGTCTCCTCACCTGCTGAGACGTCCCTTCGACTGACATGCCTGTTGAGGTCTTCGACAGCTGTCACCAAATATGAAGTGCAAACCGAACTGTCTTGGGCCCAAGCTCGGCCAAGTCTTAAATCAACCCATGCCAAATAAAGAGCTTCGGCACGGGTTGAGGGGCTATTGTAGCAGGCCGAGCAAAATGGCTCGGGCCATCTCCGAACATAATCAATAATTCCACTCGGCTCTATGCCGTCTTTCTTCCGACCTTCGGAATAACAACCGTTGCCGAGGGTCCATAAGCCGAGGGTCCCGCGGACGTAAACTTTTGTGAACGCTCCCTTCTGAGTACCCCGTGGATAGGGAACATGATCATTCATACGGCTGCCGAGGTTGAACGTCACGCTCGGTGCCGAGCATGTTGTCCCTGACGAATTAGTCCGTCCGTGTTCAAACAATGACAATGACGATGATAGTGATGTCATCCGAACGGTTATAAAGATAACAATGGGGGTACGTGAGGGTGCCAGCTCATCTAGGAAAACGGTTGCAAAACCCTAATCGTGATGTAAAGGTGACGTCAGCCGACGCGTGTCAAGCGGAGGTGTGACCTTGGAGATCAAGCTAAGGGTTCTCTATAAATATCCCATTATGCCTCTTGAAGAAGGTATGCACAAGAGAAATCCTAGCTCCTAATTTCTAAGTTCTTCCTAGCAAAGAAATTGATTTTTGCACCGGAGGGCCATTCCGGGGAACCTCCGGTGTGGTCCTTAGTCGTGCTTCGTTTTGCAGGATAGAGCTGGGAAGTCAGGAGCCAAAATCCCAAGACCCATATCCATCGAGCGTGAACCACATGGAACGGAGCCCCCACAAATATTACCATTTTGACCTTCTTCTTCTTCTTCTTCTGCTGCTGTACAACCAAAAACTCTAAGGACACAATCTCTGGGCGAACACCAATTAGTACTCATCCATCCGCTATAGCACTTCCGCACATAATCGGTGAGTGACAAGTTGTCAAGGCGATCCTGGATCCGACTCACCGTGAGTGCGAACAACTTCTCAAGCACAAGGAAAGGTATCTGGTTCTCGAGGAGTACCTAGTCGTTTTTCACGTCAAGAAGGGTTGAACAGTTATCAAAAATAGGATCTGTTTTTCCTCCCTACGCTTTGAAATGCAAAATCATTAATTAAATTTTTATAACCTAGTTTATCTGACAAATTATTTGGATTAATTTGATAATACTACACTTCCACCAAAGTATTAGACGAAATCTAGAGACGAAACTATTTCCACCAAAGTAGCCTAACATATTGCTCAATTATCTCAAACGATGCAGTTTTGATGAGGTTTACTAATTTGTCTATATATGTTTCTCTTTCGATGAACAAAAATTTCAATGACAAAAGTAAACTTATAAAGTTAATACTCGAATTAAAATTATTAAAAAATTTAGTAAAAACAATTGTGGTAAAACAACAATGTTAACAGAAAAAAGGACCAGATCGATGAATCGCGAGTTTGTGTGTTGAAAGCAATGCAAAGAGAGAATATTTCTACCTACACAGAATTTTTAAATTTTTTACTGAATAATCAATAATAATGAGGGGTAGCTCAAGGATTTTAGTTCAGCAGTAACAAGAATGTATTAAATTTATTTTGCCTTCAAAATACAAAATAAAATAAAAATATTTATTATGATTGGAAGTCTATGAATCGGACCTAATTTATTTTATTTTGTTGAGCTACATATGATTTACTTACAAATTTCATTGAATTTTTATTTATTCCAGTTTTGTATGATTGATCTAGTGTGACAATATTAAAGAAATATTTAGTTACATTTAAAAATATGAAAAAATTTAGTACATTCTTTTAATCTAGATGCAAAGAAAACTTGAATCATAGAGAAGGCCTAAAGAAAGGAAAAAGAGAAAAAATAAATTAAAAAAATAAAAATACATTCAACAAAAATCTTCATAACTAGCATCTTATTTATAAATATCCCAAGTTTAATTGCCAAAAATCTATCTTCATAACAACTTGAATAATCCCCTTTAAGAAACTACGATTTTAAAAATATTATGTTCATGATATGTAGTTCAATAACAACGGTTGCATTGTCCATACATGTAAAGAACAGATTCAGTATTAACTTGCACAAAAAAGTTTAGACACTACAAAAGCATTGCCCAAAGTAAAGAGAACCATAATTAAATAATTAATGCTGAATCTTCTGTTTACCAGAGAGAGAGAGAGAGAGAATGGATGAGAGATAAAAATTTTGTGTAATGATGAGTAGTGTACTTGAATGGAAAGATGTGGGGTTTACTAAATTTGATTATTAACAAAAGGTTGCTAGTTATGGTTATTTATTGATTAGTTGTTAAGAGGTTGCTAAATTTGATTATTCTAATGTGAACATTTTTTTGAGCAAATTTTTTTTTCCAGCAAAATGAAATTATATAAAGCTCGAAAGGATAGATCGAGAGGAGAGGGTTGAGGAGCACATAATCTCAACTCAACCAGGGGAGGGGAAGATGAGAATCATCTAGCTGGAAATTGGATGATAAACGTCAAAACATATTACAATTTACAGTTTAAGTGAACGGATACCATCTAGAAATCTTTTGACATCCTCCACAGTGTACATCCTAATATTGAATTTGACTTTAATCCACATAGCCACCCTAAACTTAATTAAATCCACCACCTCCTCTGTGCTTGCAGTCCCGTTCTTAAAAATACATCAATTCCGCATCATCCAAATGGTTTGAGCAAATATTGTTAACCTTAGTAACATTTTGATTTTAATTATTCCACCGTGGATGCTCTAAGTCCATCATCAGCATTGAACTCTTTAATGGGATGTGTGTGGTATGAGATAAAAAATCAATATAGGAACTCAATTTGTGCATGTTAAGAGTGTGTTATCATTATTATTATTTTTCTTCTCAGCAAAGAAGATTTTTTTCAAAAAATGACAAATAATAAAAGAATGCAGGCACAATGACATGTATGATCACTCAAAAGAGGAGAAAAATGAAGATGATGAGTTGGATGTTCCTGTGTCAAAGAGTGATACTAATGGATCCTCTTCGGATGCGGAACCGATAGTAAGACAAGCGAGTGGAATCCACTGTGATTTAGCAAGTGGCGGGGCTGATTTTTTTGATGGGGCTAATCAGCTAGTTGCCAGCACTAAACCTGATGATACCGAAATTCATGCTAAGGATTCAATCAAAGCCTTGGCTGATGTTGGAGCTAATACTGCAGGGGTTAAACTTCCTTACTTAAAAGATGGCGCAGCAGAAACTATCCCAGATTTAGAGGTTGTGAAGCATGATGTAGGCTTTTATAAACTATCAGAAGTGGGCTTTTTAAATAACATGGAAGTTGAGGGCCTCCAGTTAGGTTTGGATCTTAACCCAATCGAGGAGACCAAGGACAAGGGGAAAGGAAAATGGAAGCAGAAATCGGTAGAGAATATGTTGGATTTTCCTAAGCCCAAGAAGAAAGGTGAAAAAAAGAAGCAACGTGATCTGTTGAGATCACCAGTTGCGGTGTTGCTTTACCTCTTTCTTCTATAGGCATCAACAGGACTCATCTAAATGAGGCTCAGGCTGTTTGGACCGTTAACAAGATTATGAGCCTCCATTATTCGAGTGATGAAAACACTACAAGAAAATCGTTCTATAGCAACGGTCGAAAGTGTCGCCAAAAAACCGTTGGTAGAGACTCATTTAGGCTATACGAACAGTTAGAGAACCGTCGGCCAAACCGTTGCAATAAGTCTCCACGTGGCAACCACATGTCGCCCGCATGGCGCTGATGTGGCGCCTACGTGGCACCCCGCATGGCGGGTGAAATAATCTTGCTCCTCCTGAGAATCGAATCGCCAACTTCGCGTGTGCGCACGCGTGCGCGAACCAACTGTGCTAGCCCATAACTTGTGTAAAATCTTACACCTTTTAATATTTATACTATACTAACCGGATTTGTTTAATCTTTTTTTTTTTAAAATCCGGTTTATACTACACAAACACTTACTAATATCATTTTTTTCCGATCGGAAGCGTCTGTTTTTTTACATAATAAGGAGTACAATATTCGTATGAAGAATGAAATTATTATTACATAGAATTTAACGCTAGGTTCAATAATTACCTTTTAAAATTGGTATAAATGCACAAGACTATATGCATGTAATCATATATGACACTATATTTAATTATAATTGTTTAGATTGATGCAAAGTAGGATAATAATTTTGAGAGGAGTATTATTTTGTAATATTCATTTACAAAAAATGATATCTTGTATGAGAAGAACAGTTCCATTATTCACTCATCTTCAATTAAAGTTTTTTGATTGGTAAGTCATTTCTATGAGATGAGTCTAAAAAATAAAATAAAAATACAATTAAAAGCATAAAAAATCAATATGGGCGAAAAAATATCAAACAACAAACATTTGTTGTCTTTAGTGTCATCTTATATGATATTTTTTTTAACTTTGGTCCACAATTTTATACTTTTTTTATTATTGTTAAGATGAATGATTAATCCCAAAATGAATGATTAGTTTCAAAAATTATCACAAAATGCTAAAAAAATACATTAAATAAACAATACCGAAAAAATACCAAAACAAAAATTTAGGAAAAATAGCCCTAACAAAAGCAACACTCTCGAACATCATGATTGTGTCACAGTCGAGTGGCTAAAGTATGTTCAAGAAAGAAGTTTATTGAGTATCGCTACACACTTATCGGACAGAATAACTCATTTTATTAATCAAATTGTGTATCGATAAAAAAAATTTCTAAATTCGATCGAGCCAAATTTGTACGAGAATGATTTAATCAACATGAAAAATAAAATCAACGGTCTCGATCGTTAGTTCAAGTTTGGAAAACCGATCGCATAAAAGAAAATTGATTTTGGCGGTGTAAAATTTTACTAATGGTTAATGAAAACCGTTGCTATAGTCCAGTTTATAGTAACGGTTATTGAAAGCCATCGCTAAAGTCTAATTTTTAGTAACGGTTAATGAAAACTGTTGTTATAGTGTTGTAATCTACTAATAGTCACATGAAAACCGTTGCTATAGTCCTGTTTCTAGTAACGTTTTGTAAACCGTTACTATACACCATCTACACCGACGGTTTTTTCAACCGTTGCGAAAAAAAACCATTGGGAGATCCTGAATTTCTTGTAGTTAAAGGATCTTACTCATCGATTTGCGATTATGGAAGCCGAAGATGAGGAAAGGGCTAAGGCGCATGGTATCCATCATAATGATTGACTCTTAGGTGTGTTTTTGGGTGTCCGTTAGCTGTCTATTTGGGTGTCTTAGTTGTTGTTCTGACTGCGGGTTGCCTAATTGGGTGTGCCCTTTTGGGTTATTTGCTTTGGGTCTTAGATGTTCTCTTGTTGGTTTCTTGCCAACTTGGTTTGTTATCTTTTCCCTTAGGGTCCGTGTTGACTTATGATTGCTAGAGCGGTTATTTCTCCTTGTGGGTTTTCTCTCCTTCAACTTGAAGTTGTCTTGGTTCCTTTTAATCTTTGTAATTTGTTTTCAAAAATTAATAAATTTTTCGTCTTTTAAAAAAAAACAATGACATGTATCACAAACAAGCCAATAATCCAAACGATGGTGCCACCAAAAGCACGGATAAATCATAGGCCACTCACACCCAAAAGGGGAATATTGTTATTTTTAATCATATAAAGCATGCATGCTTGCGCACTAGTATGAAGAGTATTTTAATTTAGCTATTTAAAAAGATGCTGAATGTATCAATCGAGGGGGAAAAGAACAAGATTAAGTTTGTCAACTAATAAAAGAGTTGATGCTTCAAGCTTCCTTACCTCTAAGGTGCCATGGAGGTCTCTATATAGAAATTCGAGAATGAAACAACCATCGACCAACATCATTTCCTCATCTAGTGTAACTTCTGTTGCGTAGCATTTCTTTGCCTCATCTATCGATGTCTTCATTTCCGCTAAACATTTTTGTTCCACTGTGAATTTTTTCTGCAAAGCTAATTTTTGGTCCTCCATTCCTGCGGTCAGTCGCTGGAGGAGGTAATTCGTGTAGCTCATTTTGACATGTTGCAAGGGTGTTTGGAGGTGTTCGTCTTTTCGGTGAAGAGGGCCAATAGCAATGAGGCGAGGGGTGTAGGCGCTTTCCTTCAGCTTACGAAGCTCTTTGGGCACCCTCCATATGTGAGCTGAAGAGAAGAAGGATTCAGTTTTTTGGGCACCTTCACCTATTTTCTGAACGATGGTCGATGTAAGGCGCTGAAGAGCCTCCTCATCATAGTCATTCTCCCCTCGACTCATTTCAGTTGGGTGAATTTCCATTTGATCAACGAAATCAAGTTGCAGTTGTCTTATACTTGGTGGTAGAGTTTTGGGTTTGAGCTAAAGACAGACCCTCTCTATATATAGAAGGCTCACAGTTTCATTAATGGTGCATGGTGCATGGTGCACTTAATATTTGTTGAAATATGGTAAGCTTGATCTAGATAGGAAAAAAAGATTGTGAAGAACGGCAGAAACTTGGAATTGGATTAAAAAAAAAACATGGATATATCCCCCCACGAGTGAATTTTTGTGTGAGAAAGAGTGAGGAGAAAAGAGACTAAGCGAGTGAGGACGTTGGAGCAATCCTGGGATTCTCCCTCCTAAACTATGTATTTGTGTTTTACTGTAAATCAATAGATAAGAGTTTGTTTAATGTGTGTCACTTCCGCTTTCTAACAGTGGTATCAAACGAGCCAAGTGATCCGGGGTGAAGAATAATCGATATGAGGAGGATGGGTTTTTTGATTGACAGATCTGATGGGCCAGACGGGCCAAACTTATCGAAAGCCAGACGGGCTCGAAAAATTGACGGACTCCGACGAAGCAGATGACACCGACGTGTTCCACTTATATATGTTGGCCAAACAATCAGAGCAGACACAACGGCAGCAACGACAAGAGGGAGCCAGAAAGGAGAAAACACAGAAGCAATCGGCGGTAAGAGACCGGCAGCGGCAAAGGAAAAGCTCACGACGCAAGAAATTTTGGAGGAGAAGAAGAAGAGGTGCAGAAGGCGAAAAAAAAAGAAAGAAAGAAGACGGAAAAGATGAAAGTGAAGAAGAGATAGAAAGAAGCAAAGCAATTGCTAAATAATTGCTCCACTATCGCCTAATGATGTGCATTTCTAGTCAGCCAACAAAGGAATATTCCTGGCATCAATTATTAGCTCTGCTCAAAGAGAAGTTATCCTGTGTGGGTGGTACCATGTGTGGTATTGTACAACCACATGATTGAACGTACACTACTGCACGATGATTTGACGAGAAAATCACTCTCCAAGTGATTTCTAGGCGATGTTTTGGGTATCCATAGCCAAGTGATGGACGAGACGGGACAAAGAAAAATTAGACGTGATTTTGCCGGTATTTGACGCTAAGATTTTGGGCACTCCATACCTAAAATCAAAGAGGACAAACCAGATTCTGTTGCACCAAACAAAACATGACAAGAAGAAGAGATGTGATCGATCAAACAAGATGCTCCAAACCAAACAGGTTTGTGAGGAGAACAGACATGAGACATGTCTCCCAGACACAGAAGTCAAAACGTAGACAAGGGGAGCCCAACCTGGCTCTAGAGACAGAGGAGATATATTGGCTATAGACACTACAACAAATTACACAATTCCCGACAAAATTTGCCGACTAAAAACACTTTGGTCGCCAAAAATTGAACAATTACCGACTAAATATAAATTAGTCGGTCAAATTGGTAATTATTCCCGACTAAACATATTTTAGTCGCTAATAGTAGGTTTTTGCCGACTAAAAGTAAGTTTAGTTGGGAAAAATTAATTTTTTTAACTAATTTAAAAAATCAATAAATATAATATATATTCCCGACTAATTATTTTGGTCGGTATTTATTTATTTTAGCCGACTAATAAAAGGTTTAGTCGGTAAAAATTATTTTTTAAGAATTAAAAAAATCAATAAATATTAAACATTTTACCGACTAATTATTTTAGTCGGTATTTATTTATTTTAGCCGACTAATCAAAGGTTTAGTCGGTACAAATAATTTTTTTACGAATTAAAAAAAATCAATAAATATTATACATTTTACCGACTAATTATTTTAGTCTGTATTTATTTATTTTAGCCGACTAATCAAAGGTTTAGTCGGTAAAAATAATTTTTTTACGAATTAAAAAAAATCAATAAATATTATACATTTTACCGACTAATTATTTTAGCCGGTATTTATTTATTTTAGCCGACTAATAAAAGGTTTAGTCGGTAAAAATTATTTTTTTACGAATTAAAAAAAATCAATAAATATTAAACATTTTACCGACTAATTATTTTAGCCGGTATTTATTTATTTTAGCCGACTAATAAAAGGTTTAGTCGGTAAAAATTATTTTTTTACGAATTAAAAAAAATCAATAAATATTATACATTTTACCGACTAGTTATTTTAGTCGGTATTTATTTATTTTGGCCGACTAATAAAAGGTTTAGTCGGTAAATGTCTGTTTTTATTTTGCCCCTTTCAAAAAATTTCAAGAAGCAAATATTTGTTCCAACTAAATTGATTACTCCATACAATGCAACTTTTCTTATCAAAACTATTCATTTTCTTTTCTTCTTAATTATAAAATTCTCATAAAATTTTGGCTCAATTGGGTTAAGAAAATCCCTTTATAAACACGTAAATTCTTAAATTAAAAAAATTTGTTGTCTGACCAAGTGTGTATCCATATGCGATTAACTTCATTGTTAGGATGAATAATTTAACTCGTAATACATCAAAGATAGATGGTTTTGATTGTCAAAAAATATCTCATGCAGGGCTCAGTTAGTGCAGTATAACACTTAAATGTCTCTGAAGGCATAAAAATTCTTTCGATCACGAGGTCGTCGATATCAAATGATCTCTGATTTTTATGACAGTGCTATAATCAGTAAGATGTGAAATCCTAACGGTTTAGATCAATCATTGTAAATAATGGCTCGGCAGTTACTTTTACAATCTATACATTGAACTTACTTAATTCTAAACCAATGTATTTTGCTATAGTCTAATGGACTCTAGCCATACGATCACAACAAATTTATGACGATCCATACCGTTCATTTTGTTGTTCTTGATGTTTTAATCATTCTCACAATTCCCGACAAATTATTTGGTCAGAAAACATTAACATTTACCGACTAAATATACATCTAGTTGGGAAATGTCAAATTTTTTTGCCAATTAAGAAAATATCAATATTTGTTCCGATTACATTCATCATGATGCAATCTTCCCGATCGAAATCATTCCTTGTTTTTCTCTTCTTAACTATAAGATTCTCATAAAATTTTGGCTGGATCGGCTTAAGAAAGCCCCTTCATCGACATGAAAATTCCTAAATAAAAATAATTTTGGTGTTAAATAAAAAGAATTTTGTTGTTCGATCAAGTGTCTATCCATATACAATTAACTTCATTCTTGGTACGAATGATCTAGTTCGTATTACGTTAAAGATAGATAATTTCGATTGCCAAAAAAGACCTCAAGTGAGGCTCGGTTAGTACATTGTAACACTTAAACGTCTCTAAACGCATTAAATGTCTTTCGATCATGAGGTCGCTGATATCTAATGATCTTTGAATTTTGTGACAATGCTATAATCAGTAAAATGTAAAATCCTAACGGTTCGGATCGAGCATTAAAAATAATAAGCCAACAACTACCTTTAAATCTATACATTCAATTTTTTTGTTTCTGAATCAAGGTCTTATGCGATAGTCTAATGTACAGTAGCTAGACGACCACAACAAAATCACAACGATCGATACCGTTCATTTTGTTGTGCTTCGTGTTCTAATCATTCTCGTAAATTTTTTGGTCTATTGGATTTCGAAAGCCCCTTGACCGGAGTACAGATTCATTATTATAATGATAATTTACGTCTAATCCTGTACGTAATGATAAGAGATTTACTTCATTTACTGCAGGACTGATCTAATTCCTTCTATTTAAAAGATGGACGGTTCCGATTTATAAAAAAATTAGCTTAGGCAGCTCTCGAGTGGTGCACTACAAGATTTTAATGCCTCTGGAAGTACCGAATGCGTTCCGATCATGTGGTTGTCGACATCTAATTATCACCAATTTTGAAGAGAAAAATATAATTAATAAGACGTTAAATCCTAATGGTTTAGCTCGACTATTTAAAAAAATGTACTGACAATTATCTTTAAAATTTATACAATAAAATAATTTTGATCTGTCGAGAAAAAAAATTGATTTTGATCTTGTTTCGCCTACTAAACTTATAACTAGTTGAGGAAAAGCAATTTATAAGCTTATTCAAAATTTCACGAAAATCTGGCGGGTTTCCCACGCGGTAAAAAATCTCCAATATTTCCCATTCGGACCCAAGTCTCAAACCCTATCTCTTCAGTTCTACAAGCCGACTTCAGAGTTCAGACTTCTCTTCCATGGCGAGTCTCTCTCCTTTTCTCTCTCCCTCCCTCTCTCTCAGTCTTTCCCCTCTTCAAGACTTCATCATCTTCTTCATTACGTTTTGTTTGTAGTTTGTACACTGTGAACGGCGAACCGCCATGCACCACCGTGAACCGTTGACAAACTGCAGGTGACTCTCTCTCTCTCTCTCTATCTCTCTCTCTCTAAGATTACAGACCGTGATCAAGACCTATTAGGGCTTTTGATTTTAGGCAAGTTAGGGCTTCTGGGCTTCTATTGAACCACCCTTGAGTTTTCTCTCTTTTTCTCCAAATTAGGGCTCTTGTTCAAATCAGGGGCTCTTGTTCAAATTAGGGCTCTTGACCTGAGCACAATCATGTCCAAAAAAGATTGGCGAGCACAGTATTTGGTGGGTGCACAAAGAATAATTAGATGATAGGAAGTTAATTTTTTTTTTTTTTATAAATCACCTGGTGTATGTGAATCGTGGATTAGGTTGTGCTCAAACGGCAGAGCTTGTTTCATGTGACTGGTCCACGGTAACTATACAAGAGCACTGTGAGTTGACTAATGTTACTAGCCTAGTAAGTTGTAGCAGTGACTTCACTGATTCCTGAATATAAGGGGTTATATAATGTGTATGTTAGTTGGGTAGTCCCCAAGTCTTTTCAAGACCCAAACTGAGCATTCCAAAACTGATAATTTCACTCCTCAATATCCTACTGAAGCCTCCAATCAAGTGAATTGGTGAAGAAGGAACTAATGCCTTTCGGATAAGAAAATGACCCTTGCTTGCTGTCTGGTCCGGCTTATTAGGGCAGTTCAAATCCAAGAACTTAAGCCTTATATAGTAGGCACAGAAAATAAATAGCTGCCACAATTTTAGTTAGTAAGTTAGCACAAATCTTTGCAGAATCTTACCTGGTCCTTTAGCGTGGCTTCGATTGTGCATATCAGATTGAAAAAGTGCCATGTACTTTAGTGTTAAAGATTACTGATGACCCTTTCACTGGAGTACCTCCATGCACTCTAGCTTCTCTTTTCATTCTTAGGACAGGGCGCGCAGTATCAAGTTTGTTGGATACAGCCCGTATTATGAGAACTTGGTGTTGTGATGCTTAGACCTTAAGGCATTCATCAGTATATTCAAGAAACGTACGGTAGAAGTAAATTTAAATGAGTAGAATGAACTCTGTGTAGTGTTTCAACTTTGAAACAAAGACCATACAATGTTAAACAATATCACTTCCCGGCCGGTTCTTTAGGCCCCAATTTCCATTATCAAGGATCCATGGGAAAAAATGGTTTTTATGTGTTTCGGCAGCCACGAGGTCTCAGGTTCGAGAGAGAGAGAGAGATCAGTATGCATTCGTTGATATAACCTCCAATTGATATGTTACATGGTTAATTTCATAAAAACGAGGAACTAATTATTTTCTCTTTATGAAGGTTCTTGAGTAATTTTTTTTTCTTTTCGTTATGAGGAGGAGTCATGTTGTAGTGGTTGGGGGAATTTTTAAGTGTTCGAATGTTTGACTACTAATAGCCAACTTAGGAAGCATGTTCGTGCTCTCGGAATTACACTTTGGGCGCAGTATTTTATTGCCTCATTTGACTACACAATTATGCATTTGGTTCAGCGACAGCAGGGTTGTTGTTTTCCCAAACTACTATTGTGCTCTTTAAGGGATTTTATTGTATTGTCCATGACTATCAAAGTTCATGGTCAAATCTGGTCATGTTGGGAGCAGATAGTAGCTGAGACTTCATCTCACCACTGGAGCTGCACTAAGCAAGCAAAACTGTCACCATTTACGTACTTACCTTTGCACTTATCTGCATTGCAAGCACCGAAAGGTGTGACGCAGCTCGTCATCTTTTGGCCACACCGACTACCATACCGGTAGAGGTCGTACCATCTCTGCCAAAACTGCCACCATTTCCTAAATTCACCTTACCAGCAAGCCCGTCCATCCCAACTATTCCCACCTTCCCTTTCTCACCACCTTCAAAGAAGTAAGCCATAAAACTACACAACATGGGGAACTCCAGTAATCTAGTTTATATATCGTGGCTGTTGGAGTTCACCATTAATCCTTTGTTGGTCTGCAATGGTGTGTAGCTTTCTACACTTGTAATGTGTGCTTATAGCTCTCTTGTAATGTGTTTTTCCTAATATGCCAAAACCACCAGACAAATCTGTATTTTTTGCAAATTAAAAGATTTCTCCCCTATTGAGGCTAAACTCAATAGCTCAGATGCATTCAGTCCTTTGGCCGGGCCGTAATCACACCTATCAGTCACATGCTTTGCTTGCCAATGCATTTTTGGATACGGCTATACGTAGCGCCCGCGAGATAATCAACAAAATACTTACAGTTGCTCTCGACTTGAATTTGCGGTCCATTTTGTAAACCTTAATCTGGATTAATACGACATGGATTCTGCTTTTGTGTATACTGTTTGGAGGTTGGATTGGTGAATGAGTCGACTTACTACTGCACTTTGAGCCTCTTTTTTTTTTTCCCCATTCTGTATTTCTGAACTATCTACGGAACTAGCATTCTAGGTTTGGCATGTCTGCATTATGGATTCTGCTTTGCTAGAGTTGTAGTATGATGTCTCAACATAACCACCGATCGCAGCCATAGTTTTGGTGTTTGAACATGTGTTATGGAACCGCATTTGGCATTGATCACAGCCATGTAGTGCACATGGCTGTTTGTTTTTTTTGGCCTTTCAAGTGTTGTACCTTGCTATTTTTTGTGTCCTTTCAAGTGCATAACATGGCTGTTTTTTTGTTGTGAGTAACAGGTATGACCTCATAGCCACGTCTTTAACTACTTCTTTAGTCCATGGAACTGGTACCTTGTTGGCCCTTTGGTTTAATTAGCATTTAAAAGAACTTCAATGATCAATAGTATCTTGTTTTTCTATATAGCCCTTAGACAGTCATATTGTTTGATATTGTGGTAATGCTTTGAGAACGATGAATGTTTGGTAGTATTCTGTTTCTAGTCGTAGTAGTTGTTGTATTTGGTCAAACACTTCCATTTACCCTTTTTGCTTTGAGTAATGGGATACACTAGTTCATATATATACTAATGGTGGATTGTTCTTTTTTCTACAGATCGACGCTTTAATGGAGTATCCCGTAATTATATTTCTGGTTATTGACTATGAAGATCAAAGTTATTGTGGACGTGCTGAGATGTTTTAAGGTTATCTGTTTGTTGGAGTTAAACTTTTTAGTATTTTTTGGTCTAGGAGTTTGGATACATTTTGTTATCGAGTTTGGAATTTTTTTTTTTTAATTTCCCCCTTGTTGTAGTTGAGGACGTGTCATTACTTTGTGCTCTAGGAATTTGGATACAAGTTTTTATCACTGTATTTGGTGGACACATCTATTTATGAAATTTTGGATTTGTTTCTTAGAATTTGGATTTTGTATTAATTGCATTAGGTTGGTAATTTTGTGGATGTAATGATCGTTGGCTCAAATTTATAGGTTTTGTAGAATGGGAAAAAAATTTGTAGGAAATTCTAGAATGAATTGCGGATAAAAAAAAAAAAAACTGAAATGGTATTATACAATTATTGACTAAACTCTTTGTTGGTGAAAATAAGGCATTCCCCGACTAACGTCTTGGTCGGCAATAGCTTTCACATTTCCCGACTAAAGTCTTGGTCGGCAATAGTCCACACATTTCCCGACTAAAGTCTTGGTCGGCAATAGTCAAGACATTTCCCGACTAAGACTTTAGTCGGCAATAGGTTTCACATTCCCTGACTAAAGCCTTGGTCGGCAATAGGCCATACCTTAGCCGACTAAATAATTTTTAGTTGGCAAAACCCTTTGCCGACTCTCATTCCCCGACAAAGTTGCCGACTAATTTATTTAGTCGGGAAAACCATTTGCCGACTAAAAGGAGTACATTAGCCGACTAAACGGTTAGTCGGGAATTGTGTTTTTTCTTGTAGTGAGAGATGAGATGACAAGGATTGATGCGCCAAGCGGTTCAAGCTATGTTTAGACCTAAGTTCGACAAGTGGAACAAGGAGCAATATATTCCTTGTGTGACGAGATCAACCAACAAAGTGGTTGAAGAGGCTCAATGAGAGGGAGCCAGTACGAACAACAAACGGTTTTTCCTATAGACGGAAAAATTGACAACAAACGGTTGTTCAGCGAGACGAGGTGTCGAGATGACGAGGCGGACGTAATGGACGAGAGAATCAAGCTTACGGGGATGTTGAAATACAATAAGCTTGATTCCTACCTAAGAAAATTAAAAGATTGTGGAGAATGGCAGAAACTTGGAATTGGATCAAAGAAAAACTTGGATATATCATAGGAGTGAGCATCCAAGTTGATATATAGCCAAGGCATGTGTGGATTTGAAGGTTGGGAAGAAAAAGTCTCCAAACATGAATGGGCTTGAAATAGTGATATTCTCTGCCCATAAATGAATGCTTTTGCAGTGGTAAATAGAGTGAGAAGACAACAGAGAGAGAGTTGGAGAGTCCCCTCAAGGGGTTCTCTCCCCACCAGTGAGTTTGTGTGTGAGAAAGAATGAGGAGAAAAGAGATGCAGAGAGTGAGGACGTGCATGGGAGCAACGTTAGACGGGGATTCTCTCCCATAAGCTATGTATTTGTGTTTTGTTGTAAATCAATAGATAAGAGTTTGTTTAGTGTGTGTCGCTTCTGCTTTCCAACAATCTTTTACCCTCTTTTCAAAACTGCCCAGTACTTGCAATCTTAGGTTGGTTAAGATTCCATATCGGTACGTATCTCTGTTGTTAGTCAGTTCAAGACTTATGTTTTCCAGCATTTCATAGATTGAGTTCATCTCTTCCACTTCCCAAGAGTATAGAATTCAACTGAAATGGAAGTCCCAAGTATCTAGCTATTCTTTTCTCTGGAAAAACTGCAGCTACAGCTTCATGTTTGAGTGTAACAATGTTGAAAATTCTGGGAAAAGCAGAGTGTAATGGCAGGCCCTCGAGCCAAGTATCCATCCAGAAAAGTGTCTCATTGCCATCCCCAATCTTGAATTTGATGTTGTCCTTGAATATTGCAAATGCATTTGGGTTTTTGGACTGAATTTGCATGATTGCTTTCCAGATTGGAGAGACCTTGTTGTTTAACCCTTCAATTAGATAACAGTAAGTACTTGATAAAAAAACTTTAATTCTTGAGTGGACAATTGGATAGAGCGAAATTGGTGGTTTTCTTTTATCGAGTATTACTTACTGAGCACTACTATGGATACATATGGCATGTACATACTATGAACATATAGATTTTGTAGGGCCCCCTCAGGTCTCATAGAGATTATTCGAATTGTCCATTATTTTTAATTTTTTTTATAGAATTCTGTAAAAAATCAGCTCAATCCAATTTCTAAAGTCTAAAGAAAAAAAGAAAAGTTTAATTACATGGCATGTCCAAAGCATAAAAAAAAATTTAAATTAAGGACAAATCAATAAATGGGAAAACATAGTTCATTTGGAACTACAATCATTCTAGTACCACACACAAATGCACAGACTCGTTAACAATATTCACTGTGGGTCCTGCACACACTGCACAACTCCACTGTGTGCGGGACCCACAGTATATGTGAGTGAGTCAGTGTTAGTCTAAGTGTTTGTGGTGCAGTTCCTTTGTGTGTGGGACCCATGGTAAATGTGAATGAGTTTTGTCTTTGCGTTTGTGTAAGTGTTTGTAGTACTAATATTTTTGTTCATAACTATACTAACGACTAACGAGGAATCACTGTTCAATATATGTAGGGTTAATTCTTGGGGCGAAAACACTATTTATTGTAGTGCCTCTTTTTGTACAGAAAATTGAGTGATAAAGGTGTACATGACCGTGTGGGTGAACAAAATTGCAGAAACCGATAATGATGGCAAAACGGCCGGGGCCGTCACCTCTGGTTGCAACCACCAATTCTCAGCAGGCCGCTGTTGTAGCTCCCTAGTCTTTAGTTGTTGCTTGAGAAAGGGAGAGACTAGTTGCATGCTTTATATGATTCTCCTTTGGAAAAGCTATTAACCTAAACTCCTAAAGTATACATATGGTTGAGTTTGTACTATATATGACTTTAAAATGTGACTTTGTACTATATATGGTTGAGTTTGTACCCAAAAAAAAAAGAAAATGTAAGTGGCTTGTTAGTTAGTTTCTAAGAGAGATATTGCAATTTTTCTTTTGTGCAAAGCTTGAGTCAACCCTATTGTATTGCCGAACAAATCCTGTTGTACTGTAAATGGTTTGCTATGCTTCATTACCTCGTCCTCGCAATATTTCTATTAGGTTGTTTCTGGATCATCCTTTAGTTTGAATGTAATTGTTTGCAGAATAGGTCAATTGAGGATCCAAATGTTCTCCTTTTTGTTCATTACTATGTCATAAGTGTATTGCATGATATATAACGACCTTGTTGGTAGTTCAGATGGAGTTCGCTCCGGCTTTAATTTGACTCCCCTCAATTGGACGGTATGATTGGACCTTCAGGATTAGTCGAGCAGCGAGTAAATTGACCCTGACACCTAAGTTATCAAAAAAAATTCATTCTCTCTGCACCTTCACCAAATTTTTCATAAACTCTGAAAAGCCTACTCGTATTCATTCTCTCTCTTTTTTTTTTTGGCGAGTTTCGACTCCATTTCCGATGGGTGGAAGTGCTTTTCATCATGGAAATCAACAAACAATACCTTTGTTATAGTGCTTAGTAGTGTTTTGGATGGAAATAGTAGAGGGAGGATTATCTGGGTTTGAGCGAGTGACGACAGCCGGCTGCTGGTAACTATGTATAGATCACCAGGACCATGGACGTCCATATCAAATTCACATGCTTGAATTAATGGACCCAATAAAAATTGGAAAGGGTCTCCAAGCATGTCAATGACTGTTTGGAAATTTGAATTTGCAATTTTTGTTGAGCCAACCAACATATAGAACTTCACCTTGAAAGGTTTGGAACTCGCATGCAAACTAGGATATGATGTTGAAGCAAAGCCAAGTGGAGCGATTGCACTTGAACAGGTTGAGCAAATCTGCGTAGCATAAAGTCTACTAATACAACTTTAAAACACAAATCTGGAGGCAATTGGGTCTCGGAATCATTCAATGCATGCATGTGGGAACCGTCCGGACACAAATTCGTATCTCTTTCATTATAGCTAGGTGCCGTACATGATCAGAAACATTCCCCTAGAGATACTCTCGATCAATTCTACTTGAAAACCATGACAAAATGTTGATGATCATCCTGTGGGGAATAAGTGATTAGAATTTTCACCCAGCACTCATATTATTACCACTTCCAAAATAGTACAGCACAGATCTATACTACTTCTTTTAAATGTACGAAGATGTTTTCTCCTTTTTCCATTCCACAAATGCCCCAAGCACTTGCTTGTAATACCACCCTTGTCCTGCACCTCTTCCAAAAGACACAGGACGCGCCATTCTCCAGACAACGGTGACAAGCGACTAACGGCTTCCAATAAGCACCTCTTCAATCCTTCTTTGTAATGGTTCGCCTTCACATCAAGAGGAGAGGACATCGATTTTCGACTCCTATAACTTGTAAGAGAGCGTTGCAACTTTTGCCCCCTCTCTCTCTCTCTCTCTTCCTAATCGTCAAGTTCTTTTTAATCTTTCAGAGGAATCAAATTGGGGTGAACTCGGGGCTGTTTTATAAAGGAAAAGGTCAATAGAAGCATCGACGTTATATGTTGTTCATGCTTCCACCATTGAAGTTGAGACTCCAGGGTACTCTTAAGATGTTCCTTTAAGTTATTAAACCTGTTGAATGCCATTGTTATACAGTATACACTATGCGCCAAAGGTGTTCGACAAAATGACTGATCTTTTTTTCATCGGCTTCTCCATTATCCCCTCACGACAGCGAATAAGTTCTGCAGCCGCCATTGCGGGTCGTTGCCTAGAATACTCTCCAACTGGACCTTTATGATTTTGCATGGTAAGCATTCCCAAAGGTAATAATGTGACGTCGAGATCCAGATCATAACGCAATTGGTCATAACGAAAAATTGTTGCACTAAAGATGTTTGATGAATTGCTTCAATTGGCATTGTGTATGATCCAAACATGTTTGACATATCACTTATTTTCTTTTTCTGTCTCTTTGATGGTAAATCCACATTGACGATCTCACTACAATGACAAACCGATGAAAGGCAAAAGAGGACCTAACATTAGATACTATGGGTGGTGAACTCCAGTTTGTTTTGGGCCCACAATAAAATCCCTACTTGACTGTGTAATTCCAGTTAAGTGCCTAATGTGTTCATTATCATGCTTTCTGTTACTTTCTTGAAGTCGGTCCTTTACTTAACAATTGTCTAAAGAAAATATAAAATTGTGCATAATTCTTATGTTTAGCTTTGGTCAAATTGGATGTCATCTGTTGACCAACTGTTTTTGGTAGATATTCCACATATTCGTCCATCAAAATTGGAAGCCAGGAATAAAAAGAGACTGAAGGTAGAAATTCTTGGAAGGGAAACCCAAATGTGTTTGAAGGTAATATTCGAAAACCATAAAGTGGTACTTACATTTCCAATTGTTTACCAGCATGTACAATAAAAATTTGCACCCATTTTTCTTTCTTTCTTTTTTTGCTTCCTGTTTTTGTGTTTAAAGTAGTGAACTCCGTGATTAGCTTAATGCCTTTCGGCTATATTACATTAGACTCTACAAACTATTAGACTAGATCAAAAAAGTAGATTTATCATCAGCCATAGGCCATAGCTACAATATAAAAAGTAGCAGTTAGAGTTTGTTCTTCAACCGGTGCTTTTTCAGTCCCACCTTCATGTTGATTCGAGGCATTTTCCTACTTCTAGGAAAAAAATGAAATGGTTGGTCATAGATCAGGTCTTTTTGTCCCCAATTTGGTAGGATACCAAAAGGTTTGCGAGTAAGTGTTCCAAATATTTATGTTTCTCCATTAGTTTGATGTTGTGGCATGTGATCTTCCTTTTCCATGACCTATGTGAAAGAAATAATCTTGACCTATTTGAAGTTGTGACATTTGATCTTATGTGTATTGTACTGTTTTATTTTTGAAGGAGAAAAAATACCTTATATGTTGGTGAATTCATTCCGTAGTTTGTCATTGGAATTGTTGTGAATGTTCGATACTGGAGACGTCTTTGGTGTAGGGAGGATAAGGTAGATGTGTCTTTCCCAGCACTTAAAAAGCCTAGCCACTGTTAAAAATCTATGTCTAGAAAAGAAGAAGCTGATGGGGACTAAGTAGGAAGAAGCTGAAAGGCAGGTATTGGAGCGAAAGGAAAATGCGGGCAGTTATTGGTCATTTTATCTTGCCTAACTATGTAGGTCATAAATTTTGAGGACAATGTTGTCATTGAGAAGATAATGTCAGCTTTGGTTAATCATTTATCAACTGCCACTTACAACCCCTACCGTCCTTTTCAAAAGGCATTTGCGGCGTCCGGTCCTTTTGAAAAGCCATATTTGAATCGTCAGCAGCTTGTGGGATCTGAGAAAAAAAACCGTTTATCCAAAGGTCTTCATATGTCTCCCTTAGGCCTTAACTGTTGCCTCTTAACCCTGCTGAGAAAAATAATTTCAACCAATAGAGTTCTATATCTCACTTGATATCAAACTGATGTTCCCCCGGTAGCCAGAGAAGAAGTGGTTGTTTGGCTCTTAACATTGTTGTTGAGCGGTAAATCAAGGTGGTGTTCCTGCGGTTACTATGAAATAAGCGGACTCGCCTCGGGCCAATGCTTGGCATTCCATGGCTTGAAGTGCCGGTACTTTCTTAACACCACAATAATCTTATACTAACGATGCCTCTTATTCAACGCAATATGTATTTACATTGCCTGTCCTTCAAATGAGTACTTGATTTGGTGTTGTTGACACCCCCTCCCAAAGTGAGGGTTTGTCATATATTGAACTAAAAAATAGTGGAATGAAATGAAAGAAGATGAGAAAAACTACCTCCGTATTGTTTGAAGGCCTACTCTTGCATTAATGGTGGGTTCACTGTTAATTCGGGTCTATATGTAGAAGTTTAAGGATATTCCATTTTATATTTATTTATATAGTTGCTTACTTCATGCTTTTCTATATAGCGCTGAATGAACAAGTGAAATGATACGGACACGACATTGACACGTGGACACAATCCGGGAAAATTACTCACGAAATAGAGACAAGCTATTTGATTTCATGCACATGTCCACTCATGTTAAGAAGGTAAAATTCATTCCAATAATACATCTCTCTCTTGGAAGAAAATACATACAATTTTTGTGATTGTCATGAGAGTGTTAGGAGAATTTTTTAGAGTATCCCCAAAGTGTCCAAACAAAAAACGTTGAGAAAACTAAGGATACTACAGATTTAAGTGTCAAATACGTGTCTAGAGAGTGCTGGTTTTTAAAAAACGTCTGACACTGGGTCATGGACTCTGATGAAGAGTCCGTGCTATATAGTCTACATTGGATCACTTTGAGTGTACTTTCTTCCAACGGGTGCAATCACAAAAAATCATTAAACAATGTATTCTCTTAAAGTTTAAAGATAACAATCTTTAAAATGCTCAATCAAGAACAAGGACTTACTATGTCTACTAACTTTGTTGGTCGATCAATTTTAGTCATCTGTTTTTGCTGGGAATTTATCATATTACTTCCCAAAGGAGGGGATTCTAATTGTTAAGGTTTAAATCTCACATAATGTCACCATGTCATTGGTAATGGTTGTGTGTCTTAGCCTGAATGCTGTCTTTTCTAACTGTATTGCTTCTGATGTTTTTTTATGGACCATTCTAGGGCAAGTAGTTGGGTTAAAGCATACAATGGATACTCTGTTTTCCTTGTTGATGAAGCTGAACCAACTAGAATTGGGTGATGTTCAGTCCACTCACAATTGATGTTAAACCAATTCTGAATTCTCAATGAAGTTGGTTCATAGCTTCATTCTTAGACAAGCTATTGGTGCAACTGTAACAAATCCTCGGTTTCCTTGTAAACATATATATCAAGTTTCTTTCTGTTTTTTTTTTTTTGGATAGATAAGCAAATGATGTTCCTTGTCGAGGTAGCTAGTTGGAAATGATTGATCATGCGAGATTGTGTATTCAGTTATAGGTGCGAAAAATGGATTGCCACATTCAGCATTTGTTGCGATTTTTTAGGTTCTAATACCATGTAAAAACATAAGCTGGATTTTACTTAAGCTTTGGAATGATATGAATAGGGATTAGCCCTCAAATTATCAGTCTCTAAATCATAGAAACATTAGTTGCATACTTGTCGACTCATTTGCAATCTGAATTTGAAGAATTCCACGTGCAAGGCACGTACACTCTTACTAGTATAAAAAAAAAAAAAAAAAGTAATACAACACAAATCTGATCACACACTCACTTTCAACCTCGCCCACGCAAACAATGGGGATTGGAAACCACCAAAGGAATGCACAACACTACTTCCAATTACACCATCAATATATATATATATATATATATATATATATATATATATATATATATTATACGGGGCGGTTCTGGGGATCTCTAAAAAAATCCTCCAAATCTTAATCTCATAGTTTCCGATCAAATTTTGATGATTCGAACCGCTCAATGCGTTCAGAACGTGATTTTAATGGTGCCACCACGAAATTGGCAAAAAAAATAACCGGGAAGGGCTTGATTTGAGCAATTTTTTATTGAACCATTTAATAAAGTTCAATAAAAAACTGTTCGGATGAAACCCTTCCCGGTCATTTTTTTTGCTGATTTCTCACATTTACTCATAAAATCACGTTCTAATTACATTGAGCAGCTCGGATCATCAAAATTCGATCGGAAACTTGGGGGGGGGGGGGGTTTAGAGGTTTTTTTAAGAGTTCCCGGAACTATCCCCGGAACAGCTACATTCGCCTTTATTACCAAAATCGCGGGCGAATTGAATCAAGGATATGACAAAAGCAATGAAGCCGACACAGAAAGCTATGAACGTCCACGGAGAATTAAAATACGTGCTTGTCAAGAGTGCCCAATTCTGCGGCCAAAAACGGTTGCTATACTTTGTGGCTTTGATGGCCGTGTCAAGGAAGTAATTTCCTATATAACATTGCTTGCACAGGTTGCTCAATAGAGCGCTGGCCTCGCTGGTACCCAAAAAGTTAATCACGACTCCGGCCTTTTCGAGCACTTGGATATCTTTATCAGAGTTGACGAGTATGTCCATGAGCCATGCATAGGACGAAACGTGCTGCAAAACGCCAGGGCAGCACTGTTCAAGGGCAATGAGGTTCCTGAGGTATGACTCCGTGCTGTCTTCTATCACAAGCGGTGGGATTACGAAACAAGCACTACGACACCACCAAAATAGGCCTTTAGGTTCAATGAACTTGATATTGAACAGAGTGTTTCCTAATGCATCGGGAACAAACTTGACTCCTGCATAGGCGAGTTCTGATGCGGAAGGCATGACAACTATTTCACCAGGTTTTTCCCTGTTTGTTTGATCAAGAGGTGGAATGTAACCATCATGTAGGTTATGGAGGATATGATAGTACTTAGCAGCACTTTGAACTACTACTACTTCTTCTTCTGCTGCTGCTAAAACCCTAAGGACACCGTCACTGGGCGAACACCAAGTACTTTCGGCGCTGCCACTGTTGTTGGAATTTCGTCTTGGTGCCATCCAGAAGCGATAGCAGTTCCGCACATAATCGGTAAGTGACCAATTCTCATCGCGATGATTAGGGATCCAATCCACAGTGAGCCGAAATAATTTCTCAAGTACAAAGAAAGGAATCTGGTTCTCCAGTAGTACCAAGTCGTTTTGCACTTTGTAGAAGGTCATACTGTTACAAAAAATAGGATCACTTTCTGGTACCTGTTTTTTGGAATGAAATATCATTAATTAAATTTGTATAGCCTGATTTATCTGACAAATTATTTGGATTAATTTGATACTTACACCTTCAACAAAAGAAGCTAGCCTAGCTAACGTGACCAAATTTGGGTACATTTTTTTTCCTTGCAAATGGTACACGTTTGGCGGAGGAAATATTTTTTTTTTTTTTTGTTTTGGGGGGGGGGGGGGGGGTGTTTATTAAAAAACTAGCAAGGAAAGTAAATTTCACCGCAAATATATTGTATCCTTTCAAATTTCAATGATCGAACGCAAAATTTTGTGGATTATATGTTTTTGTTCCACGAAAATTGTACTAATTAGGTGAGAGAAAAACTTGACTAACGAGAAAAATATTCGTTGCACAGTTAGATTACACGTAATTGTACTTCACGAGGAAGTATAAAGGGAATAATCCCTTTTAAAAACTAGAATTTAAAAATATTAATATTTTCATATGCTGTTTCAATAACAACGGAGGTCACCTACATGCACCATATATATAAAGATCTGATTTAACCAGCAAAAAATGTCGTGTTTACAAATGTTAAAACTTGCTCAAAAAAGCCCTATACGCTACGAAAGTATTGAAAAAGGTAAAGAGTATTGAAAATAACCGAGAGTACGTTTTGTCGACTAATAAAAGAGCTGATGCTTTAAGCTTCCTTACCTCAAGGGTACGACATCTGTAGAGAAATTCGAGGATGAAACAACCATCGACCAACATCATTTCCTCATCCAGCGTAACTTCTTCTGCGTAGCATTTCTTTGCATAGTCTAACGATGTCTTCATTTCCGCTAAACATTCCTGTAGCACCTTTAACTTTATCTGTTCTACTAATTCTTGCGGGTTCTTCATTCCTGTGGTCAACCGAGAGAGTAGGTAATTCGTGTAGCTCAGTTTGACGTGTTGCAAGGATGTTTGGAGGTGTTTGTCTTCTCGGTGAAGAGGGCCAATAGCGATGAGGCGAGGGGTGTAGGCTCTTTCGTTCAGCTTCCGAAGATCTTCGGGCACCCTGAAAATGCAAGCTGAGGAGAAGAAGTATTCAGCTTTCTCGGCACCTTCACTGATTTTTCCAGCTATGGTTGATGTAAGGTGCTTAAGATCCTTCTCATAGTCGTTCTCCCCTTGACTCATTTCAGTTGGGTGGGTTTCCATTTGATCAATGGAATGAAGAAGCAGTTGTGTTATAATTGGTGGGTGAGGTTTGGGTGATAATGGTTTTGGATTTCCTATTTGAGTTTGAGCAAAACACAGGCCCCGGCCATCTATATGTAGAAGGCTCACAGTTTATCCTGTACAAAATTATATTGACGGGTAGAATGATTATATGGACTGGTAGCTGGCCTGACCATCAATTTCCTAGTAATTTCATTTGTCCCGTAAAAAATTAATTATAGTAGTAATAAGTTTATTCTTCTGTTGATTTTCTCACACATCACATAACTATTGCAAAGTAGACAATTACTGAGATACATCTTACACGCACTTCAATCAAAAAAAAAATCAGAATTAGGTAAAAAAACTTGTACTTATTAGGAAAGTTAATGATAAACACGTAAATGTTTACAGAAGTACCCCTAATTTATCATTGCTAAGTCTATTTTTTTTATTATTTAATGTTTTAATACTTGATTTTTGTATTGTAGGTATTTTGGAAAATAAATTAAAATACATTTTAGGTCATGACTAGAGCTACAAGAATTGAGCCTTAAAATTGTTCTAACTGTGTGCACGTGATTATGAAGGTGTAATTGGCAGCAAAAGAATAGAAATTATACTCCCTTCGTTCCATTTTTATAGTCCATTTTCGTTTTTCGTGCCGTTCTTTCAACGATTATATCTTCCAATATGAATCTCAAAAAATATGCAATATGGATCTTGTTTGATAGTTCTCGATTAGATTTATAATACAAAATTTTCAAAATTTTGAAAAATATTGTAGATTGGGAAATATAAGTGTTGAAAGAACGACACAAAAAATGAAAATAGACAATAAAAATGGGACGGAGAGTACATGTTTTTATGGTTGGCCAAAGGGCTACTATTCATTACAGCTTATTTTGACTTGGACCGAGCAAAAGAATTAGGCCTGGCCCACGATTTTGACGGGCAACAGGAGAACAGTACTTTTCACGGAGAAGAGTCGAAGAACGGGGGCGGCGGAAAAGAACCACGGACACATTGAACAAAACAATGAAGAGAGATTGACTTTCCGCTTGACCAAGAAAAAAACAAACAATGAAGAGAGGCTGCGCACGACGGGGGACTTTTCGACGGCAGATCAGTTTCTCAACTTTTCTTTTCTGTTTTGGCTTCACGTTTTGATGTTTTACTTAATTATTCGCACTCCGATAATTCGTATTAATTTTCGTTCTTCCTTAAAGTTGTTCGTTGAAATTTGTTTAATCTATTTCTTCTGTTTATTTCGTATTCGGAAGCATATTTCAAATTAGTATTTCTTTCGTTTCTTGCGCAATGATTAGTGAGTAGTCGTATTCCGTGGCCTAGTTGAACATGCCTTACTCCAATTTTGAAATAAAAATGAAAAGACAATTTTAGGTTATTAAAGAACATTCGTTAAACAAACCCGTGTATTGTCAGAGCCCATGTGAACGGAGCCCAAAACACATTTTTTGCTGCGCATGAGTGAACGGCGACCATAAGGATTCGCATCTTTCGGGGTATCTTTTTCTCAGTAAAATCGAACGTTTGAAGAACACTGAATGGAACAGGTTAATCCGGACTTGTTGCGAGTGCTATGAATCCAACGACCGTGCCTCCTTTTTAATTCTCGAGAAGAACTTATTATTTCTTAGCTTAATTAAATCTCAATCAATCGACAAGGTGTGGCTACCTAATAGTCCGTTAAATTAGTAACAATCCAAGTTTTTAGTAAGTACACATCATCGTCTCTGTGGATTAGACTCCGATCTTACCGGATATTGTGCTATATCGATCTCCGCCTTACGCTTAGGGCAACCCATTAATTTAGGACTATAAAATCATCAAGCAGTTAACATAAATTATCAAACGAACGAATTGCTTAAATTTAGAATACGTGTACTTTTTTGGTAGTAATTAAATAATCCTTTTGTCCTAAAACGATCGTCTGGTCTACCAAATGAGAGCCGGAAACAATGCATTTTGGTTCAAAAAAATTTAATTGTTTTCTTAACAAGATACCAGATATCAACAAGTTCTTTTAATTATATAAAAAAGTTTGAAATTTTCAAATAGAAACACAATTTTTTTAAATTTCAGTGTAACGGACTAGATTCTACTCTTAAGAATTAAAAATTTTGATTAAGCACTTACTACTATCCATCTGAGCTAACTTTTTATAATTTCCTAACAAATCATTTTGTACAAAATACTAAAAGATTTTAATCACAAAATCAGCTCTCATGAAATATTGTCATTATTCCCTTTGTCTATTTTTAAGTGATACCCCCTTAAGGAAACATTTGATAAGTGTTAAAATATACATATTTTGGCTCTCCAATCTTCATTTATTAGTTCTTTATTTTTGTTAATTGATTTTTTTATGTGTTTTTATGTTTATAGGTTGCTCGAGCGCGTTGTCCGAGACTTTGGATAAAAAAAAGAATTTATAGAAGTTCTAGATTAAAATGCAAAGTCTTCTGAAGTTAAATGGCTAATGTTTTATACTATGAAGTCTAAGGGCCTTTTGTGTTATTAGGGGATTAAAACCCTACTCATGTATAGGGGTGTCAAACGTGTCTGTCGTGCCGTGCCGTGCCATTTTCTTTCGTGCCAACCCGTGCTTCGTGTCGTGTCGTGCCGTACCGTGCCCATTTACTTCATCGTGCCATGGCGTGCCGTGCCGTGCCGTGCTCGTTCCGTGTCGTGGTGGGCCATTTTACTTTGTCAGGCCGTATCGGGCCGTGCCTTTTTTAAATCGTGTCATGTCGTACCGTGCCCGATTAATCAATCGTGCCGAGTCGTGCCGTGCCTTTTTTTGTCGGGTCGTGTCGTGCCGTGCTTTTTTTTGTCGGGTTGTGTCGTGCCGTGCCTTTTTTTGTCGTATCGTGCCGTGCCGACCCTTAATGGCTTGTGTCGTGCCGTGCATTTTTTTGTCGTGTCGTGCCGTGCTTTATTTTGTCGGGTCAGGTTGCGGCGTTCTTTTTTGTCGGTTTGTGTCGCGGACCTCGCGGTGTCGTGCCATGCCGGTCCATAATCGTGTGTTGTGCCGTGCCATGTTGTGCCTGCCGTGCTTATACCGTTTCATAGTTCTGCTGCTCCCCTCAAATTTGCCCGCTGGATTTCTCTGCTTCCTTATGGTACAAACTGAAATTACATGACTTTTTTTCAAGTAAATAACTTAGAAGGAGAAGAAGATGAACATGGTAAAAAGCAAATTTTAGACGTGAATTCTCTCTTAAATGATCAAGTTGTGAGAAACAGGAGGCTATTGGTAGTTGAGATGTTTAACAATTGCCAACACGATTGCTGATTGCCCTCTACATATTGGGAGTTAAGGTGGACACATGGGAACTGTTATTCCCTAGATAATTATTTTACAGCCAGAGAACTGATTATGCATTTATGCTACTATATGGAAAGTAAACTATCCACCAAATCCATGGAAGATAGGGATATACATCTGCGCAACAAAATGATTTAAAAGGATTTGGACCATTCACTACTACAATAAACGATAACAATCACAGTTATTAGCTGTGATTGTATGTCTTTAATCACAGTTCCATTACCGTGATCTTTCCAGGTGTGATCGTAAGTTCGCTGCTTTAGAACACGGCAATAAACCGTGATAGAAAGTTATAAAAGATCACGCCCTAAAAGCGTGATGGAAAATGGCGAAACTTGAGATAGAAAACTAATACGCGTGATCTTTTCTTGTATTAGATCACGGTTTCTGCCTGTGATTGAAAATATGAGAAGACATGATGGAACAATCTCGCTTTTATGCAAAAAACGTGGTCTTTTCTGAACTCATTTTCACACAAAAACATAATGAATTGCTATTTCAACCAAAATATTTTTTCCTGCCCTGGATGATCATATTTCATACAAATCCTATCGTTCTCGTAACATAATGCAAACAAAATCACAAAAGAATACCAAGAACATTTACTTGCTTACAAAATCAATCTATATATTACTTTTCCACTGTATGATACATGTCTTAAACGACAATTCTGTTGTACAACCACTTGGTATTCAGTCAAATTAATACATAATTCACTCGAGCCTTGGACAGAGAACTACTAAACTACCAAAAAAAACTGATCTCCTAATTCACTGATCCTTTCCTCTGATCAAGCTTGTTGTGCTACAATATTATCATCTTAACTGCAGTAAAAAAAAAAAATCAATACTCATTAGGATGTAATACATGAAAAATAAGACCAAAAGCTATTCCAATATCTTCAGAATCATACCTGCGCATGAGTCAAACACAACCTTTAATTATGGGCCCAAAAGTAACTCAAAATATGCAAATTCGATGAGTCAGAAACTCTCGTCGCTGTTTATGTCCGTAATACACGTTCTATATACAAAAAAGACAGTTAGCCATGAAAAGAAATGGAAGGACCATTGAGTAATAACCAAGAAAGTGCGACTAAAACTTCCAAAACCCAAATCAGATTAATCAAAAAAATATTATATGATACATATTGCATAAACACACATATACCTGGTAAAAATCCCTCCTACAATGAAACATACACAACATTCAAATGCTACAATAGGATATCATTCTCTACATTGATCAAACCTGATACAACTATCATGCGAAAACATAATCAACACTACTTAATATAATTTACCGTTGAACTTCCAAGAGCAACCACAAGTAAAATGTAGATGGGCAAAAAAGAATTACCTAACCAGCAGGTTCATCAAGGTTCGCAAGCTCAATAGACGATTCAATCAAAAAAAACTCCTCAACCTACAGATTAATATCACTCATAAACGTTAATACAATAAGCATAAAAGGGGGTCGAGGGATGATCGTGTAGTCTTGTGGACCTTGTGGTTCCTTAAAAAAGCCTGCCTCTATTTTCAATCACAGTTACATAGTGTGATCAAAGACCGAGACCATTACGTTTTTTCATAATGTATTTACCATCTCAGTTTATTAGTAAAAGTGAGATTAAAAGTATACCCCCACTTTATTTATCACGGTTTTGCCAAAAGCGTGATCTTTTCCAAGTTCCTTAGTGTGATATTTATGCATTATTGTAGTAGTGATTTGGTGGCATGTTTCCTTTTGGTAACCATCCGCTGCCTTCCACCTACGGTAGGTGCAACTTCTCCAAAGAATAACTACTTCTCATGAAGAATTCATTGAATTTCCTAAGCTAAATGTGTAATTGTCCTTTAGTAAGTTCACGTGTCGGCGTGTGATGCTCAACTATAGCAAACCCTTTCAAAGAATAAGAGGAGGGAGTTAGGAATAAATGTTGGAGATCATAATTTAGCAGCTCAGGCTTTATTGTATTCTTCTGTAGTTTTCCTCCTAATTAATGTCATCTGCAATAAATAAGTTAAAGAGTTGCAAAGCAAAACACATTACATTTTAGATAACATTTGCAGATATGTGAGAAAGCTAAGAGCATCCTTGTTTATAGCAGTCACTTTATTTGACATTCATCCTAAGTACGAAAAATGTCCTATGGATTGATGATCAAGAGCAGGAAGATTTAAGAAGTGCAAAAAATAACGGAGAACAGTTCCAACCATCAGTAAGCCCATACTAATACCAGCAGCTTCTCCAGCAACGGCACTGTCAGTATAAAGCACATTCTTAATGTCGTCATAGACGTCTTCATCAGCAGTTCCAAGAGCTGCCAAGCCAAGACCTAAGCATGCACCATGCTGAATAACCTGCACCAACAAAAGTTTCCAAACAGGAATAATTTAACTGTTAACCACCATCTCATGTAAAAGCTAGAGCTGTCAAAAATGGGCAACTTGAAAATCATTCACAGCCTCAAGGCTACTTATCACGATGTTATCGCGAAGTAGAACCGTTTTATCCCCCTTATCTATCTAGTGGGAAGTGAGGTTTGACATGATCCATCGCTTGCACAACAAAATATTAGGTGGCTAACCACAAAATCATCTAAAAGATTGAGCTGTTAAGGGGGACTGAAATTAATGGTGCACAAAGCAAGTAAGCAACTAAATATTGGATTGTAAACAACACGCACCTCCACATTGGTACTGCGTAGACTATCCCGCAGGAATTGTTTGATACCCTCGCCATGGTTTGCATGAATCAAGCCTAGTGCATATAGAGCACCACCTTCTGAGTATGGACTACCACCACCACCGGCCCCACTCTGTGGCAAGTATGGGGCCATCAGTGATCTTCCCTGTTGTAGGTGGCCTCTGTGAATAACACCAAGCCCTGCTGTTGCACTGAACTTAGCCCAATTAGTAGCTCTGCTCAGCCAATCCTACGAGTTGTTGCAAATAATGAGGGTCAGAGACTCAGAATACATAAATTCTGCATGGATATTCAACAAATGATTATAAGAGAACTACAGTTATAGTAAGTTCACCAGATTCTCCCGCAAAAATGTATCCACAGTTGTTCCAGCATGCATAATGGCATTGGAATATATTGTTGCACTGTGGCAGACACTATTTCTCATCTCTACAGACTGTTTTATTTTCTTAAGAATGAGAAGATCCGATCTGTACGCAAAATCATGGAATGGGTTAAGAAAATCTTAACTAAAAGGTCTTGCTAAAACAGGTGGCACATCTATACTCATTTGACACATTTCAGTACAATTTTATGCACTGTCTTTAACTGTCACATTAGGAATCTTCATAGACTTCATTCAAAATACATGTGATTGTTTTCATTTTACTCTATGAGATCAAATTTGCCTCATTAATAGGTCGTATCTAATTGCATACGGTGTAGAAGCAAACAATCTAATGAACAGAATATTAACACTCATGCAATGCCATCAAATAAATAGCTAACAAACTAACAACAAACTAGCAACAAACTAGCAGACTGGAGGGGCTAGGCCGCCACCTCAACTCAGCAAACAGAATATGCGAGGGGTTATGCCACCACCTTGGCTAAGCAATGAATCAAATAAAACTAACTATACTAACTAAAAACAAACTCAATATTTAGCCTGGCTTCGTTACACCTCAGGTTTGGCATAAAACCAGGTTAGAGGTATCCACCAAGCTAAATACGAGCTAATAACACATCAAGATCAAGAACAAAAGTTGAAATCCCAACAAAGTTTTGAAGAAAACTGAAATAAAGTCAGGTATGCACCAAGAACCCATAGTAGGCAATGGATTACCATAATAGTGAAAACAAGAACCAGCAAGCCAGGTATGCACCAACACTACAGCAACAGAAAACAGAATTATGAAAGCCAAATGAACAAGAATATAGAATTCTGCTCAGATATAATCATCATAGCAGAAAATTGAAATGGATGCAACATTAAGTTGCCAATAAGGCCTTCATAAGTTGCAACACCACTTCGTAGAATTATAGTTCATAACAATACCAATACGGCTCAGACATTACTTTTTTTTTTATCATCATAGCCGAAAATTTAAATGGATGCGGCAACGTTAAGTTGCCGTTAAGGCCTTCATAAGTTGCAACACAATCACACTTCACTTATCCAAAAACTGGGGTTGTGTCTGTGGCTTATTCATTTCAGACTAAAGGAGACACACACACACACACACCAGTGCACCACACTGCCCCACACACACACACACACACACACACGCGCGCGCACATCACAACACATGCAGGCAACATCCATTTCAGTTAAGTGAAGCTAAACAGACCACAAGGCATGCAGCAAAACTTGGGCTCAGCATATTAGTTAAGAAAATACATCATAGCCAAAAACTGAAGAGGGGGCAACATCATGTTGCTATTTAAAGCCTTCATAAATTGCCACAACATCCACTTCAGCCCACTTACTGAAATGAATAAGCCACAGAACACCACACTGCCACACACACACACACCCCATACTACCACACACACACACACACACACCCCACAACGCATGTAGGCAACATCCACTTCAGTTAAGTGAAGCTAAACAGACCACAAGGCATGCAGCATAAAACTGAAGCAGAGGCAATATCATGTTGCCATTTAAGGCCTTCATAAGTTGCCACAACACAATACTGAAATGAATAAGCCACAGACACAACCCCAACAGAATAAATGAATAATAGAATCAAACCAAATGCCAGCAAGTGAGCAGCAGAGCAGGTCTAATCACTGTCTATATCAGAATCTGCAAAATAGCCTCTGAATTCATCTTTAGCTGAGCGTTTTTGAATTCCAAGGCGTGCATCCTCCCAATCTTTCAAGCATATAAGACAATCCAAAATGTCTGGAGCTAGTCTGCTCCTCCTCTCATCCAACACTCTTTTACCTGCACTAAAAGCAGATTCGGATGCCACTGTAGACACAGGAGGGGTTAGTAGATCACGTGCCATGATTGAAAGAACGGGATATTTATCTTCATTTTTTTTCCACCAAGCTAAGACATCAAAATCACGCCTTTCATTCACGTCAATAGATTCTAGGTCCAAATATTTCTCAAGTTCAATACGTGAAGTTATAGTGCTACTTCCTGTTCCTAAATTTGAACTAACAAAATTCCAAAATTCATCATTGGTACTTGTAGAAGATGTTAAAGGAGCAGCAGTACAGGCAACATTAGAACGAAACTTAGATTCATATTTAGCATACATGGTAGTCAATAAATCATTCACATTAGCAAAAGAAGGTAAAGTAGTAATCCCTAAATTCGTACCAATCTCTCTTAAAAGCAAGCTAACACCTTGTAACTTCATCCTAGGGTCCATTACTGCAGCTAACATAAATATTGGTGGCATTTCCTCATAATATTTTCTGAATTTTACTTCCATATCTATACAAGCATGTGCAAAATTTGGATGTTCCCTATGTTTACGAAAATTAACACTGATATTGAAAAGATGATGAAGCACAATACAAGAAGTAGGATAACGAACACCCGAACAAGCTACGGTAGCAGCATAAAACACTTTCAAAAATTTCATGAACTCAAAACCAATTTCCCAATCAGCTAGAGTTAAAGGATTACCACGACACGGTCGATATCTCTCATTAACATAAGCAGATATTACATCACTATATTTCCTACAAGACTTTAACATAAGGTAGGTCGAATTCCAACGATTTTGAACATCAGAGTTCATATTTTTTGGTTTAAGATTGTATAATGATGTGCATAATTTATCAAATTCTTGTTGCCTAGATGGGGAAGTAGCAATAAAAAGAACAGCATTTCTAATTTTTGAAATCTGTGGAGCTATATGTGTCAAACCATCTTGCACAACTAAGTTAATGACATGGCATACACAACGCAAATGCAATAATTGACCAAAATAAGGAGTCATCAAATTCCTTATAAACAATGGAAGTGTAGCAGTATTAGCGCTATGATTGTCAAAAGTAATGCTATAAACTTTATCAACAACTTCAAAATCCCTAAAAACACCCATAATACTTTCAAAAATCTGTTCAGCATCATGAGGAAACTCTACTAAACGGAAAGCAATAATTTTTTTTTGCAAAGTCCAACTAGAGTCTATATAATGAGCAGTCACACAAATATAACCACGATTATTTATACCAGACCACATATCAGAAGTAAAACCAATTGCACCAACACTTGCAAGTTCACTAATCAAATCTTTTTTAACTTCACTATGAGCTTTCTTTGTATCACTACGGGTTGAATTTCTAGAAACTTTAGCAAAAGAAGGATTCAGACAATTTTGGACAAAATATTCAAATTTAATATCATCACCAAAAATAAATGGTTGTTCTGCCGCAGCTACATAAAGGGCTAGTCCACGTCTCATTTTTTCTTTTGAATAAACAAAATTACTATCAGATGCACCACCAATTTTATCCGCATGTTTACTTTTTAGATGTCTACCATGTGGCCCTACACCATTATTACTTAAGCATTTATAATTTCTGTCACAATAATGACATACAGCCCTCCTTCCTATGTCAATACCCTTTTCATCCTTGAAGTTGTCTACTATAGAGAAATGATTCCATACCCATGAGTAGCGTCGTGACCTTTTTGAACCACTAAGGCCTGAATTTGCAGCTACAGAATTTGATGGAGTAGCAGTAGAACCTAAAGGTCCTGTTCCACTTCCACCAGGACCACCACCAACAATGTTTGAAGCGGCCTCCTCACCTACAGAACCCATACCCTGTGGTGCAATAGGGTTTCGTGGTACTTCATCAGAAGAACCTGAGTGGGAGTCAGTAGCCATCTACAAAAAAACACCATAACAGGGGTTATTAAAGGGGAAACACAAAAGCCCTAATTTTGTAACCCTAAATGCAATATTCAAATAAATAACTTTACCCTCTTGTTTCTTTAAAGGTCAAACACATATTCAAATCAAAGTATTTTCATGAGTCTAGAAAGTGAAAAGCAGGTAGTTTCAATTTTTATTAGGAAGACAGCAATACCACGGCCTTTCCAACCATAATTAGCTATCACATCATTCATGAAAAGAACCTAATTTCAGAAATTAGTAACAATTAACAAAAGCCCTAATTTTGTAACTCTAATTTCAAAAATCAGGTCAAAACCCTAATTTCAGAAACCCTAATTATTTGGCTTTTCCAAATAAACCGTACCCAAACTGAATTTTTATTCAAAAATATTGAACTTAACACATCATTCATGAAGAGAACCTAAAACTAATGCATGTCAGCATGTGGTCAACAAATAGGAAAACGAAAACAGTAGCAGCACTGCTTTTCTAACAAATTTGTCATAAAGGTACAGTAGAGCATGGTAGTCATTTCCTAACAAATCCAAAGCTATAAGTTCAACTAGTCAACGAACTGCTTTCCAAATCCGATAAACAGAGAAACTACATTGCCAAAGCAGGAATGGAGGAGATCTTTTGCAAATGAACATGAAAACAAAAGAGGACACTTTTTTTACTCCCTCCTTCTTTTTAGTCCATTCCAAAAAATCGTATTGTGCTTCAAATAAAAAACTACAGCACTTTTGCAGATACTTTTCTGTTTTGTTTTGCACCAGTTGAAAGGACTAATTGAGATCTTTACTTTTTAATTCGAAAAACAACACGATTTCCGTAATAGAGTAATATTATACATGGAGGGAGTATAAACACAGATAAGGATATCAAAAACACAAACACAAATTTTAAACCAAAAAAAAAAAAAACACAAACACAACAAATTTGCAACTAAACCAGAAGATATGAACCAGTAACAAGTAACAACACCTTAGAACTGCAAATATTTAAGTTCCCCCTTCTTGCTTTAATTAATCACCCAAAATTTCACATTGCATGAATAGTTTGTCAAACAATCAAATTGAAAAAATCCTCTATATGGACCAGGTCTCCACTGGTGGCAATTAGACATTTCACTGAACCAGCTACTAAAGCTGTACGTATCCACTTCACCAATAACAAATCCACTTCACCAGTAAAAAAGTCGTAAGTGATTTAGTCCAAAATCACGTGGATCAGGTAGCACATTCAAATGAGGTTCTATTTGTAACAGGTGTGATGTAAATATTGCACGGTAGTACTACTTGAGAACACAACCATACAGACCACACCAAAATACTTTGAATTGCATCATACCTTTTCGGCTTTTCCTTGAGGTGAGTCGGGCAAACTCAGATCGAGTTGTAGATCTAGGGTTTGAGTTCTTTGAGTCGCAGATCCGCTGAACAGCAACAGAAACGGACCAGAAACGATCACCAACTCACCGCCGAAAACGGAACCGGCAAAGACAGTCACAACCGGTCGGTGGTCACCGAGTCACCGACTATCACTATTTGAGAGTTAAGAGAGAGAGAGAGAGAGAGAGAGAGAGAGAGAACGCCTCAGGCGTTGAGAGGGAGAGACAATGAGAGACTGAGTGTATGCGAGAGAGAGAGAGAGAGAGAGAGAGAGAGAGAGAGAGAGAGAGAGAGAGACTCAGAGACATTGAGAGACAGAGAGACGTTGAGAGAGAGACGTTGAGAGGTCAGATGAGAGACTGAGAGTGATAACAGAGACAGAGAGGGAGAGGGCTGCTAGGGTTGCTCTCGATCTGATCTCTTCCTATTTATACCAGTGTTGTGGCCTGATCATGTGCAACAGTTGCACCATAATGCATATGCACTCAATAAAGAAAAAATCTCGTAAAGTCCCATAATGCATCACTCGAGGGCCGCCCGAGCTGTTTTTTGAAAATCGGAACCGTCTACCTTTTATGTGGGAGTGATTATATTATTTGTGCAAAAAATGAAGTAAATTGGTTATCGTTATATACTTGATCACACATAGTAAAAAAACTCTATTAATAAATCTACGTCCCGATGAAAGGCCTTTCAAAACCCAATAGACCCGAAATTTTACGAAAGTGATTAAAACACCAAGAACAACAAAATGAACGGTATGGATCATCATACTTGTGTCGCAATCGTGTGGCTAGTGCACATTAAACTATAGCGGAATACATTAGTTCAGAACCAAATAAGTTTGATGTATAGATTTGAAAGGTAGCTGCAGACTCATTTTTTCAAATGTTCGATCTAAACCGTTACAATTTAAGATCTTATATAATTTATTATTCTCCCCTGACCAGGTGATAATCGGATGTCGGAAACCACGTGATCAGAACACATTCGGTGCTTCTAAACTCATTAAAGTCCTATAATACACCACTTGAGGGCCGTCCGAGTTGTTTTTTGAAAATCGGAACCGTCTACCTTTTATGTGGGAGTGATTATATCATTCGTGCAAAAAATGAAGTAAATTAGTTATCGTTATATACTTAATCGCACATAACAAAAAAATTCTATTAATAAATTTACGTCCCGATGAAAGGGCTTCCAAAACCCGATAGACCCGAAAATTTGCGAGAGTGATTAAAACACCAAAAACAATAAAATGAACAGTATGGATCATCATATTTGTGTCGCAATCGTGTGGCTAGCGTACAAGAGGCATGTTTTTTTAGAATAGAATTATTAATTATGGAATATATATTATTTGTTCTAATTATAAGCACAAAAAGATTGTTGGCCTTGGTGGTTTGAGATGTGTGTCAACTATCAAGTTCCCAAGAACATGGGTTCGAACCTCATAGAGATTATTTTTTTAAAACCATTTTTTTTAAAGTAGTTTTTTTCCTTCTTTTTTTCTATGTATTTTTTAAAAATCTTTATTACATAAAACATAATGTATATTAGTATATGTGTAGTAATTGGTGTATTTTATTATTATCATGTTTGAATTTTGATTCAAAATTTCTTAATCATATAAAATATTTTAAAAGCTTATTTTACTTAAATAAAAGGAAAAGATTAATAAATTATTGAATTATCAAAAAATACATACAAATAAAGTAAACTATAATCTAAAATCCTTTGTTTATTTAATAAAAATTATTTTTTTTGGTTTTTCCATGCCTAGTGTTGTGCCATGCCTGACGACGAGAACCGACACCGTGCCGTGCCGTGCCGAACTAAAATCTCGTTCTACTTTCATGCTCGTACCCATGCTCGTGCCGTGCTTGATTAGAACCATGTTGTGACTCGTGCCCCATCCTACTTCCGTGCCGTGCCGTGCCGTGCCAGATCAACATCTGTGCCGTGCCCGTGTCGTGCCCCCTCATTTCGGTGTCCGTGTTGTGCCCCGTGCCCGTGCCGTGTCGTGCCGTGCCTGTCTAGAACCGTGTCGTGCCGTGCCATGACTCGTGCCCCATTCCACTTCCGTACCGTGCCCGTACCGTGCCCATCTAAGACCGTGTCGTGCCGTGTCGTGCCGTGTCGTACCAGGCCAATTTCCGTGCCGTGCCCGTGTCGTTCCCGCTCACTCCCGTGCCCGTGTCGTGTCGCGTGCCCACTGCGACCGTGCCGTTCCGTGCCGTGCCAGGATTAAATCCGTGCCTGTGCCGTGCTGTGCCGCCTTCAAACGTGCCGTGCCCGTGCCGTGCCCGTACTGACCCGACCCATTTGACACCTCTACTCATGTATATAAGTCCGTTGAAGTACGGACTTTGAAGAGAGGCTGCTGGCTGCTGCCGTTGAACACTTTTTCGACCGCACAACAGAGAACGGGACAGCTCATAGTTTTGTTTCGAATTTTATTCTTTTCAAGTTATTTGAAATTTTGTTTAATTATTCACATTTTAGTAACTCATTTTAATTTATGTTCTTTATAAAAGTTTTTCATTGGTCCTTATTTAACTTAGATCTTTTGTTTATTTTTTATCTCACATAATAGGAACATGTTTCAATAGAGGGTTTCTTCTATTTTATGCACAATTATTAGTGAGTAGTTGTACAGGTAAGGTTGCGGGGTAATTAGCACGCCGTGACCAGTTCGGACATTGCTCTTATTTTCAAACAATAAAAAAATTAATTTTAGGTTACTAAAAAATATTTGTTAGACGAACCTGTACATCATTCGGAGCCCAAGTGAACGGGAGAATAGGGGTCCAAAACCTATTCTTCATTGCGCATGGGTAAACAGCAACCATTAAGGTTCGCATCTTGTGGGGTATCTTTTTCAGCCTAAAATCAAACGTTTTAAAGAACACCGATTGGAGCATATATATGAGTCCGGGCGGTTGCGAATGCTATGAACTCTACGACGGTATCTTTCTTTTAATTATTTGAAGAATATAATCAATTTCTAGGTTTTAGTTAATCTCAATCAATCGACAAGGGGTGGCTATCTAAAAGCCCGTTTAAATTATAACAGCCCGAGTTTTTAGTCAGCACACATCACCGTCTTGCGGATTCGACTCCAGACTTACAAAATATTGTGCTACGTCGGTTTTTGCTCTACGTTTGAGGCAACCCATTAATTTAAGATTAAGAAATCGTCAAGCAACATCATTATTATATCTTTCACATCAACTTTTACTTTCACTTTTCATCATTATCATCCACTTTTACCTATTAACTCTTTAACCATTAATTTTTTAAAAGGACAAAATAATAATTGTATACATTTTTACCCATTAAATTTTCAAAATAGACACTTATTAAGGGACATCCCAAAATAAACTACTTGACTATTATTTGGGGACGGAGGGAGTAATATTTTTTTAATTTGTACTTTTGAACTTTTACTAAGAACATTTATGTGAGTTGGATATTTTCTCTCATTTATCGCTAGATTGAAGTATTTTGAGGGGCAAACTCACGGTTGTATTGGGCATAAGCTCGCGTGCATTGTGTGTGTCTCTCTCTCCCCGCACTGAATAATAATTACTCCTACACATTAGATTGTAAGTTCTGCGCACCAATTAATTCTGTTAAAAAAAAAAACTTATATTATTCACTTTCAATTATAAAATCAATGGTAACATTTTGCTTCACCAAAAAGTAAATGCAAACCCAACATTAAAAAGAAAACAAAAAAAGGTAAATACAAAATGAATAGAATATTATAAATTTAGTGTTGCTAGGTTGGTGGGAGGTAACAAATTTGCAGATAGAGAACGTGGATTGAAAATTAGATTCAATTAGTTATGTGTTTGTTATCTCTGCTCGAGATGCTCTAACCATCACATTCATTGCCTTTGTCATTCGTTCATCCAAGTGAATCACTCCCCTATAGGCTGCATACCAAAGGCGTCGGCATCAAAATTGAAGAGGATCATTGCATTGAGGATTTCAAGCGGTTCTATCATTTGGTGTAAAATATTAAAAAATATGCATTGAAAGTACTTTACTCTTTTATCCAAAAATTGTACGTCCTTTTATACTACTACTAGACTATCTTTATAGGACAAAATGAGTATATACACATACTCGCACAAGAGTGAAGTGTACGTTTGCCAAACTAGTCCTTTGATTTAGTGCAAAAGAATTTAGAAACTATGCACGAAAAGTGATTATTTTTTAATTTACAAGTGTACGTCTTTTCGTGATGAACTATATTGCAAGATGGAAGGAGTATATACATTCATAAAGTTTAAACTCACCCTATATAGGCCACCGCATGGACTGGGCCCCACAAAAATACAAAGCAATTTTGCCCATACAAATTCTAAAAATATACTTATCGATATCTGTTCGAGTTGATTTTTTTACAGGGCCCCATAGATATATAAATGTTTTAAATTTATGAATGTTTTTTTCCTATTTTTGTGAGACCCCGGAGTGGGCCCCACTAAGCGTGCGGTGAACGTAGCAGTTCTGATGTACATATATCAATAAGAGTGTGTTACCCAAATTGTTTAGGTGTCAAATCCGTTGAGCTCAATTACTAGTGTTTGTGGTAATTTCCCAAATGAGCAAAAAGTATTAAAATGACGATTTTAGTACTTTTAGCTAATTTGAGAAATTACTGCTTATTTGTTCATTATTTAGCCCGTTCTATTGTGTCATTGTTATTTTTGAATTTGTCATTTTTAACTGCTTAAATATTTCAATCTAGAATATATTTCATAATTGTGAAAACTTTATATTATAAAACTAATCGAGATCTATTAATCAAGATCCATATTGCATATTTTTCAAGATCCACACTAAAAGATATAGGCAAAAGACATAAAAAAGAAAGACAGGATAATAAACAATGAAAATGAGATGGAGTATTATTTTGTTTGGAATTTAAGAAATTCAGGCCCATTTGTGTCGGCTTTGTTTGCAGTGAAAAGCGAAAGAGAGAGGAGAGAAAGTAACAAGAAAAAACTTCCATAACTGAACATGAAGAACTAATCAATAGGTCTTGTTTCCCAAATACAAATATCAAAACCTCGCAAATTCGAAGTTGCCGGAGTACATTTTTCAATCTACGAATAAAAAGAAAATCACATGTCCTAATCCGAGCAACTTTCTCGATGAATTTCTTCGATAACAAAAAATACTTCCGTAGGTATAAGACCTTTGCCACCTAAAATATGAATCAACTGTTGCAAGTCGTCCCTCTTCTACCATACGTGCATCCATCTATAGCTTAACGATTAGCGGAAATGCCCGGCCCCTTACAGGTCTTGGTCTCCGGAATCCGAACGATATTGCGAAGATTTTGACGGAAAAAAAAGCGCGACTTTGAATACTTGGATGGAGAAATGTGGCGTGGGAAGGGATTTTCGATCGGCCTGGTGAAGTCTGACGGCTGGAGGAAGGAAGAAAATTCGCTTTGGGCGTGGGTTAATTAGAAATTAATTAATGAAATTTAAAAGTGTATTAAGTATCCAATCAAAAAATTGAATCTACAGATTAAATAGATCTTGAGATTAATCTAAACTTGATAAGTACTATTGGGTTCAGGATAATTAAATATGGTTTGACCCTAATCTGCCGGTGAGACAACGCTAGTCACGGGAAATTACTTATTGTTCCCGGAGCACCGTCACGCAGTGTTCTACGGGTCTTCTCCATCGTACATGTCAATCCTTTGATGCGCATGGCAATAGGAAAAAAGTTTTCATTGATTTTTTTCCTCCCGGCGATGAACGGGTAAGACGCTAATATGTATAAACAAATTTGTGAAGTGTGGAAAAATAATACTCCAATGTGACGTCTCTTTCTTGGCCCAGATAAGGAGTACTTGGTTGGAATGACTGCCAGAGATACGTGGTTCATAGTATTCCTAGAGATATTTTGTTTTTCATGTTCAGCAATGAAAGAGGTTGGTGGTCCAGTTTTGATTTTTCTGAAAGACCCAATGTGAAAACAAACGCAGTTTGACGGAAAGAGTTCACTAATACCACACCCCATGTGGGATTATACATCGCATGATGTTTAATGACACCGAGTTTTTCTTTTATGTTGAATTCGACACTCATATCCGGTCAAACGAATGGACAATAATGTAGATTTTTCTTTTATGTTGTGTGAGACATACTTATGGTCCACATATTTTAAATTCCAAGTATTTTTTGTCGCTTTTCTTATCAAAAATATTAAAGCCACACACAATGTATTGTACACTTGAAAACACGTACACTCACAAAATTCCAAGAGACCCACTCTCTGCAGTATGCGTGAGGCCCTTGTGCATTTAGTAGGGCGTGTTCTATGCGAAATGAGGGAGACTGTTGTGCACAAGTGCACAACATGGTTGAAAGTATTCCTAGAGATATTTTCTTTTTCATTTTCAGCAATGAATGAGCTAGCTCCATTCACTGTCGAGATAAGATCCAAGCCGTCGGATCTGATCCGACGAATCGTGTTGTGCACAACAAGCATGTTGTTCACGGCTTGATACCATGTTTGCCTGAAGATTTATGATTCCAGATTACTCTACCGAGACCGAATACAACACTGGATCAGCTCTTTTCTTGTCTGCTGCATTCTTGGAATCCTATATTCTCATGTCCTTGGCTGGACTTCATATCTTATGGGCGAATGCTCCCCCCACCTATGTTGGGTTGCGATTTTGATATTATATTCTCATGTTCTTGTACTGTTTTCTTTTTTGAGTTCACTTCAATAAAATTTTGCTTTCACTGTTAAAATATAAAATAAAAATGTTGTACACAAGTGCATAGCATGCTTCCCGGGTTTCGTTTTGTGCACGCCTGTTCCTTAGACAAGGCGAGCAAGGCTATGAGCCTTGGCCCTCAAATTTTTCTTAAAATTAGCAACACCAAAATTCCATCGGGTGTTAAGCCAATTACAATTAAACCCATACAACAAAATGGGTCCTTTTTTTTTCAAAGAATTGTGATACATAAGAGATACATTTGCATACTTGCATTAGTGGTCACTACTTTTAGAAATTAAATCTACCTTAACACATTTTTTTTCCCAGAAAAATTACTATTTATTTTATTTGCTCATAAAAACATTAAGTTCGTTTTGGGCCCCCGAAATGCTATAACATCTCCTTGTTCAACTTATACTGTAACATTTCTAAGTTGAACGACCCTAGTTTTGTGCGTGTCTCTGGCACATCTCCTTGTAATTATGTAATTAAGATTGTCAAACCTAAGCAATCACTTTAACAGCTACGTACACCCATTGAAGGATGCTCGGTGGTCACAAATGAGGAATAAGTGAGAAGAAATATTGACGGATTTTGAAAGCAATCAAAGACCTATTTATTAGAGGGGTCACCACTGGGGAGAGTGATCGCTTCATTTCCGTATAAAAATTAATTAATAAAACAGAATAATTACTACAACCTAAAAGATAGCGGCAAGTATTCCGAATATCGTCCTAAGGGATTATGAAGGCTAAATTGCGATTGCTTTAATTGATTTATTGCTCTGCCTTTTTAATTCCCAGCCGAGTATTGCCTCTGGAAGGCCCCTTCTTTTCTTTGGTCCAACTCTTAATTAAAGAGACCAATAAACAACTAAACTCTTGGGCCAACCAAGACTTGTGTATTTTGTAATGTTTTCAACCAATTTCAATTCTAAGAGCACAGTAGGAGTATGTCCCACGGCCCACGCATTTCTCGGCCAACAAACTGCCATGGTTCATCACTTAACTTGGTTTGTCCGATTTTATTTCAATAAACCTTCAAATACCTACAACAAGAAAATCAAGCATTAAGCTCCGGAGTAACAATATAAACGGGCTTAGCAAGGATAAATTAGAGAGCGCATATGTGAACATTTACGCGCTTATCAGAGAGAAATGAGACAACCAACTTAACAAGTTTGATTTCCTGATAAGAAATTCTCGTTGAGTGTTACTCCGTATTACTTTGGAAAGCCTCTCCAGCACTTGCTTCATTCCTGGTCTTTTGAACTCACGCAATTCCGCTCCAAAAATCTTTCCATGAACTTGGATACGTAGCTGTTGCGCTTGAACAGGTTGAGCAAATTTGGCCAACTGGTAAACTATATAAGACTGGTTAATTACATTCAGAAACAATGTTCCCTTAGATTCTACTTGAAAACATGATCACAAAATGTTGATGATCGTCCTCATGGGAATAAGAGATTACTATTAGAATTTTCACACAACACACATTACTACATGCAAATAATAATAATACAACACGCATTTGATCACACACATAAACAATGAGGGAAATGGAAACCTCCAAGGGGGATTTCTCACGGCTCGCTCTCTCTCTCACACATAAACAATGAGGGAAATGGAAACCCCCAAGGGGGATCTCTCACAGTGCGCTCTCTCTCACGCAAATAAACACTCTTATCACACAAACAAACACTCTATCTCACAAACACACAACTACTTATAGTCTTATAGACGCACATTACTACGTACTTCCAACTACACCATCAGCCCACCTTTTCACCCTATTGATTTATTAACCCGGCCCCATCTTGATCGATCTTTGTTCCCTAAGCTTCAACCGCTTTTGTTAAAGAAATTGTGGACGAATTGGAGAACCGCCATGATAAAAACAATGAAGCCGACACAGAAAGCTATGAACGTCCACGGAGATTTAAAATACGTGCGTCTCACGTGTGCCATATTCTTGGGCCAAAACCGATTGCTATACTTGGTGGCTTTGCTGCACGTGTCAGCGAAGTGTTCTCCTAAAGCGATTTCCTTGCATAGCTTGTTGAATAGATCGACGGCGTCCTCGGCGGCACCCAAATAGTTCCTCAGGACTCCAGCCTTTTCGAGCACTTGGATATCTTTTTCATTGTCAACGAGCAAGTCCATTACGAACGCATAGGACGAAAGGTGCTGCGAAACGCCTGGGCAGCACTGTTCAAGGGCAATGAGGTTCCTGAGGTATGACTCCGTGACGTCTTCTATCACAAGTGGTGGGATTTCGAAACGAGCCCTATGACACCACCAAAATAGGCCTTTAGGTTCACTGAACTTGAACTTGAACAGGTCTTTTCCTGTATCGGAAGCAAACTTGACTCCTGCATAGACAAGTTCCGATGCCGAAGGCATTTCCCTAAAATCAAAATCTATCCGATTTGCTTTATCAAGTGGTGGAAGGTAACCATCATGTAGGTAATGGAGGATATGATGGTAGTACTTGGCAGTACTACGTTGGTGATCAATATTAATTTTACCACTTTGAACTCCTCCTTCTTCTTTTGCTGCTGCTGCTGCTGCTGTACAACCAAAAACCCTAAGGACACAGTCACTGGGCGAACACCAACTACTTTTGGCGCCACCACTGTTGTTGGAATTTCGTTCTTCTTCTTCTTCTTTTGCTGCTGCTGCTGTTGTAGAACCAAAAACCCTAAGGACACAGTCACTGGACAAACACCAACTACTTTTGGCGCTACCTCTGTTGTTGGAATTTTGTTTTGGCATCATCTTGTCCGCATAGAACCACTGCACATAATCGGTGAGCGACCAGTCCTTGTTGAAGCGATCCGGGATCCGACCCACCGTGCGCCGGAACAATTTCTCAAGCACAATGAAAGGAATCTGGTTCTCAAGGAGTACCAAGTCGCTTTTCACATTGATGATGGTAAAAGCACCACAAATTGGATCTGGTTTTGGTCCTTGCTTTTTGAAATGCAAAATCATTAATTCAATTTGTATAACCTGGCTTTTCTTGTTTAATTAAATTTCATAGGTTCTTTAGCAAAATAAGCCAAGTGGCTTATTTTTTTTGTTCTTATTCAAAAAAAATTCGTATTTGTTAGTTTTTCATTAAATTTTTTGGGATTATTGCTTCGTCATGACAAGAGAAATCTAAAAAGTAAAAAATTACGATCGAAACCTAATTTTTTTGAATAAAGACAAAAATAAGCCAATAAGTCAATTTTTTCGTCTTTAAAAAATTGAATTTCAATCGTAATCTTTTAGATTCCTCTCCTCATGACAAAGCAATAATTTCCAAAAAATTGACGAAAAACCAACAAATACAAAAAAAAATTTGAATAAGGACAAAAAAATAAGCCACTTCCTTATTTAGCCGAACAACCACGAATCAACAAAAGAAGCCTAGCTAACACGACCATATTTCCTTGCAAATGGTATACAGCCTACGCGGGAAAACTTTTTTTTTTTGGTTTTATTAAAAAAACTTGCAAGGAAAATACATTTCACCGCAAATTGTATCCTTTCAATGATCGAAAATAAATTTTGTGGATTATACACCCTCCGTCCCAAAATATTTGTCCGATCCGTAAAACGAGGATGTAAAAATACTACTACAATTTTTGTGAGAAAAATTTAAAGTTTTTTCAACAATTCACAAGATATTGATGAGTTCTTTTAATTTATGAAAAAAGTTTGAATTTTTTCTTGAAAGAAATACATTATTTTTTAGTACTCATTTTGCGGATCGGACAAATATTGTGGGACGGATGTAGTATTTATTTGTTCCTCTCAAATTGTACTCATTAGGTGAGGAAAAAAACTCTTCCTGCGGTTGATTAGTGGCAATATATCGAGTATCAACACAACTATGTATCTTAAAGGTTTGATATTATGCAAGTGGAGAGCAGTGCAGTTGGTACCTTCCTTTTACTCTTATGCATATGTGTAGAGTTCAATTACTATGAGCACCCATTCTCCTCCCCAAGTACCCTAGAATAGACTAGGTTATGATTAACGAATGGCAAAAAAAAAAATGGTTTGTTATTATTATTGTATTTTTCTCAGCACAGAAAGAATTTTCTTAAATAATTACAAAGGATTAAAAGTAATAAAAAGAATGCGGGCACAATAACATCTCAAACGAGTCAATGATCCAAATGATGTTGCCACAAAAAATATGGACAAATCATATGCCGCCCACACCCCGAAAGGGAATCTTATTACTGAACTTCACAGTTCTCATGTAAAGCATGCACTGGCTAGTATAAAAGAGCATTTTAATTGAGCTACTTAAAAAGGATTCTAAAAGCAGCAATTGAGGGAAAAAAACAAGAGTAAGTTTCGTCAAGTGGCAAAAGAGCTGATGCTTTTAGCTTCCTTAATTACCGATTTGGTGCGACATCCGTAGAATAATTCGAGGATGAAACAACCATCGACCAACATCATTTCCTCATTCAGTGTAACTTTTTCTGCGTAGCATTTCTTTGCACCGTTTACCAATTTCTTCAATTCCGCTAAACATTCCTGTAGCACCTTGACTTTTTCTGCTTTGCTAATTCCAGGTCCTCCATTCTCGCGGCCAGTCGAAAGAGTAGGTAGCTAATCCCATAGTATTAGCTTATCCTCTTGAGATAAAAAAAAAAAAACACGTGGACCCCCTAGCTAGTATTAGCTAATCCCATGGTATTAGCTTATCCCTCATTTTCCAATCCCTCCAATCAAATTGGGCTCTATTGTTTTGGATGGAGATGGTAGAGTATTAGTATTATCTGGGTTTGAGCGTGTAACTATGTAGAGATCACCGGGACCATGGTACCAAATTCACATGCTTGAATTGGACCCAATAGAAACTGGAAAGAGTCTGTCCAAGCCTGTCAATGACTGTTTGGAAGTTTGAATTTGCAATTTTTGTTGAGCTTATTATAAACATATAGAACTTCACCTTGAAAGGTTTTGAACTCGCATGCAAACTCGGATACCTTGTTGAAGCAAAGCCAAATGGAGCGGTTGCGCTTGAACAAGTTGAACAAATCTGCACAACAAAAAGTTTACAAGCACGACTTTAAATTACAAACCCGGACACAATTGTGTTCGAAACGGTTGGATGCAAGTGGGAACCCTCCGGACACAAGAGATACTCTCAATTCTACTTGAAAACCATGACAAAATGTTGCTCATGATCATCCCGCTGAGGGCAATAAGAGATTAGACTTTTCACAGAACACTCATGTAGGGGGATGAAAACAATTGATGCTTCGGATCAACTGGATTGCAACGGCTTATTCGTGCCTCTTCACCGGAACCCTAGCTCGACGTCTGAACCCTAATCTGCAAAATAGACAGGGGGTGAGTGCACCTTTGCCTTTCGTGGCAAAGGCCCTCCGATGCCTTTGTTAGTATCACGTACTAGAAAACTCAACCCTAATTATCAGTAGGAAAGCAATAATAATGCAATGTATTGCGTACCTTTTACCTCTAGGTTTACCTCCTATTTATAGATTTACGGATGCTTGCTGCCCAAGCATCCCTGTTTCCATAGGACTCCCAACTCGTATAGGAAACCAAGGATATCAAGGATTCTCGTTTCCTTTATCAGTTTAATGGAAAAGAGTCTTCTTTAGGATTCTTTTCCTTTACTGGCCGAACATCCCATGCTCATTGGGTATCTTTCTCAGATCCTTTATTCACGGGATCTTATTCCTTAACAGAATACCAACACTCTAGATTCTTCCAGAATGATCCCCATGTTAGAACAATTACTTTGGGGTTCTTTCCTTGTTCGGCCATCTCGTTGCCGAACAGACTGCCTGGACCAATGACTTCACATGTAATTTGGTCCAAGCGTAATGAGAATGTCTCTATCTGCCGAACAGCTTAGTTTCACACCATTGACTTCACTTGTCATTGGCTTTTTACTTAGCCGAACAGACTGTATAGATCAATGACTTCCCATATTACTGATACGTGTCCCTGTTAACCATACTGCCCGGCGATAAGTACCGTTTGTGTTCATCACATGTTACCAAACATCACGTGTTCGGCAACTAATTGTATCTGCTCGGGAATACCTCCCTACAATTGCTCCCCAGCTTCATATATTTACCACTGTTCGGGGGCAATATATGATGCTTAGAAACATAATTTTTTACTACGACCAGATTCTTCTGATCCCATGCAGTTACAATTTCAATATCTCATTGATGCCTTTTGGCGCCTCCGTCATTATACCATCTCGAGGTAATGTCTCCACGTGGCGCTTATCGTACGCTTTTACATTAAATGTGAACTGACGTTTTATCTTTAACGACGTCATTACGTCGTTAGCTTGATCTCTTTATCCCGTTACTTTAAAAGGTAACGGTGTGAGACGAGACGTTTCGTCTCCGTCTTTGGCATCTAAACCCCAGAAAGGGCTTATTTTTGGATTTCCCCACCCAAAACTTCAAAACTCTTTCTCTCTCTAAACTTTCTGCCATTGCCGTCGTCTGCAAAACTCGATTGCATTTCCAGGGGATCGTCAACATATTCTTGTAAGATCCTCGTTCTTACTTCTTTCCTTCTGTTTAGATTCTTTATCTGAGATCTCCATTCTCGATTTCGTGAGTAGTTTTCTAGGGTTTCAGTTGCTCCCTTTTTCAGTCTTTCTTCGTTCCTGAATATACCCATGGCTGACGATGGTGAGAATCCCCTGAGACCCAGCAAATTTAGGAAACTATGTGAAACCCCTTTTGCCATGGCGGCATTTAGGAGGGAGTATAACGTTCCAGAGAACGTTGGTCTCGAACTCGCCCCCCTGGGCGCAGATAGAGACGGAGGTTCCTGGGATCGAATGTGTATTCCCATTGTTGCTATCGTCGAAGGCGAAGTTCGATTTCCCCTTCATCCATTACTTCGCCAGATCCTAAACTGGTATCGTCTCACCCCCATGCAAGTATCAACAAACGTCTTTAGGTTGATAATGGGAGTAATAGCTTTGAATAGGATTCTGGGGACCCAGTTAGGAATTTGGGATATTCAGTGGTGGTACAGCATTGTACTGAACCCTGATTACAACACCTATTACTTCAAAGTTAGAAGGGCCGACAAGCGTCTCGTGCTAAACCTGCCAGACTCTGCTCGGGATCATGAAATCGATTTCCTTTACGTCACTGGAGCCTTTGAGCCACTAGGAGAGGATGGTCAAGTGGTGGGTCTCCACTGCCCCCATATATGGGGATACCCACGTATGCTTCTTATTTTTTATCTTTGCTATTTGTTTGTTTGCTGCTTTCTCGTAGCTTTCTATTGCATCTAATTTTTTTTTTGATTTAATAACTCCGATTGTGCAGCTGAAAACGTCAACAAACGTCCAAGACGAGAGCCTAGCTACGTCCGAACAGAGGACATTAACAAAATCCTGAAATATAAAGGCGAACCTGGTACTCCAACAGCTGGTCGGGGTCGTAACGCTGAGGTACTGCTAGGATACGACCCGTCGTACAAAGGCGTTATAGACAGGAGGCTTGCACATCCAAGCACCAATGCTGCTTCTACCTCTACATCAGCTGTTCCCCAACCACGTACCTCAAGACATCAATCCGGTGTTACCATTGCCGGTCAACTGGGAGAAATTCCCATTTCAGAAGGAGTTCCATTGCCACGTTTAAGACTTCATAGGACCATCCAGAGTCAAACAGTCTCTCAACAGCCCGAACAGCCTTCCTCAAATCGTTTAACCAGCCAATCGTCCTCATCAGGTTATACTCCATCTCCCCCTATCTTAGAGACAATGGCTCGTGAACCTCTTGATCTCAGTTCCCTCCTTACCGTTTCTTCTCGGGGACGCGGTACTGGCCGAGTGGCCTCAACTAGCGCCCCTCCCCCACGATCTCGTCGTAATAGGGGGGGATCTGTACGGTCATCATCTTCTCCTCGGGAAGTTGATACCGCTACAGAGGCCATTGACCTCCATCGAAATAAACGCCCAAGAGTTGACGATCAAGATGGTACTGCTTCCCGAGCAGTTACGGAAACTCATCATCCCATCTCTCCAACCACTGAAGTCCTTCCTCAGACTTGGACTCCTTCTTTCACTAGGGGAGATCATCCCGTTCACGTCGGGGATAGTGCTGGTTCATCTGAAACCGCACTTGCCCTAGCTCAAGGATTGCTCCTCCCAGTGGATGTGCAAAAGGAAAATCCATCCACTCCTGATCGGCTTGTTTCTACTGGACTTGTCAGCGGTATCAAGGTATTTGTTACTTGATTTGTCTTTATAAGGTCTTTTATGTATATATCGTATACCATTTAAACATGTATTGCCATACCCGTTTCTAACTCGTTGACATTTTGCCAGTTCATTCAAAAAATGGTCACTTTAGGTAAAAAGTACCAAGAAGCAGATGCTGAAAGGGTGAGGCTGATGAATGACAATACCAGACTGCTCCGAACAGTTACCAGGTTGGAAAGAGAAAGAGACAAGGCCAAATCTGACTTCAACCAAACTAAAGAAAAACTTGAAGTTGCCGAAGAGAGCCTCAATCAGGCTTTATCAGAGATTGATATTGCCAAAAATGCTGCGTATGAGGATGGGTACCAGAAAGGATTCGACACCACAACTGCGAACTATGTTCAACAGATTCCTGCTCTTCAAGATCAAATTTGGATTGCTTGCTGGGAAACCTGTTTAACAAAGGTTGGCGTTGCAGAGGACTCTCCATTGTGGACTGATAATGAACTACCGAGCAGTCGGACTGCAGCTTCCCAAGAGCAAGATGTTCCTCTGGAAGATGATGTTGAGCAGCAAATCGAAGATTTCACAGGAGCAGAAGAAGACATCCCATCTGGCTCTCAGGCTGTCCAGTCCCCAGCTCATGATGCAGTTAATGAACCCATAGTATTGGAGGAGAATCCAGTAGATGATGGGGCAGGTCCCCAGGTTAACACTGATGTTCCGGAAGTCCAGAATGTGGATTAACTTTGGTAAGTTTTGTTTGAACTATTTTGACGTTGGTTGCTGGTCCTGCGTGACCATATGAATTTGGCCCTGTGTGGCTCCCATACTTTTAATACTTTGTCTAAACAGGTATTTGGCCCCCTGTGGCATTTGCTCGGCTCTCTTCTGTTTATTACATCTGTTCGGATGCACTGTTTTAATCTCAAGTATTTCGTACTATTGATTGTCTTATGCAATTTTCACATATTTTAAGAACCAGAACAAACATACAATTTGTTCCTTAAGTCTCACGTACTTAAGAACAGATATTTATAAGTTTCACGTACTTTGAACATATACTCGTTATGTTTGTTAAGCCAAGCCAATTTCTTTTTTACAAGTCTTTCAAGTGTTTGTCATACAGACACTTGATCATAAAGGATTTCCTCAAGTTTCACATACTTAGGAACATAAGTTTCACGTACTTATAAGTATCTCGTTCTTTAAACGTCCATACAAGTATTTCATACTTGTATTTTGTAATAATATACAAGTGTTTGCAACACTTTTAAGTTTCACGTACTTTAAAAAGTTTGACAAGCACACAAGTGTTTCATACTTGTGTTCAAGTGTATACCCAAGTTTCACGTACTTTAATTCTATACAAGTGTTTCGTACTTCTATTTATTAAGTTTCACGTACTTATAAATCTTTTAAGTTTCACATACTCAAAAGGTATATCCTGCTCCCCAATACGAATAAGAGGAACCGAACTCGTAGGTCGTATTTAAATACCACAACAGTTATACTAAAGAGGTGATTTTATTCGTAATCTGCAAAACGCAAGAGGGCGTTTATTCGTACCCCAAAAAGTAATCAAAAATAGAACAAAGGAATTATATTCGTAATTCCCCCATAATCACGTAGTGCAAATCTAAAACAGATTGTAATACTTCTAAATAAAGAACTTTCGTAAATTATGAACATTCCAAGGCCTTGGAATTGGATCACCATCCAGATCTGCCAATCTATAGGCCCCTATGCCCACAATCTCAGTTACTCTATACGGGCCTTCCCAGTTGGCCCCCAGCTTGCCTTCGTTTGCCACCTTGGTGTTGCCGAGCACTTTTCGTAGCACAAGGTCCCCAACACCAAATTCCCTAAGATGAACATGTTTGTTGTAGCTTTTCATCAGCTGTTCTTGGTAAGAAGCAAGATGTACCAAGGCCTTTTCCCTCTTCTCCTCGGCGAGATCAAGCTCGATTTCAAGGGCCCTGTCATTGCCTCCACTTTCAACCAGAGTTGTTCTGTTGGTCGGCAGCCCCACTTCCAAAGGTATGACAGCCTCTGTTCCAAATGCCAATGAATATGGGGTCTCTCCCGTAGACCTCCTAGGCGTTGTTCTGTGAGCCCATAAAACCAATGGCAACTCATCAGGCCACTTCCCCTTAGCTTTGTCCAGTCTTTTCTTGATTCCATCAATGATAGTTTTATTAGACGCCTCTGCTTGCCCATTACTCTGAGGGTAAGCTGGGGTGGAATAATAATTTCTTATTCCATACTGGGCACAAAAACTCTTGAATTTCTTCTGAAATTGGGATCCATTGTCTGTGATCAATGAATAAGGGACCCCAAAGCGAGTGATGATGCTTTTCCACACGAACCTTTCTATCATAGGCTCAGTGATTTTGGCCAGTGGTTCTGCCTCAATCCACTTCGTAAAATAATCAGTAGCTACAAGCAGAAATTTTCGATTCCCAGTTGCTTTGTGCAATGGACCCACGATATCCATTCCCCATTGGGCAAACGGCCAGGGACTCGTCAAAGGCACCAGATCCTCGGCAGGTGTTCGAATTATTGGTGAGAATTTTTGACACTTCTCACAAATCTTTACATAAACCTTTGCATCTTCTTGCATATGTGGCCACCAATAGCCTTGAGTAATTGCTCGGTGGGCAATGGATCTCCCTCCAGCATGACTCCCACATGTTCCCTCGTGGATCTCATGGAGGAACTTCTGTACCATCTCAGGATGTACGCATAGCAAATAGGGACCTGTAAAGGACTTCCTGTACAACTTATCCTCTGGGGATAGCCAAAATCTAGCAGATTTGACTCTTATCTTGTGAGCCTCTTTTTTATCAGAAGGGAGTATCTCGTCTCGTATGAACTCCACTATTGGGTCCATCCAACTTGGTCCTTAGTTCACGTCCAAGACCAAGTCTACACTTCTCCCAATGCTCGGCTCATTCAGATATTCGACTGCTACCTTCCTTTTGAACTCAGTAGGAACAGCCGCAGCCAACCATGCTAAGGAATCTGCATGAGCATTCTGTCCTGAACTTATTTGCTCAATATATACCCTTTCGAAGGTATCAAGCAGGTCCTTGGCTGCCTGCACGTAGGCCGCCATCTTTTCATTTCGAGTCTCGTACTCGCCGGACAGCTAATTCACAACAAGCTGGGAATCACAATACACCCTTACCCGTTCTGCTTTAAGGGTCTTTGCACTTCTTAATCCTGTCAAGAGTGCCTCATATTCAGCCACATTATTGGATGCACTGAATCCGAGCCGAACAGAGAGTTCAATCAGAACTCCTTGAGGAGGAAAAAGGACAATTCCAATTCCAGACCCAGTATTACATGCTGACCCGTCAATGAATAGCTTCCATTCTTTGGGATCCTGTTCGGCTATAGGTTGATTCTTCAAGGATGATGTCTTAGCTGCCTGCTCCTTTCTCGTAGGAGGCAAGGGAGCAACAGTGGGGGAAAACTCTGCTACAAAATCAGCCAACACTTGGCCTTTAATTGCTGTGCGTGGCTGATATTCGAGATCATACTGACTTAACTCCACGGACCACGTCGAGATCCTACCCGAGAAATCTACCTTTCGAAGCAGTGATTTTAATGGATACTCAGTATAAACCACAACCTTATGGCTTTGGAAGTAGTGTGGCAATTTCCTGGTTGCTGTCCTAAGTGCCAGGACAAGTTTTTCTAATGGCAGATATCTCGTCTCTGCATCCAACAATGTCTTGTTAACATAATAAATGGGGATTTGCTCGATACCCAAATCCCTCAACAAGACTGCACTAACTGCGTGCTCGGAAACAGCTAAATACAGAATTAAAGACTCACCTGGCTGTGGAGTTGACAACAATGGGGGTTCGGCCAAGTATTTCTTCAGGTCTTGGAAAGCCTGCTCACATTCTGCTCTCCATTCAAATCCCTCTCTCTTTTTCAGTAGCTGAAAAAAGGGTCTGCACTTGTCACTTGACCGCTGATGAATCTGTTTAGTGCTGCCGCCATTCCAGTCAGCCTCTGGACTTCCTTGGTAGTTTTGGGACTTTGTAATTTCTGCAAAGCATCAATTTGCTCGGGATTTGCCTCTATCCCCCTCATGGTTACCAAATGGCCCAGGAACTTTCCTGAACCAACTCCAAACGCACACTTCTAGGCGTTGAGTTTTAACTTGTATTTCCTCAAGATTTCAAAGACTTCTTTTAAATCAGTAATATGCCCTCCTTTTTCTCGACTTTTTACCACCATATCGTCAATGTAAACTTCTAAAGTTTTCCCAATGAGATTTTTGAACATGATGGTTGCGAGTCTTTGGTATGTAGCCCCAGCATTCTTCAGCCCAAACGGCATGACACTGTAGCAGTATAATCCTCGAGGTGTGATGAAGGAAGTCTTCTCTTGATCAGGTTCAAACATAGCAATCTGATGATATCCTCGATATGCATCGAGAAAACTCATTCGCTCGTAGCCAGAGGTTGCATCAACCAATTGGTCAATCCTAGGCAAAGGAAAACTGTCCTTAGGGCATGCTTTGTTTAGGTCTGTGAAGTCCACACAGACACGCCACTTTCCATTCTTCTTCTTTACTACAACAGTGTTGGATAACCATTCGGGGTAATAGACTTCTCGTATTGCTTTGGCTTCCAACAAACGATCGACCTCCTCAATCACTGCATCTACATGCTGCACAGCTGCCCTTCGTTTCTTCTGAATGATCGGTTTGTGCTGAGGGTCAATGTTCAGATGGTGACAGATCACATCTGCATCCACCCCAGGCATTTCCTCAGGCACCCATGCAAAAACATCAATATGCTCTTTCAGGAACTTTATCGATTCGGCCTTTTCATCTGCTGGCAGTGATTCCGCAACTAAGAAATATCTTTCAGGATCAATCTCGTTGATCTGAATCTTCTCCAAGCCCTCAACCACTTTTTCAGTCGGGCTTCTTCCAACATCTTCGATGGTTGGTTGATCTGGTACTTCTAGTGTATGAACATGGTGGACTTTTGGGGCTGTTTTGATGATGGAAATCAAGCATTGTTGCGCCACCTTCTGGTTGCCTTCAAGAACTTCAATCCCATTTGATCCTGGGAATTTTACCATTTGATGATAAGTCGAGGAGACTGCTCTCATTTTATGCAACCATGTCCTTCCTATAATCGCGTTATAGGAAGAAGGGACATCGACCACTAAAAAGTCCGTTCTCAACACCACTGATCCGGCCCGAACAGGTAATGTCACTTTTCCAAGGGGCCAAACTGCTCCTGCACCGAACCCAATAAGAGGCGTTGTAGACTGTTCTAAGTCTGATTGAACCAGCCCCATCTTCTTGAATGCGTCATAGTACAATACCTCTGTACAGCTCCCTGAGTCCACTAGAATTCTTTCGATGTCATATTCCCCAACTCGTAGGGTTACGACCAATGCATCATTGTGGGGTATTTGGACCTCCCCCAAATCCTCATCACTGAATGCCATGCTCTCTTTGCATACATCAGTCTCTCGCCCCCTCTTGTTTCCCAACCGCATCACATGCTGATCATGCTTAACTTGCCTTTGAAATAGCCTAACCTCACTTCTCGTGTAAGGTGTGGCCAATCCATGTATCATATGGATGACGCCTTTAGGGTTTTGTTCGTAACCCAACTCTATAGCTTTCCCTTTCTCTTTAGGGTCCTCCTGGATAAATTCCTTAAGATAGCCCCGAGAGACTAAATCATCAAGGTGCCTTTTGTATGTCTCACAGTCCTCAGTCATATGGCCCCAATCCTTATGATAACTGCAGTGCTGATTCGTAGCACGTTTTGCATCTTTGTCTCCTCCCAGACTCGGAGGCCATTTGAAATATGGTTGATTCTTTATTCGATAAAGAATCCTATAAATTGGCTCCTTCCAAACTGTAGTGATAGAAAAGAAGGATTTAGGGTCTGGAGCTTGCTTTTCTTTGTATGACTCTTTCTTAGCCTGTCCGTACTCCTTTCTATCTCTGTAAGTCTTGGGTTCTGGTCTATCCACCTTTTTAGCAGGTGCCTTTGGCTGTTCGGCAACCATTCTACCGTCCTCACGGAGTATGTCATCCTCCATTCTGGCGTGTTGTTCTATCCGTTCCATCAATTTAGCCAGGGTGGCTACCGGATGTTTATTCAATGAACGGCGCAGCTCTCCCCGAACAGGTAAACCAGTTTTGAATGTTGCAATTGCGTACTCCTCACTACAACTTTCAATCTCGTTGAAAGTCTCCCAGTACTTCTTTGCATAATCCCTAATCTGTTCGTTCTCCTCCTGCTTCATGGTGGAAAGACTTTCAAAAGTCTTCGGGGCTTTTCTGCTTGTCAAGAACCGAGCAGTGAATTCTTCTGCCAACTGCCTCCATCCTCGTACGGATCGTGGGGCCAGTTTATGAAACCAGGACAAAGCCACTTTGCCAAGACTAGAGGGAAACATCTTGCACAAGATGGAATCATCCCCCTCATGCATAAACATGGCCTGTTGATAATGCTGTATGTGAGCCACGGGGTCTGTATTTGTCTCATAAAGTACAAACGCTCCGTGCTTCACTCTGCTCGGCAATCTTGCTTCTTGTAGCCTCTTTGTAAAGGGGGAGGCTGCAATATTACTCAGGGCCTTTCATGCTGCTTCTCGTGCAGTCACTATCCCTTCCTCTTGTTCCTTTAATTTGTGGGCCGAAGTCTTGACCCAATCAGCATCAGGTCTCTCGTACCTGTCTCGATGATGCTTTCTCGTGTCCTCTTCCTCGGGGGTAGAACTTCGGTCTCTGCTCCTCTTTCTTCGTGAAGAAGTCCTTCTCTCTGGTGTTCGGCTCCCACTTCTTCTTCCCCTTTTTCGTGGAGAAGCATCATGACGCCCTATAACAGGACTTCGGCTCCCCCTTCTACGTGAATGAGTCTGTTTATGAACCACCAAAGCCCGCCCATCTGTTTGGGAATTCCTTCGAGAGAGTCCAGAATCTTCTGGGTGCTCTCGTACTTTCTGCAGCTCCCGTATCTCATACTCTCGTTTTCTTATTAAACGAGCATACTCCTCGATTTCTCTTCTTTTTTTATCAAGGACATCATTGTCATCATGTATACTTCTTGAACGGATGTCTGACTCGTCCCTTCGATGTGACCTACTCCTTCTCGTGGAGCCAGTAGCAGTTTTGTCTCCTTTTTCTTTGGAGCTACCTCTATCATGTCTACCAGTAGGCTTTCTCGGAGCGCCCGGTGGGGATTTATCTCTTCCCCCATCCAACTGGTCTTTCGGACTGAATGGAGTAGCTGGATCTTCTTCCATCGTACTTATTTTTCAAAAGGGAACTCGTTCGATTCTCACAGACGGCGCCAATTGTAGGGGGATGAAAACAATTGATGCTTCGGATCAACTGGATTGCAACGGCTTATTCGTGCCTCTTCACCGGAACCCTAACTCGACGTCTGAACCCTAATCTGCAAAATAGACAGGGGGTGAGTGCACCTTTGCCTTTCGTGGCAAAGGCCCTCCGATACCTTTGTTAGTATCACGTACTAGAAAACTCAACCCTAATTATCAGTAGGAAAGCAATAATAATGCAATGTATTGCGTACCTTTTACCTCTAGGTTTACCTCCTATTTATAGATTTACGGATGCTTGCTGCCCAAGCATCCCTGTTTCCATAGGACTCCCAACTCGTATAGGAAACCAAGGATATCAAGGATTCTCGTTTCCTTTATCAGTTTAATGGAAAAGAGTCTTCTTTAGGATTCTTTTCCTTTACTGGCCGAACATCCCATGCTCATTGGGTATCTTTCTCAGATCCTTTATTCACGGGATCTTATTCCTTAACAGAATACCAACACTCTAGATTCTTCCAGAATGATCCCCATGTTAGAACAATTACTTTGGGGTTCTTTCCTTGTTCGGCCATCTCGTTGCCGAACAGATTGCCTGGACCAATGACTTCACATGTAATTTGGTCCAAGCGTAATGAGAATGTCTCTATCTGCCGAACAGCTTAGTTTCACACCATTGACTTCACTTGTCATTGGCTTTTTACTTAGCCGAACAGACTGTATAGATCAATGACTTTCCATATTACTGATACGTGTCCCTGTTAACCATACTGCCCGGCGATAAGTACCGTTTGTGTTCATCACATGTTACCAAACATCACGTGTTCGGCAACTAATTGTATCTGCTCGGGAATACCTCCCTACAACTCATATTATTATCACTTCCAAAAGAATACAACACACAGTTATCAAATGAAAAAAAGTAGTTACACAAAACATATGATCACACACTCACTCTCAACCTCACACACATAACACTACTAGAAAATTTCCGATAGATGACGAAAAAAGTGGTGACGAAAGTTACTATTTTACTATAGGTGACGAAACAACAAAATTTTCGTCACCAAAAGTTACTATAGGCGACAAAAAATTTAATTTTTGTCACCAAAAGGGACTTTCGGAGACAAGCTATAGGTGACGAAATTTACTATTTCAATTGTCACATATAGGTTGTCTCCGAAAGTCACTTTTGGTGACAAACCTATAGTAACTTTTGGTGACGAAAATTTTGTTGTTTCATCAGCTATTGCTTGACGATTTTTCAGTCCTAAATTAATGGGTTGCCCCAAGCGTAGGATGGAGACCGACGCAACACAATATCTGGTAAGTCCGGAGTCGAATCCACAGAGACGGTGATGTATAATGACTAAAAATTCAGGTTTTACTAATTTAACGGGCTCTTAGGTAGCCACCCCTTGTCGATTTGATTGAGATTACCTAAAACTTAAGGAAACAACTCTTCTTTTCAAATAATTAAAATGAGGTATAGTCGTAGGGTTCATAGCTCTCATAACCAGTCCCGATTAATCTGCTCAATTCGGTATTCTTAAAAACGTTCAATTTTACATTGAAAAAGATATCCCGCAAGATGCGAAACCTTAGGGTCACCGTTTACCCATGCGCAACAGAGAATGTGTTTTGGACCCCCATTCTCCTGTTCACTTGGGTTCCGACAATGCCCAATTTCGTCCACGGGAAGTATTTTTCTAATCTAAAATCATTTTTTTAATTGTTTGGAAATAGGAGCAGTGTCCGGACTGGCCACGGTATGCTAATCACTTTGCAACCCTACCTATACGACTACTCACTCATTATTATGCAATAAACAAAAGAAATCCTAGATTGAAACATGCTTTTATTACTCAAAAGAGAAAACAAACAAAAGATTAACACCAACAAAACTCAAACGAATAATTTTAATTAAAAACAAAATATAATATGAGTTACCGAAAGATGAGTAATTGAACAAAATTCTAAAAACTTGAATAGGAAAATAACTTTGAATGAAAGGACAGAAATCTGAAGCTGCCAAGTAAAAACGGAACTTCTGTCGTCGCCCGTCCTCGTCCTTTTATAATAAGTGAATTGCTTGACCTAATAACTCCTTTCTTTTCTTTTTAATTCTCAGCCAGTCCATTGTCCGTGGCCCACAATCAAAATAAGGAATAAAAGTTGGGCCCACAATAAGAGGAAAAAATCACCAGGCGAAATTTAAAATTCTTTTAATTTAATTAACCGAGACTTTAACGTATTAAACTTCAAAAACATCTACAATACAAAAATCAAGAATTAAATTCCGAATAACGATATAAATAAACTTAACAAAGATAAATTAGAGGGGGCTAATGTAAACATTTATACACCTATCACACTCCCTAACTTACACTTTGCTTGTCTTGAGCAAAGAAAACAAATTAAAATAGATATCTCTTTGAAACCCCTAGATGGCCCTGGTAGGACAAGTGAAGTCTTGTGAGGATTTCCAACTGTGATCACCTATAAAACACTGTGAACCCTTTCACATGGAACCCAAAACCTATCATACAACTCACTAGTTCATCAAGCAAAGAATGTGCAGCTACCACAAAGATATAAGAAGGCATAAATAGTTTCAAACGCTATTAAGTCAAGAAATAAACGATGGCTCATAGGCTTAGCGTGTGTGTGATATAGGTCTCAACCAAAAGTGTTCAATAACTAATAGCTCTCTTCAGGCCGAGTCTGGATTTCAATTCTCACTGTGTCTTGCACTTACAAATAAAATCACTCAAAACAAGGTGCATTATGAACTTTCAAGTGTGTGGTTAGAAGTTATATAAATGAAAAGCAAAGTGCGCCTATCAGCTACAGTAAAACAATAAATTTCGTCACCATTTTTTTCGTTACCTATCGGAAATTTTCTAATAGTGAATAAAGTCATAAACAATGGGGGAGGACAATGTGAATGGAAACCCCCAAATGGGATACCATAGCTAGCGCGCTCTCTCTCTTAATATACATCACACAAACAGACTAGTTATAGATGCACAATACCACTTCCAACTACACCATCAATATATATAGATGCACACCCAAATTTTGACCCACTCGATTTATTAACCCCATCAGATCTCTTCGTTTCTTAACAGCTACATTAGCATTTTTTTACCGAAACTGCGGGCGAATCCAACCAACGTTATGACAAAAGCAATGAAGCCGACAAAGAAAGCTATGAACGTCCATGGAGAATCAAAATATGTGCGTCTCACGTGTGCCATATTCTTCGGCCAAAAACGCTTGCTATACTTCGTGGCTTTGCTGCACGTGTCACGGAAGTATTCACCTACCGTGATTTCCTTGCATAGCTTGTTGAATAGATCGGTGGCGTCCCCGGTGGGACCCAAGCCGTTCGTCAGGACTCCGGCCTTTTCGAGCACTTGGATATCGTTATCAGACTTCACGAGCATGTCCATGATGTCCGCATAGGACGAAACGTGCTGCGAAACGCCAGGGCAGAACTGTTCAAAGGCAATGAGGTTCCTGAGGTATGACTCCGTTTCGTCGCATATTACGAGTGGTGGGATTTTGAAACGAGCCGAACGACACCACCAAAATAGGCCTTTAGGTTCCCTGAACTTGAACTTGAACAGATCGTTTCCGGCATCAGGAACAAACTTGACTCCTGCATAGACCAGTTCTGAAGCCGAAGGCATTTCTTCTGCATAGACCAGTTCTAAAGTCGATGAGGGTGGAAGGCAACCTTCATGTAGGTTATGGAGGATATGATAGTACTTGGCAGTATGGCGATCACTATTACCAGTTTGAACTTCTTCTTTTTCTGCTGCTATTGTACACCGAAAAACCCTAAGGACACAGTCTCTGGGAGAACAGTACCAAGTTTTGGCGCTACTACTACTACTGTTGTCGGAATTTGGTAGTGGACTCATCCATTCGTTATAGCACCACCCCACATAATCGAGAAGCGACCAGTTATTGTCGAGACGATTGGGGATCTGATCCACAATGAGATGGCACAATTTCTCAAGCACAAAGAAAGGAATCTGATTCTCGAGGAGTATCAAGTCATTTTGCACTTTGCGGAAGGCCAAATCGTTACAAAAAATAGGATCTCTTTTTGGTACCTGCTTTTTGAAATGCAAAATCATTAATAAATTTGTATAGCCTGGTTTATCTGGCAAGTTATTTGGATTAATTTGATACTTACAACTTCAACAAAACAAGCCTAGCTAACGCGACCAAATCCAGGGACAAAATTTTTTTTCCTTTCAAATGGTACACGTTTGGCGAAGGATTTTTTTTTTGGGGGGTGGTTAATTAAAAAACTAGCAAGGAAAGTACATTTCACGCAAATTAAAGAAAATGATTAACGACGAAATTAATTCCCCATCAACTTTACTCTGTGGGTGAGAAAAAGCACATTTGATCACATTTTCTAGTAATTGGCGAGAAATAATATTCGTTACACAGGTAGATTACACTTAATTGTACTTTACGAGGAAGTATAAATTAGGGCTGCACATGGTCCGGATCGAATCAGATTTTTATGAATCTAATTCTAATCTGCGAGTCACAATTTTTTGAAAATGAAATCTGTGTTCGGGCCAAAAGTCTCACGGTCGGTTCGGTTCCAATCCACCAGTTTGGTCCGGTCCCGGTTTTGTCCACGGATTGTGTCAACCAACAACCAAGAAACCTGAATTTTCAAAATTTTCTGTGTGATTCAATAGGTCCGAGCAAAGTTAAAAAAAGAAGAAGTACTTCATTAAAGTAAACACACTGCAGTAGCTCAATAATTCAATAGTTCCCAGCAAAGAAAATACATTATAGTACTTCAATAAAAAAAGCCTAAACACATTACACTTTACATCAAGTCATTACATAAAACTAGACACATTACACATTAAAATACTTCAATTAAAAAAAAACAATTCCTGCAAAGTACTTGGATAAAAAAAAAAAAACACACCAAAATACTTAAGAGAAACATTTTCTAGAGCTGCAATTGTAATGATATGAGTGAAACTAAATTAGATCTTAGTAAAATGAAATACAAAGCTTTTAGATGTTATAGACCTGAAATACAAAAAACACAATAAAGTTGCAGCTTATCCCCTTAGCTAGGTTTAAAAGTATATAATGATATACAAAATTGTCAAATAGTTAAAACTAATTTATAAGAATATGTGTAAAATTATTATTATTTACTATATGTTACATATATATTATTTATTTTTTTAAATATCTCACGGTCCGGTTCGGATAATCCACAGTTTCAAATGAAAATTCAATCATAATCCGTATCTCACGGTTTTTTAACTTTTGAATCTATGTCCGAACTATTAATCCATGGACAAAATCCAAAAGGTACAAATCGATTTGGTTCGGTCTGGTTTCACTGTTCACTGGATTTTTTGTGCAGCCCTAGTATAAAGGGAATAATCACTTTTAAAAACTACAACTTAAAAATATTATTTTCATATGTGGTTTAATAACAAACGGTTGTCACCTACATGCAGCACATATATACTAGTGCTATATATATATATATATATATATATATATATATATATATATAATTATTGTTATTTTCTCGGCAAAGAAAGAATTTCGTAAATAATGACAAAGGATTACAAATAATAAAAATAATGCAGGCACGATGGCATCATATACAATTCAATGATCCAAATGTCGTTGCCACCAAATACATGGACAAATCATATGCCACCACACCCCGAAAGGGAATGTTATTATTGAACTTCACGTAAAAGCATGCACTAGTATGAAGAGTATTTTAATTGAGCTGCTAAAAAGAAGCAATTGAGGGAAAAAATTAAACAAGATTAATTTTTGTCAACTGATAAAAGAGCTGATGCCTTAAGCTTCCTTACCTTTGAGTTGCTATTGTCTCCTCCATCATTAGGCTTGTTCTCATTTTCTTCGGCCCGGAGTAATCGTGCTCTGTAGAGAAATTCGAGGATGAAACAACCATCGACCAACAACATTTCCTCATCCAGTGTAACTTCTGCTGCGTAGCATTTCTTTGCATCGTCTATCGATGTCTTCAATTCCGCTAAACATTCCTGTAGAACCGTGAGCTTTTTCTGCTTTGCTAATTCCAGCTGGTCCTCCTTTCCTGCGGTCAACCGAGAGAGTAGGTAATTCGTGTAGCTCGGTTTGACGTGTTGCAAGGGTGTTTGGAGGTGTTCGTCTTCTCGGTGAAGAGGGCCAATAGCGATGAGGCGAGGGGTGTAGGTTCTTTCGTTCAGCTTTCGAAGATCTTCGGGCACCTTGAAAATGCAAGCTGAGGAGAAGAAGTATTGAGCTTTCTCGGCACCTTCACTGATTTTTCCAGCGATGGTTGATGTAAGGTGCTTAAGATCCTTCTCATAGTCGTTCTCCCCTTGACTCATTTCAGTTGGGTAGGTTTCCATTTGATCAATGAAATAAAGAAGCAGTTGTGTTATACTTGGTGGGTGAGGTTTGGGAGATAATGGTTTTGGATTTTCTATTTGGGTTTGAGCTAAACACAGACCCCGGCCATCTATATATAGAAGGCTCACACATCACATAAGTACTGCAAATTAGTAGCCAGTTACTAAGGCACATCCTACACGCACTTTAATCAAAAAAAAAATTGAAATAGGTAAAAAGACTCGTAATTATTAGGACGGTTAACGTAAATTATCAAACAAATGAATTGCTTAAATTTAGCACACGTGTACTTTTTTGGTATTAAATACTCTTTTTGTCCTAAAACGATCGTCTGGTCTACCAAACGAGAGCTGGAAACAATGCATTTTGGTTCAAAAAAATTTAAATCAAGTTGCAGTTGTGTTTATACTTGGTGGTAGAGATTTGGGTTTGAGCTAAAGAGAGACCCTCCCTATGTAAAGAAGGCTCAAAATTTAATTAGTGCACTGTTAGCTAGCCTTCTTTATATAGAGAAAAATAGACCGTTCGTGAAGTTTGGAATGATTAATTTCTAATGATTTCTTAAGATAAATAGGTGGTTTGTTAAGTTTGGAATGATTTCTAATGATTCCTAAAGAGTGAAAAGAAGAGAGTGGAAAACATTTCTTCATCATTAGATTCCTAATTTGGGGAGAGGAAGGAAAAATTTTCCTCCACTTTAGAACTTAATTTCTTTTTTTCCTTTTTTTTTTTTGCAGTTTTCATTTTCTTTTCATACCCTAGTTTCTCCTCTTTTCCCTTTTCTTCCCCATCTAACATAGGACAGAGCCTTCAGATCAAAAAGAGTCTAAGAAAATAAATTTTCAAAATATCTTGTAAAGCCCCTATTTATTGGTAAATATAGGGAAAACATGGGCATAAAAAAATTAAGAGTAGAAAATCAATGAACAACTTTGGAACCACCAGATCAAGAGTTCGAGTCTTGATAAGAAATTATGAAGTTGATTGTAAAGTGAGCAAATATTTTCTCTCACAAGTCACAAATTGTTTGTCCCTTTTCTTACTTTTTAAAGACAAATCAATAAATGATGGAAGCATAGACTGCTCGTCATATCTGGAATGATTGCTAATGATTCCTAAAGAGAAACAAACCGCTCACGAAGCTTCGAATAATTTCTGACTATTAATCCTAAAGAGAGTGAAGAACATTTCTCCATCGATTCCTAATTTGGAGGGGAAGGAAAAATATGTCCTCTTCAAAACTTTTTTTCTTTTGCAATTTTTGTCTTGTTTTTCTTTCCCTAAAGGTGTAGGTGAACTCTCATAATTCATGCATCTTTCTATTCAAATCCTTTTCTCTTGTTTCAAGTTTTCTGAAATTCACATCTAAACTACTCATCAAGTTTGGAATGATTTCTAAAATAGACCGCTCATCAAGCTAGTTTAGAATGTATTCCTAAAGTGAGAAAAGAAGAGAGCGAAAAAAACATCAATACTATTAGATTCCTAATCTGAAAAGAGGAAGAATAATTTTGTTAGGAGGTCTATTTCCGACGCACCATTCACCAGCAAATGGCTCAACCAGCAATTAAAACCGAACAGTAAATGATAGATTGATAGATAAGGAAAGGAAGAAAAAGATGCATATGTGTGAGAGAAACCACATATTCTGGCTGAAATAGTTGCAGAAAGTAAAAAAGCAAAGCCCCATATGACTTTTTCATCTAGCCCATTCCCTCACTCTTACTTGACATACTAAAGACCATATTCAACTGTAAGGCTGACAAAAGGAATATAGCAAGAAGAACCTCCAAACAACATGGCTGTTTTGTTGGGGAAAAGTGTATATATTAAAGAAAAAGACGACTAAAATTAACGTCACAATTAATCTGATAGTTCCAAAAATCATCTAACTCAGGATCATTCTATACATATGTCACCGAGGTAACATCTGTGTCGCAAAGTGAGAGGTCACCCGTGAAGTGAACTTCAACCAATCCTCAAGAGAAACAAACCGCTAGGCAAGTTTGGAATAATTTCTAACTATTCCTAATTAAAGAGAGTGAACATTTCTTTAACGATTCCTAATTTGGAGAGGAAGGAAAAATGTACTCATCAACACTTTTTTTTTCTTTTGCTGTTTTTGTCTTGCTTTCCTTAAAGGTGTAGGTGAACTCTCATAATTCATGCATCTTTCGATTGAAATCCTTTTCTCTTGTTTCCAGTTTTCAACAATTTACATCTAAACCGCTCATACGTCAAGTTTGGAAATAAATGATTGCTAACAATTCATAAATGATTACCCTCCCCCTCCCTTTATCTTGATGTACCCTTTGTCAAGATTTCTGAATAAAACTTTTTTGCCGATTAAAAAAAAAGAAGTGAAATAGACCGCTCATTAAGGTTAGAATGTATTCCTAAAGAGTGAGAAAGAAGAGAGCGAACAAATATTCACTATTAGGCTCCGTTCTGTTAAGATTCTTATTTTTCAAGTGCTTAGTTTTTGCTTTACGAACAGATCTTTCTTCACAATACATAATTTTTAATTTAAAAAATAAGTACTTATTTAATTAGTGGAACATGCCCTAGATTCCTAATCTGAAATGAGGATGGATAATTTTGTCCGGATGTTTATTCCGTAGGCACCATTCACCAGCAAATGGCTTAACCAACAAATGGCAACCAACTATTAAAACCGAACAGCAAATGATACTTAGATAAGGAAAGGAAGAAAAAGATGCACATATATGTGTGTGTGTGTAGTGAGACAAATCACATATTCTGGCTGAAATAGTTATACAAAGTAAAAAGCCCATGCCCTCACTCTTCCTTCACATACTAAAGACCCATATACAACTGTAAGGCTGGCAAAAGGAAGAGAACAATAAGAACCTCTGGCTCCATCAATATAGAAAAAGACAACTAAAATGTCATAATTTGGTAGTTTCAAAAACCATCTAATTCAAGATACTGTACATTACTTCACCGAGGTAACATTTGTGTCGCAAAGTGAGAGGTCACTCGTGAAGTGAACTTCAACCAATCCTTGAGAGGTACGTATGTGCCAGATGTACCCTCAGCTCCGTCAATAACTTTTCGTTGAGTGTTACTTCTTCGGAAAGCATCTCCACCAATTGCTTCATTCTTGGAGAGTTCCATCTGCACTTGCTAAACAGTCATTAAAAGAGAAGGGCAAAGTATGAGACGAGAGAAAAAGAGGGGAACCCCCACACTGTGTGCATGTTTGTGAATGTATGAGAGATGAGTGAGTTAACTTTCTCTAAACGTCCACGGAGACGCAAAATACTGGCGTCTCACGTGTGCCATTATATGCTTCGGCCAGAAACGCTTGCTATACTCGGTTGCTTCGATGCACGGATCGGCGAAGTAGTACTCTCCTTCAAAAATCTCCTTGCATAGGTTGTTGAATAGACGGGTGGCGTCCTTGCTGGCACCCAAGTAGTTACACATGACTCCGAACTTCTCGAGCACTTGGACATGCATCTGTATCAGAGTTCACCAACATGTCCATGACGCACGCGTAGGACGTAACGCTCTGCAAAACACCAGGGCAGCTCTGTTCAAAGGCAATGAGATTCCTAAGGAACAACTCAGTGTGGTCATATATTGTGTGTAGTGGGATGTTGTAATGAGCACTTTGACACCACCACAATGGGCCTTTAGGTTCACTGAACTTGAACTTGAACAGATTGTCTCCTGCATCGGGACGGCCGGGAACAAACTGTAAAGTTCTGATGCCGAAGGCATGAATATGATTACTTAATTAGGTTTTTTGGATAAGGTAAAATTTTATTAACGAACCCACATTACACAATTCTGAGGCATACCTCAGTCAAACAAAGGCAAACATCCCAGCAACAAGCAAGGCTGTATACAAAAACACACAAATACAAAACTAAAAAAGACTAAACAACAAAATTACATACTCTCAAAGACCCTAACTAGGATATTTCACAAGGAACACAAAGCTATATTAGATCCTGACTTCTAAAGAATTCTCCCGGAGCTCACACAAGCTCGGATATCAGTTCTTTCCTTAGACTCCAGTTGTTGAACATTACACCCGTGGTTTTTGAAAATCCTGCAATTCCTTTCTCCCCAAACATGGTGTAGGAGAGCAACCAAAGCAACTTTTGATAACAAGTAGGAAAACAGAGAACCCCTATCAACTTGAGTCATCCATTCCATAATTTGGAGTAATTCATCGAAGGGGCATTGAGGTTGCGGGTCCCTTTGCAAATGTTTCCAAAGTTGAACAAAAAAGAGTATTTAAAGTAAAGATGCTCATGGGTTTCCATGGCAGTAGAGCACAGGACACATTGATCATCCATAGCCATACCCCACTTAAGAAGTCTATCCTTTATAGCAAACCTCTTTTGATTAGCTAGTCACTGAATGACGGACCAGTGAGGGACACAATGTTTAAACCAGATAATTTTGTACCAGGTAACTTTGGGATGTTCTCTTCTTATTGCATTCCAGGCAGACTTGATAGAGAATTGATTATTTGAGGTAAGATTCCAAATAACTGCATCTTCTTGTGATGGGTGAGGGACAAAAGGAGCTGGGGTGGCCCTCAATATGTCCTGTGTCACAACATTTCTACACCTTGGCCAATGCCAAGAGTGGTCAGCAATTATGGTATCAACTTTGGCATGGAGATTTCTGTCAAAATTATATACAACTTTGGATCCAAACCTGGCAGAAAGAGGACCAAGTGAATGCCAATTATCCAACCACAAAAAAAGTATTCTTTCCATTACCCACCACATGAGTTATCCAGGGGTGAACTAGGGATCTCAATTTTAACAATTTCCTGATAGTCCATTAAGCTGTAGCAGGAATAGGGATATGCCAAAGGCAATGATCTCTAATTATGTAGGTGTGGATCCATTTAACCCACAAAGTATCGGCTTTCAAAGCAATAGCCCATAAGTGTTTAGTCATGGTAGCCTTGTTCCAATCTTTAAGAATTCTAAAGCCCAATCCACCTTCATCTTTGGGACAACAGACATCGATCATTCCAAGCTACTTTAGCACCAGTAGCCGTCATTTGAATTCCAGTCCAGAAAAAGGATCTTAACAAGGCTTCAATTTTATCGAGAATTTCCTAAGGAAGCATAAAAATGGAGCTCCATTAAATTTGGTACTGACCACAACAAATTGAATGAGTTGAGCACGACCTCCATAAGATAATGATTTTGTTAATCCAGGACTGAATTCTGGAAGCAATTTTATCCAATTGAATTTTACAATATGAAGCATGAAGTCTAGATGTAATGAGAGGGACTCCAAGGTACTTGACAGGCAGGCTCCTTTCTAAAATAGCTAAAATTTGTCTAAGAGCATTTTTACTCTCATGAGAGACCCCAGCAAAATAGGCACAACTCTTCTGAAGATTAGGTTTTAACCCAGAAATTGAGTAGAAATCATGTAGCATGGAACTAACAATTTGGAAAGAAGACGGATCTGCCCTACACATTATGAACATATCATCAGCAAATATTAAATGAGAGAGATGGAGATCCCTGCACCTTGGATGATAGGAGAAACCCCATTGGGAAATCTTATACTGCAGCAAAGAAGAGAAACCCCTTTGGGAAATTCCCCCCCCCCCCCCGGGAAATCCTATGCTCGTATTATCTTGGCTTGGGATTCTTTAGTTTTGACTGTCATCATTCTTGCTTTCTCTTCTCAAATGGTTTTGGCCAAAGTGACAGTGTGGAATGGAATAAAGACTTCTTTGTTTCTGTAATATATGGAGCGAATGGCATCCGAGATAGGAGACAACTTTGGGCTGAGCTTAGGACTGCTAAATTTTCCATTGGTAATGCTGCATGGGTCCAACTCGGTGATTTTAATATTGTTAGAAAACCTAACGAACGATTGATGGGGTTTGATTCTGCTGCTGCTTCTGAATTTAATACCTGTCTTTATGATGTGGAGATGCATGATCTACCCGCTACTGGATATTGGTATACCTGGTCTAATAAACATGGGTGTGCAGGGGCTAACAATAGTAAATTGGATATTGGTATACCTGGTCGATCTGGTGAACACAAGTTAGCTGGATGAATTCACAGATTCTGAAGCTTGCTGCCTTGCTCCCGGAGTGTCCGATCATTGTAGAATCCTGGTAACTATTCTTACCTACCCTCCTATGAGGAGACCTTTTAAATTCTTCTGTTGCTGGATGCTTCATGCCTCTTTTAAGACAGTGTTAGTTCAATCTTGGGCTGAACCTGTGGCTGTTCAATCTCATATGTTGTAACTTAGTCTTAATTTGAAACGTCTGAAGCTTGTTTTGAGGACTTTGAACAAGGAGCATTACTCTAATATCAGTTTAAGGATTACTTCATTTGGTTCTTCATGTTTTTGCCGTTGTAGAGTTTTCCCGTTTGTTGCCAAAAACCCATAGGAAAAAGTCACTGGGTGGACACCAAGTTTTCGCATTGGTGGAATTTCCTATACTGTACTCATCTTTACCCGTGGCACCCCCACGCATAATCGGTGAGCAACCAGTTCTTGTCGAGGCAATCTCGGATCCAACCCACCGTGCTCTAGAACGATTTTTCAAGCACAAAGAAAGAAATTTGGTTCTCGAGGTGTACCAAGTCATTTTCTACGGTACAGACGGTCAAACTTTTACCAAAAGTAGGATCTGTCTCTTGTCCCTGCTTTTTGAAATGCAAAATCATTAATTAAAATTGTACATCCTTGTTTGTCTACCAGATTATTTGATTAATTTGATATTATAATTAGAAGCTGTGATCACCTAAAATATTTTGTAACATTATTATTTTTTTGCTTGGCTATTTTGTAACATTATCGATCCTAAAGATAAATTTTAGGTTGAAGAACTGATGAGACATCCAATAAGGCTATAAGAGAACATAGATGGAGTAGATTTTTACCCTTCTCCAAATTTCTTATGTTGCAAGTGGAGTGGAGTGCAATTGGTGTCTTATTTATACTCTCATGCACATAACAAGAGTTCAATTCCTATTAATACCCCAACAACACCAAGAATAATCCCCAACCACAGAAGCAAAGTACGCATAGACAGTATATGATAGCACTAACAAGATAGCGCAACGGAATTTCAAATAACGAGATGAACTATCATATGAAAAGCTGTGCCTAAGGAAGAGTGTATATTTGATGCCACAAAAAAGGAAGAGTATATAAGGCAATCCTAGGCACAGGTGCAAACATTAGGATAAAATATAAACGTCCTAATCATGGGTGGCAAATTAAACCCAGACTCATTAAAAAATCTAAACTCACTTACTAGAAAACAGACCCAATTAACCTAGTTGGGTTAAAATGGGTTTCCAACAAGTACAGGAGCAATGTAACAAAAGTACTACCAACCAAACTAGCCTTAACCACAGGCATACAAACTAGAATACCAAAGTACCAAGCAAATAAAAAGCGTACATATGCAACATATAATACCATTAGTACTACAACCATAGCCGAGAAAAAGACTACCAAACTACCACAGAAGCTCTTCTTACAAGCAAACCATTCTCCTCCTTTTTGTCACAGGAAAGACAAAGACCCAAAATTTGTAGAAGAGCCATGGTAGAACTCAATCCTCATCCAACGGATCATCATCCTCTCCATCTTCTTCCACCGGAGAGGTATAGTCCATGTTATTCCCATTATATCTACCATCTCAATCAATTCTAGGGCTGGATGATTGTTCCCATTATCTACCATCTCAATCAATTCCAGGACTGGATGATTGTTCCCATTATCCACTTTTTCCTCAGAAAGAGATTGTTGGAGAGAATCCACATTCAAGCATCCTGGGTATTTGCAATTTGCTCTCAGAAATGTGTTGATAATCATTTGTTCTTCAATGATTGTCGTCTGACTAATATTTCCATTATTTTCCACTTCTACCACCTGGTTGATTACATTAGGGTGATTACATTAGGGCTGTCCAAGAAAAATCGAGAACCGTGAAACCGATCCGAACCGAACCGATCCGTGCCTTTTCGATTTTGTTCGTAGATTAATGGTTCGGACACGGATTTGAAAATTAAAAAACCATGAGATGCGGATTAGGATTGGATTTTTATTTCAAAACCGTGGATTAACTAAACTGAACCGTGAGATATTTAAAAAATAAAATATATACATTTGTGTGTGTAAAATTTATAAATAATTATAATTCTACTACTTATTATGAATTTTTTTTAACAATTTTACATTAAAATTTAAGGGGCAAACCGTCCAAAACCTATACTCTTGTCCACAATCCTAAAATTGCTTAAGACAGAACTCAGAATGTTTTTTTTAATCCAATTCAAGACTGATGGAATTTGGTTGCTGGAATGATGAAACTTG
>CM033801.1:35600450-35650347 GCA_019656835.1 Rhododendron ovatum
GATTGGAATGATGTAACAATGGTTGTAACTATAATGTTGCAATTTGTAGCTTATTGCAATGTAATATTTTTCTTATTGCTGGTCACTTGAACTGAAAATTTGGCAATTTGCACTACAATGTTTCTCTTATTGCTCGTCACTTGAACTAAAAATTTGGAATGATATGTAATACTGTAGTTGAAGTAATTTTGCGTTTTTTAATGTTTATGGAAGGAAATCCGTGGATAAAACCGGACCGAACCGTGACTCACGGTTCGGAATCCAAACCGAGCCGTGAGGCTTTTGGATTAGGATTGGATTGCATTTTCTAAAAATCGTGAGATACGGATTAGGATTGGATTCATACGAATCCGATCCGAACCGTGGACAGCCCTGGATTACATCCATAATATCCGTGGATATAAGAACTAGGGGTGAGCCGGTGAGCATGGTCCGAAATTGGAATGGGACTTTGTTTTCCTTCTAATCCTGAACATCTAATGGCGTAGGATTATCTGCGTTTGAGCGAGTTATGACAGCTGGTTGCTGGTAACTATATATGGATCACCAGGACCATGCATGGTATCGAATTCACATGCTTGAATTAATGGACCAAACAGAAACGGGAAAGGGTCTGAGTCGTTTGACCAAGCATGTCAAGGGTTAGTTCATGCAATTGCTCCAAAATCTTTCCGTGTAAGTTGAAGCAAAGCCAAATGGAGCTGTTGCGCTTGAATAGGTTGAGCAAATATGCACAACAAAAAGTCCACCAACATAACTTTATAACACAAATCTAGACGCAACTGGATCTCGGAACCATTTGATGCATGTGGGTACCATTCGGACACAAACAAATATATCTCTCATTATAGGCATACATTTTTTTTGGGGCAAATTTTACAAATGGTCCCTAAATTTTGCACGAGTTCTCATTTTCGTCCATCTAATATTAATTGTATCAATGTTAACCATATAGTTTTCATTCCGTCTCAATTTCATCCCTCTCCCTAATGTCGTCAATGAAACAAACGGAATTGAAGGGCAAATTGTCATTTTCTTTCATATAGGGACTAAATTGAGATTTTATGTTAACCAGAGGGACTAAATACATAAGTAATGTATTTGACAACCGAATTATTTTTTATTGGGTAATCAAACTATATTGAAAAAATTTAAATTTATTTTTCATTACACATTACAAAAAATATTAGAAAATGCACAAATCAACCCCTTAGCTAATGTCTTTGTATCATGTTCTTATAATCTCCTTATTTTTTTCACCCGATAAAAAAAATGTTCAAAATCTGTGTTTATTTGTTATATGAGTGATCTTATGAATAAGTCCCAAAATAAATACACTTATACCCATGTTTTAATGTATTTGATCTCTTAACATTCAATACAATTTTATTGCTAAATTAAACACAATTATAAAATTTCTAAATACTACTGAACAACTTTTTCTTTTTAATCATGAGACAAAAAAAATTAATGAGATTGAAAATTCAATTGAAAAAAAAAATACAATACCAAGACATTTAACATAGGGGTTGTTTTTCGAATTTTCTCATATTTTTTGTGATATATATAATAAAAACTTTAAAAAATTACAACATATTTTGATTATTCAATATAAAATGGGATGAAAAATATATTACATATGATGTGTTTTGAAATTATTTGCAAAAACAAAAGTAAGAAATAAATTGTTGAAATAGTCCCTCTAGTTTGCATGAAATTTCAATTTAGTCCCTATATCAGGAGAAATGACAATTTTGTTCTCCAATTCCCTTTGTTTCATTAACACCGCAAGCGAGAGGGACGAAATTGAGGCATAATACAAATTATAGGACTAAAATTAACACAATTGATACTAGAGGGACGAAAATGAGAATTCATGCAAACTAGATGGACCATTTGTAAAATTTACCTTTCTTTTGAAATGGCAACAATATTATTAGAACAACTCAATATTAATGAGTAAATCGAGGGGGACAGAGGTAGGGGAACTTCCAACAAAAAGTTGAGAAGAGAACAAAAGCACCATACTGGTCCTATTATAGCCATACATTGATCATAAACATTCCCTTAGAGATATTCCACACAACATTCGTATTATTACCACATCCAAATTGATATAACACACAAATATAAAAATAAAATAAAAATAGTAATACAACACACATCTGATCACACACTCACTCTCAACCTCGCACACATAAACAATGGGGGAGGAATGGAAACCCCCAAAGGAATGCATTATTACTACATCCAATTTTTGAGCCACTTGATTTATTAACTCCATCTCTTCGCACGTTCCTTAACAGCTACAATAGCCTTTTTTACTGAAATCGTGAGCAAATTCAAACAAGGATATGACAAAAGCAACGAAGCCGACGCAGAAAGCTATGAACGTCCACGGAGAATCAAAATACGTGCCTTTCAAGAGTGCCATATTCTTGGACCAAAAACGCTTGCTATACTTGGTGGCTTTGACGCACGTGTCAGCGAAGTAGTGTTCTAAAACTCTCTCCTTGCATAGCTTGTTGAACAGATGGGTGGCGTCCTTGCTGGCACCCAGGTAATTGCGCATGACTTTGGCCTTCTCGAGCACCTCCACATCTTCGTCGAAGTTCACAAGCATGTCCATGACGAACGCGTAGGAAGTAACGTTCTGCAAAACGCCGGGGCAGCAATGTTCGAAGGCAATGAGGTTCCTGAGGTAGCACTCCGTGTCATCATATATCGCTAGCGGTGGGATTACGAAACGAGCCCTACGACACCAACTAAATAGGCCTTTGGGTTGAGTGAACTCAAACTTGAACAGATTGTTTCCTGATGCATCGGGAACAAACTTGACTCCGGCATAGATGAGTTGTGATGCCGAAGGCATGAGTACGTGTTTCTGTTTTGTTCGATCAAGTACGTGTTTCTGTTCTGTTCGATCAAGAGGACGGTAACCACCATGTAGGGTATTTTTAGGTAAGTACCAATCATGTAGGTTATGGAGGATGTGATAGTAGTTAGCAGTACGGTGATCAACATTACCAAATTGAACTTCTTCTTCTTCTGCTGCAGCTGTTGTACAACCAAAAATCCTAAGGACACAGTCACTGGGCATGAGTACTTTCTTCTTGTTGGAATGATGTACTGGCCTTATCCTTTTGCGATAGCACCACCGCACATAATCGGTGAGCAACCAGTTCTTGTCGAGGCGATCCCGGATCCGACCCACCGTGAGCTGGAACAACTTCTCAAGCACAAAGAAAGGAATCTGATTCTCGAGAAGTACCAAGTCGTTTTCTACGTCAAAAAGGGTCGGTCTGTTATCAAAAATAGGATCTGCTTTCCATACCTGCTTTTTGAAATGCAAAATCATTAGACAATTTTGTATAACCTGGTTTATCTGGCAAAGTAGCCTAACACGACGAATCTGGAGACAAAATTATTTTTAAATCTTCACATTCCGCGAGGAAAAACCTTTTTTTGTTGGTTTTTAAAAAACTAGCGAGGAAAATACATGTCGCCGCATATTGTATCCTTTCAATGATGAAACATTTAATTTTGTTGCTTATAAAGTATTGTGGCTGGCCAAAATTTACAAGTCAACTGGTCAAAATATTGAACCCAATCACTATGAAAAGTCAATAAGTCACACAATCATTCCCCCTGTATTTTAAGACAAGACCAAATACAGGAGCGAAAAATTATTCAATACTCTTATAGTATAAACAATATACTTTTTTCTCTCGCATAACATGTGCGGTCCACACGATGGACACATGTGGTATCCACATGTTATGTGAGAGAATGAAATATACTCTTTATGTACTCCGGGAGTATTGAATAATTACTCATACGAGAGAAGCATTTCAAAAAGAAGAAAAAGAAAGAAATTAAGATAACTAATGCTATGTTTGAAAAAAAATTTGAAAAATAATAGAAGGTAATAAGTGGAGAGAGATAAAAAGAAAAATGTTAAAAATAGAGGAAATCTAGGAGAAATTTTTTAAAAAATTCTTTTTGAATTGTAAAAAGAACAAGGCATAACTTTCATTAAATGGGATGGGCATAAACTCTTTTTGCCGGCTAAACAGCCGAGTACAGAAGCCGTATTACAAAAGAAATTAAAGAAACAAATGTTACAGAAGAAACACGCGATAGACCGGCGGCGAGTAATTGATGACACAACCGTTCCAGTCATTCAGGCCCGCTGTGTGGAAGTCAGTGGCGAACCTTGATTCTCCCAAGGTTCACTTCCCTATTATCAGGCCTTGATTACGTCTGAAACAGTGAGGGGCTCTGAAGGAGGACGTCAAGCCGACAGGGTCGCGGATGACCCATCCATGGCCAAAATTGCCATCACAGCGGAGCCCGAGCCACAAAAGATCGACATTCCTTAGCTTGTCACCGACTAGGAAGAGGCAGGACACCACGCCCCGGCCAGCCGGTGGAGGTGGCATCTGAGCCAACGAAAGCAGGGAGAGGACGGCCGAGTAGGCCCCACGTGTCCTTGTTTGATGAGCCCAAATCACCTCGTGTTCCTGTTTGCTAAACCAAGCTGACTATGTTCCCAAAACCCACCACGCTGAGCATAAGAAGTCTGGAAAAGCAAAGCTCCGAAACATCCTAAAGGACGAATAAGGGACGTCCCGAACTAGAATGCGAGCCCCATCTAGATCGTCTATGTGTTTACCCAGAATAGACAGCGATGAGACAAGTTTCTGAGTGACTGCCATAGATCACATTATTACGCGTAGGGCCAAGTGTTGAATCTCGAAGAGAAGCGCACGACTACAGAGCCGATATACCGGCCGAGAAAAAACACTGAGGCTAAGTATTAACGGCCCCGAGTTTGAGCTCGGCACGCGGAGGAGCGAGATGCCCAGCATCCGGGGACGGAAAGAGTACGGGGCTACAAGGGCGAAGAAGCATAAAGCTCTGGCAATTAAAAGGCATTTCATCACCATGTAAATAAGGGAGGACATGGGGCTACACTATGTTTCTCTTTGGGAGAACAAAATTTCCAATAACAGACAGAATTTTTGACAAATGTAAGCTTATAAAGTTAATACTTGAATTAAAATTTATTTAAAAAATTTATTACGAATAAATTGTTGTGTAAATGTCAACTGAAAAAAGAATCAGACCAATGAGTTGCGAGATTGTGTGCTGAAAGCTATGCACGGAGAGAATATTTCTTTCTACATGGAATTTTTAAATTTTTTTACTAAATAATCTTTGATAATAATCAAGCGTGACTTCAATATTTTAATTCAACAATGATAAGAAAATGTTAAATTTTCTTTGCACTCAAAATACAATACAAATAAAAACAAATGAGAAATCCTAGGCGAGCACCTAAGCATCCTCAATTCACCTTCTAGTTGAGCAAGAAGAACACAAAAATTTCTTGAATATTTTTATGTCGACTATCATCAAATAGTCATACATAGGTCTGTTAATAGATCAGATTTAATCCGAAAAATTTGATCCGAATCCAATAATATTGATCCATAATTTGATAATACGAATCTGATAATAAAAATCGGATTTGGATTATATCGGATTAAATCCGTTAACAATCCTATCCGAACTTTATTTTAAAAAACCCTATGGAGGACTGTTCATTTTTTTCAATTCTAGAAGCAATTCCAATACTTAACAGAGAGCACACACCGATATCTCATCCTTTCTTCTTCGTCCTCACTCTCTCTCCCTCTCTTCGCCACCTCCCTCTCTCTCTCCTCCACCTCCCCACCCATCCCAGACCGCTTCACCAAATCAATCCCCCAATGGGCCCAATCCTTCCGCCAAAACTCATCGCCCCAAGAATACATTGAGTTCACCCCCCCACTGCCGTCCGATCGCCTGATCCCCTCGAGCTCCCTCCGACCTCTGTCTCTTACTCCCCGCTCGTCAAAATCGCCGAAACTTGAGGGGATACTTCGTTCTCCGGCCAGTTGACGGAGTTGAGACCTAAGAACATTTTGCTGGTGGAAGTGGCGAAGAGATAGATCTGGATCTCTCTCTCTTTAAAAAAAAAATGTATTTTTTCCACCTTTTTGGCTAAAAATCTGGAAGTAGACAACAAAAAAAACGAATCGAATTCGGATCTGATTTGAGTACTTTCGGATTCTGTCGAATTCAGATCTAATTCAGTCTATTGATAGGCCTGGTCATGTATATATATATAGAAAACAAATCACGAGAAATCTTAGGTTAGCATAAGAGCATCAACATTAGACTCTTTAATGAGAAATGTGTGCTTTGTGATAAAAAGTCAATATATCAACTCAATTGTGTATGTTAAAAAAAAATAATAATAATTGTGTATGTTAAGGGTGTGTTATTATTATTATTATTTTACTCGGTAAAGAAAGGAATTTTGTTAAACAATGATAAAAGAGCTGATGCTTTAAGCTTCCATACCTTTGAGTTGCCATTGTCTCCTCCGTCAATAGGCTTGTTTTCATTATCTTCGGCCCGGAGTAATCGTGCTCTGTAGAGAAATTCGAGGATGAAACAACCATCGACCAACAACATTTCCTCATCCAGCGTAACGTCAGCAAGGTAGCAATTATTTGCATCGACTATCAACTTCTTCATCTCCGCTAAACATTCGTGTAACAGTACCGCGTTCCTCTTCTCCGCTGATTCCAGGCTCTCCATTCCTGTGGTCAGTCGACAAAGTAGGTTATTCGCGTAGCTCATCTTGACGTGTTGCATGGGTGTTTGGAGGTGTTCGTCATTTCTGTGAAGAGGGCCAATAGCGATAAGGCGAGGGGTGTAGGCTCTTTCATTCACCTTACGAAGATCATGGGGCACCCTATAAATGCAAGTTGAAGAGAACAATTCGGTTTTCTTGGCACCTTCAACGAGTTTCGCATTGATGGTGGATGTAAGGTGCTGAAGAACGTCCTCATAGTCGTTCTTCCCTTGGCTCATTTCCATTTGATCAATGAAATCTATAAGCAGTTGTGTTATACTTGGTGGTAGACTTTCGGGTGAAAATGTTTTTGGGTTTTCCTATTTGGGTTTAAGCTAAAGACAGACCCTCTCTCTCTCTCTCTCTCTCTCTCTCTCAGTTTATAAATTCAAAAATACAAATTGGAAACTATTACTTGCAATAATTCATGAGAGCCACTTTGTTCACACTCGCCTTGGATGCATTAGGGTTACGTTACTTACATTCAGTGAGCCATGTTACGGATCTTCAAAATCTATTATTTCGTGTAAATTGCATTTGTTAGGAAATTATATAAAATTGTTTTTTCGCCATTCAGAAAAAAAGGAAATTATAAAAATAAAAATAAAAACCTCAATTAGATAGAGGAAAAGACTATAATACACACCCTTTATTTGGATGTGTATCATATGCACCTCCCAAAATGTTACTAATTATAGAGAAAATGTTACGAATCATATTGTTAAAAAGTTACGAATCGTATAAAGGTTACGAGATACACCAAAATGTTATGAATCATAATGAACATGTTGCGAATCGTACTGCTAAAAAGTTATGAATTATAGGACAAAAGTTACGAAACACGCTAAAATGTTATGAATAAACCATAAAATAAGTGCATATGGTATACCCTTTTAAAGGGTGTGTATTGTAGACTTTCCCCTAGATAATAGTAAGTACTTGATCAAAATTTTTAATTCTTGGGCGTAGAAATGGATAGTGAGAAATTGGAGGGGTTTTTTTTATCAAGTATTACTGATATTCGATTGAAATTCTTAGCAACTAAATAAATGAGTGACTTTGATTATTCCAATGGAACTCGCAACATATCTTATCAAATGTGCATAAGATTCCCCTCATTGAAGATGAGGGTGAACAAAATTGCTCGTAATTCATGTATCTTTTGGTTTCAATACATTTTTTTTCAAGTTTTCTGAAATTTCCATCTAGACCACTTGTGACGTTTGGTATGATTTCTAACGATTCCTAATGCTAGAGAAATAGACCACTCGTTAAGTTTGGAATGATTTGTACAGATTCCTAAAGAGAAAGAGAGAAAAGAAGAGAGTGTAAAACATTTCTTCATCATTGACGTTTGGTATGATTTCTAACGATTCCTAATGCTAGAGAAATAGACCACTCATTAAATTTGGAATGATTTCTACCGATTCCTAAAGAGAAAGAGAGAAAAGAAGAGAGTGTAAAACATTTCTTCATCATTAGATTCCTAATTTGGGGAGAGAAGGAAAATTTTGACCTCCTCTTTAGAACTTTTTTTTTTTGTTTGCACTTTTGTCTCTTTCTTTTCTTACCCTATTTTCTCCTTTTTTTTCCATTTCCTCCCCATCCAACGAAGGACAAAACCTTCAAATAAAAGATGGAAAGTCGAAAAATAACTTAGTTATTTGGAATGATTTATCATTATTCATAAATAAACAAACCGCGCGGCAAGTTTGGAATAATTTTTAACTATTCCTAATTAAAGAGAGTGAACATTTATTTATCGATTCCTAATTTGGAGAGCAAGGAAAAATATGTCCTCTTCAACACTTTTTTTTTTCTTTTGCAATTTTTTTGTCTTGCTTTTCTTACCCTTAAGGTGTCGGTGAATTCTCATAATTCATGCATCTTTTGATTGAAATCCTTTTCTCTTGTTGCAAGTTTTCTGCAATTTACGTCTAAACCGCTCGTACGCCAAGTTTGGAATTAATGATTGCTAACAATTCCTCAAAATTATAGACTACTCATTAAGGTTAGAATCTATTCCTAAAGAGAGAGAAAGAAGAGAGCGAACAAATATTCACTATTAGGCTCCGTTCTGTTAAGTTAAGATTCTTATTTTTCAAGTGTTTATTTTTTGCTTAACAAGAGAGATCTTTCTTCACAATACATCATTTTTAATTTAAAAAATAAGTATTTATTCTAGTTAGTGGAACAGGCCTTAGATTCCTAATCTGGAAAGAGGATGGATATATAATTTTGTCCGGATATTTATTCCGTAGCCACCATTTACAAGCAAATGGCTTAACCAACAAATGGCAACCAACTATTAAAACCGAACAACAAATGATACTTAGATAAGGAAATGAAGAAAAAGATGCATATATTTGTAGTGAGACAAACCACATGCTGAAATAGTTACACAAAGTAAAAAGCCCATGTCCTCACTCTTCCTTCACATACTAAAGACCCATACACAACTGTAAGGCTGACAAAAGGAAGAGGACGAACAAGAAGAACCTCTGGCTCCGTCAATAAAGAAAAAGACGACTTAAATGTCACAATTTGGTAGTTTTGAAAATCATCTACCTCAAGATACTGTACATATATACATCACCGAGGTAACATCTGTGTCGCAAATGAGAGGTCACCCGTGAAGTGAACTTCAACCAATCCTCAAGAGGTACGTATGTGCCAGATGTACCCCTGGCTCCGTTAATAACTTCTCGTTGAGTGTTACTTCTTCGGAAAGCATCTTCAGCACTTGCTTCATTCCTGGAGAGTACAATCTGCACTTCCTAAACAGCATTAAAAGAGAAGGGCAAAGAGTGAGACGGGAGAAAAAGAGGGGAACCCCCACTGTGTGCATGTTTGTGAATGTATGAGAGATGAGTGAGTTAACTTTCTCTAAATTTATATATGAAGAGTATTTGAATTTGTATGAAGTTTCTCCCCCACCCACTTTTTTGGTGGGTGGTTTGTCATACATTTAGGTGAAAAGGGCTGGTAACAATTAGGCGAGGGGTGTAGGCACTTTCTTTAGCTTTCAAAATTATTCGGCCAGCTCCTTGTAAATGCTAGCAAAAGAGAAGAGGATTTATCTGGGCTCGAGCGACTAATGACTGTCCGGAATTTTGAATTTGCAATTTTTGTTGCCCTAACAAGCATATAGTACTTCACCTTTAAAGGTTTCAAACTCATGCAATTGCTCCGAAATCTTTCCATGGACTCGGATACGATGTTGAAGTAAAGCCAAATGGAGCTATTGCACTTGAACAGGTTGAGCAAATCTGCACAATAGGTAAAGTATGAGACTGGCTAATGACAAAATGTTTTTTTTTTGCTCGGAAAAGTCGAAACATTTTATAAAACTCGAAAGGGGTACATCGAGAAAAAACAACCAAAGATAGAACTTGGTTGAGCCCAAATTTACACAGATTTCCAACTGACAGTTGGATGTACTCCTAAAACTATGTTACAATCTCAATTTTCAGACACCATCTAAGAAAATTTTGAACTCCTCAACGGTGTAGATTTTGATGTCGAATTTTGCATTCATCCACATTGTAACTCTAGTTTTGACTAGATCCCCCACCTCCCAAACTTGTTTCGTTGAATTGTTGAAGATAGTATCATTTCTCACCAACCACAGGGACCACACCGTCGCATAGAAGCAAGCTTCCCATATATGTTTCTCCAAGTTGTAAAATCCAATAGCAAACCACCATTCTAGTAATTCTGGGACAGAGGATGGGCAAGCCCATTTGATATTCCACCAGTCTAGTATAATCGACCATACACTCCACGAGAAATGACAGTGAAGGAACAAATGCTGGTGAGTTTCAAGATTCCGGAAGCATAGGGAGCACAAAGCTAATTGAATCTCATTGATTATGTTTCGGCTAAGAAGGACAGACCTTGTTGCTACTCTTTCCTTTACAGCCATCCAAGCAAAGATTTCCACCTTATGAGGACCCAAATTCTTCCATGAAGATCCCAACAGCGCATTGGTCGAGAAGTGTTGTAGTTCCCATTGCCCATATGCTGACTTGACCGAAAAAATACCATCACCCGTCCATCTCCATTGCAGGGCATCCAGCTTCGATGGATTTAGAATAACTTGCTGAATTCTCTGTATCAAATTATCCAACTCTTATTTCTCTCGGCCAAACACGTCCCTTCTGAACAATAAATTCCAAGATCCCTCAGCCCTCAAATTGCTGACCAACATCTCTTTTTGAGTAGACAAAGAAAACAATCTGGGATAATCTTCTTTCAAAGATGACTCACCTAGCCACACATGTTCCCAAAACACAGTTGCATCACCTGAGTTCACCTGGACTCGAAAGCTGTCTCGGATGGAGTAACCCAACTGGGATGAGGGATTATCTAGAGAACATATATCTGACCATATTCTTGATGAAGAGCCAGAGCCGCGTGCATAGGGCAGCCAACAGTTAGCATTCAGACCGTATTTTCCTTGAATCACTTTCACCCATAGAGCTTCTTTATCCTTGCCAAATCTCCACCACCATTTTGCTAGGAGAGCTAGGTTTTGTTGCACCATTTTCTTTATCCCCAATCCTCCGTTAGCTTTCTTCCGTGTAATCTCATCCCACTTGACCACATGCAATTTCCTTTTGTCATTCGTATCTCCCCAAAAAAATTGCCTGTGCATTTTCTCCAATTTCCTCGCAATAGTTGCTGGCATTTTAAACAGAGACATGAAATATAGGGATGTTTGCAGTGTTTGAGTTCATAAGGGTCAGTCTTCCCCCAGTAGAAATACATTGAGATCGCCATATGCTCAATGCCTTTTCAGTCCTTTCAATGACAGGGTCCCACATTTTGATCCTCCTTGGATTGGCACCTAAAGGTAGACCAAGATACTTAATCGGGAGCTGCTCCACTTTACATCCCATGATGTTGGCCAAAGAGAAAGTTGCTTCTAGAGGGATATTCACTCCGCATAGGGAACTCTTTGAGAAATTAATTCTCAGGCCAGACATCATTTGAAAGCACCTCAAAATTCTTTTAATATTTGCCATCTCCTCTGGATCATTATTGCAAAGGAGAATTGTATCGTCCACAAATTGTAAGTGAGAGATGTTAACTCCATTACTCCCCAGTAGAGTGCCTTTAATGATGTTTCGGACCTTTGCTCATTCTAGCATTATGTTGAGAGCCTCCGCGACAATGTTAAAGAGAAATGGAGATAGTGGATCGCCTTGCCTCAACCCTTTTTGAGTATGAAATTCCGGAGAGGGTGATCCATTGATCAAGATTGACATTGAAACCGAAGAACAACACTCTAAAATCCAGTCCCTCCATTTGTTCCCAAAGCCCATCCTGGATAGCATACTGCTCAAAAAACTCCAGTTCACGCAATCATACGCTCGTTCAAAGTCTAATTTCAGAATAAGACCCCCGTGCGACTTGGACTTCCAGCTATGGATTACCTCATTGGCTATAAGAACTCCATCCAGAATTTGTTTCCCAGTGACGAAGGCAGCTTGAGCCTCCCCAATAACTGATCGCATTTGCCCCTTAATTCTGTTCGCTAAGACTTTGGATAGAACCTTATAGCTAGACCCATCCCACCATACTAAGTGGTCTATATTCCTTAAACGAAACAGGACACGGAACTTTAGGAATTAAAGCAACAAAAGTAGAATTAATACCTTTGGTAAGCTTTCCATTTGTGTGGAACTCAGAAAAAAATTTGATGATCATTTCCTTCATGAAGGCCCAACCTTTCTTAACAAAAGAAAAATTAAATCCGTCGGGGCCAGGAGCTTTGAAGCTGCTACAGTCAAGCAAAGCTGCCATAATTTCCTTTTCCTCAAATGGTCTTTCAAGCTCCAGTCACTACAAGAAAAAACACCATTCCCGACTAAAGGTTTAGTCGGCAATTGTAGGTATTTTAGTCGGCAAAAGCCTTCCCCGACTAAAAATTTTGGTCGGCATATTAGTCGGTGGAAGAGGGTCGGCAAAGGTTTTTGCCGACTAGAAAAAGTTTAGTCGGCGAATGTGTACTATTGGCCGACTAATTATTTAGTCGGGGATGCATGACCTTTTTTGCCGACTAATGGTTTAGTCGGGGAATGTTTAACGCATTGGCCGACTAATTGTTTAGTCGGGGATGCATAACCTATTTGCCGACTAATGGTTTAGTCGGGGAATGTTTAACGCATTGGCCGACTAATTATTTAGTCGGGGAATGTGTTAACTATTGGCCGACTAATTGTTTAGTCGGGGAATGTGTTTTAATTATCACCGACTAATAATTTAGTCGGTAAATGTCATTTCGAATCAACTAATTTGTGGCCTATTGGCGACCAAACTTTAGTCGGGAAATGTTCCATACCAATTTGTCATTCCAATATTTTCTACAAATTTTTTCCACATTATTATTCTCTGTAAATTTCAACCAACAATCATTAAATCCACAAAATTGCCAACCTAATGCAATTAATACAAAATAAAAATTTCAAGAAATAAATACGAACTTTCATAAATAGAGAGATGTCCACCAAATAGTTAAAAAACAACTTGTATCTAAATTCCTAGAGTGCAAAATAACATTACGTCCACCACGGGGTGGAAACAAAATAAATCCAAGCTCAGTAACAAAATAAATCCAAACCCCGTGAACACTCAACTTCAACATGCAAACGAATAACCAAAAAAAATCCAAGTACATCCACAACCAAAGTCCAACTTCGATCTTCACAGTCAATAACTAACATCCTGCACGATACTCCATTAAAATGTCATCCCTGTAAAAAACCAAAAAAAAAAAGAACAATCTATCATTAGTATTTATGAACTAGTGCATCCCATTGCACAAAGAATGAACATGGTAAATATTTACTAATTAGAAGCCAGAACAAAAAATTATCTTAACATAATTATGTATACATAAATAACTATAAGATTAGAGCTAGCCACACAACCTACACATGGATAATGCAGCAGTAAAAAAAAAGGGTTAAATATCTACTTCCCCCTCCAACTATTCCAATTTTAATTACTGAAGACCTTTATTAAAATAAAAAGGAAATTGAGTCATTGATGAACATTGTACAAAAGCTAAGTGGAGAGGTGCATCAATTGTCCACGCAGGTACCGACTAGACCAAAAACTCAGTGATTTCCATAAAACAGATTTCCTATGTTGGATTAAGGCAAACAAAAACTCCTGCATTAAGGCAAACAAAAAACAAAATATGACAGCCTTCTAACAGAGCATTCAATTTCCTATGTTCACTTTCTTTGTATTTGAAAATTTTCATAATTCATTCTCTCGACATGGAACAGAATGTGCAACATGGCCCAACACAATGTGGGAACAGAAAGATCGTGTAATTCAAGACAACTAGAGGAGCATGTAGATGAAAATACAATAGGAAAGAACTCGTTGAGTGAATTTTTGCTAAAATAGCTTCAGATTTACTGAGAAGCGCATGCCTATAGCATGACTTATTGTATCCATGTACTCAAACTAAAGAACGATATCAATACCTTGTCATTTATCCACATTATATGGTGCTGGTATAGATTTACACATTACATATTTTGTGGGATTCAGAAGAACATCAGTTAAGAACTAGGATAACTGTTTGAATCCTCCGTGACTACATAATGCTATATTTGATTCAATCATATAGCATTATTTTTGCAGGCAATGGAACTTCATCAATGGAAAATTGAGGAGCAACGACGACTGGAACAGGCACAACTAGCTGAGGAAGCAGCATTGCCAATAGCAGAGAAAGAGAAAGCAAAAACTAAGGCCGCCATTGAGGCAGCAGAAGCAGCTCAGAGGATAGCTGAACTGGAAGCACAGAAAAGAATGAATGCTGAAATGAAAGCACTCAAAGAATCTGAAGAGAAGAAGAAGGTACTAGATGTGTTGGCACAAAGTGACATCAGGTATCGTAAATACACTATAGAGGAGATTGAATCGGCAACAGAGAGAACTTCTCAAACTCCCGTAAAATTGGGGAAGGAGGTTATGGGCCAGTGTTCAAGTGTTTTTTGGACCACACACCAGTTGCAGTAAAAGTTCTGCGTCCAGATGCAGCACAAGGAAGATCCCAATTTCAGCAAGAGGTAAAGAATTTTGCACAACGTTGCGCAGAGAAAACATATTGCTGACCCTCCTTTTTCCTTATACTAGCAATGGCAATGCCCGTTCGTATTAAGAGCATCAACTGTATGAGTTTTGGATCAGTCAGTCAGTATGTTTTCTCAAATTTTATTTCTCTCTTTCTTTTTTTTTTTTTTTTTGCGTTTTAACCTTTTCAGACGCTCTTAAGTCTAAATTAAACGAAAAAATTTGCGATCAAATGTGATGCCGATGACTCTTTTTAACTACAAGAAGTTCGTGAACTAAAAATGTCTAAACTAGATCAAAAAACTTTACTGTGAATTCATAAATATATATAATGACCGATAGCCAAGGCAGACCATCTAAGCACACACCCAACAACCAATAATAATGTTTTTTCTAAAGTAAAAACCAACGGATGAGATGGTTAAAAAAAAATGTCATACTTAAAGGCCAAAGTAAAAGAATTCGAGCAAACTGAAAAAAGAGAAATGTACTTTTTGAGCAAACAACACAATTGGAACTTAAACATTCCTTCTTTTGTGGCAGTAGGATTTTACAAATAGCCATAAAGACAGTTTGATAGCAAATTAGATCTAACTAATTCCAACTAAAATGCCAGGTCAAAACATTAGACAGAAGAATTGAGAACAAAAAGAGTTCACTTTCTATTGTTGAAGCTCGGCTATGATATGATAAGTGTGTGATCCCTGCCTGTAAGCAAATATATGGTACTTAAGAAACTAGTCTATTGCCACTGACAAGGGCGGAGCTACATGTGGTAGACCCCACTGACTTGAAGAACTAGTCGCACATAGGTATAAGAAGACTCGTGAATATTAAAAGGTTTTCCTAAGAACTTCCATTATAATCTTAGCATCTGCCCTTTTCTAATTCACCACCAAACACGCCTATCTAATTTGTTGTACACTAAAATATGGCTTAGTCGATCCACCCAACTGCCCAAAAATTCTTGCCCCGCCCTAGCTCTTCGAATCCTACCATCTAGAAAAGGGGAACTGGAAATATTCCCATTTTGCAAGGCCCAAAGACAGTTATTTGAAAAACCAGTGTCAATACATGGGTCATGTTTTCATTTGGTTTTACAGGCAGGTGGTGATACTCCTTAAATCTATCTTGGATAACAGACTTTGGCAGACCTAATAGGGCAGTTGGTCATTCACCTGTAATGCAGCTCTTGATTTGTAATCCTAATGAGGTATCACCGTCTAAATGCCACAAAAGTTGCACTCTAACGACACCATACTTGGCGTTAAGTTTTGGGAACTTAACCACAGTCCACAGAGAGTTTTTTCTTTTGGGAGTACGAAACTACCACATTAGTAATGAAGTACATAAAGCAACCTCAAAAAAATTAAAAAATTGCTGAAACAAGATTTCCTACTTAGCATCAAAGTCAATTCTAATCCTTAGCCAGTAATGAAATAAATATTTCGCAATTAAATGATAAGGACCAAAATTGAACAGAGGAAAAAGTGGTAAAAAGCAGCCTAATATGACAGATAAACTGATCCTTAGCCAGATGACGACAAGGTAAGCTCATGGGCATTAAATCAGCAGTAATTTACAGCACATTGTTGTCACATTCATCGGTGTAACCGCGCAAACCATACACTAGAATCTCATCAACCTTTTTCTCATCCCTATCCCCACTTATCCATTTGCTTAAACCATTGTTTGGATCCTGGAATTTTTATGGAATTTACCAAGAAAACAAAAAATACTAGGACAACCAAACATAAATTCATCATTTTCACCTATCATCTTCTCATACGTTCCTTCACTTGTTCCTTCTTTACCATAAATCAATCTGTAAATGTGTGATTTTTGCACGGCGTCCCAAATTTATTTTATTCACAGAGAAAATACCAAACCCTAAGAACTTCTACCTAAAGAATCTTGGCTTTCACCTCTAGCTCTATTTTCTAACATCAAATGCTTCCACATCAAAAATACAGTGGTAAAATAAAATAAAAAACAGGTTAACAGTTCTACTGTAAACTGTTTGAAATAGTCTTCAAAAACACTTATAGGAAACTTGTTTGGTTGCCAATTGTCAAGTTCTGTTATGAAGGATCTTTCAGATAAGAACTCATTAAATATATGGATAAAAACTCATTAAATATATGGACCAGCAGCTGACGAATTCAAAACAATTACCACTAAATAAAACATCGAATGAAATACAAACCCATGGAAAGGTCTTAATCTCAACAGCTAAACCACTTAAACTAGAGTGTACAGAACTGCAGTGTCTAGTAGAAAAATAACCAAAATGTACATCAAAACTGAAAAAGAACTCAAACCAGTAAAAACCTATCAGAAAACCAACTCGCCAGAAAACATCAAATGCTTTCACCTAAAAAATATGAAATAACCAACACTGAGTCACAAAATACAACCTAAGCAAATGCCTACTCAAAACCCAGCCGGCAAATTGGAAAACCCAGTAAACCCAAATTGATTTTTTCGTTTGGAGCACTAAAAACCCAAATCGATTTGTTCATTTGGAGCACTGAAAACTGAGATTGTAGAGGGGGGAGAGAGAGAGAGAGAGTGAGTACCTTGCAGGAGCGAGCGAGAGACAGACACAGCGGCTCGACCGGCTGGAGATGCAGAGTCGGAGGCGAGGGGTTTTCGTCGGGGGGTTTGATTGAGAGGAGCAGGAGGATCTGAGACTACAGTCGGAGGAGAGAGGGATTTTCGTTGAGGGTGTGGCAACGGCGGCGGTGCTGAATGGTGGAGACCGCGGCTGGAGAGAGGGGTTGAGCGACCACGGCCGGAGAAGGGTCAGAGGGTCGATTGGGAGGGGATGGACTGATTGACGATGCGTGAGGGAGATTGGGGAAGTGTATGACTGGATGGGTTTGGATAAGGTGTAACGGCACCGTTTCGTATTATAAAAGACTTGCCGACTAAACAGTTAGTCGGAAATTACCTAAATCCCGTCATTTTTTTCTGCAAAAATTTCAGACTGGCACAAAAAATTGTATCATTCCCGACCAAAAATTAATTAGTCGGTGATTTTTTATCTTAGCCGACTAAATATTTAGTAGAGAATAATTCTTTGAGTCGGAATGACTTTTACTGCGTCCAAAAATATTAAAGTCTTATAATACACCACCCTAGCCCCACTTGAGATTTTTTTGCGCGATCAGAACCATTTATCTTCTCTGATATTATCAGTTAGATCATTCTTACTAATATTACAGTTGAAATTTTTCCGTTAGACAATTGATTGAACAAAAAATACTATTTTTCTAATGAATTCACGTCTCGATAAAGGGATATTCTAAACCTGATGGAGCCGCAAATTTACCGAAATGAATAATTCAACAAGTTCAAGAAAATCAACGATCTTGATCTCAAGATTGTCTCGCAATCTTGTGCGTTAGACAATTGATCGAACAAAAAATACTATTTTTCTAATGAATTCACTCTCGATAAAGGGATATTCTAAACCTGATCGAGCCGCAAATTTGCTGAAATGAATAATTCAACAAGTGCAAAAAAATCAACGATCTTGATCGTCAAGATTGTCTTGTGATCTTGTGGTTACTATAATAACAAGTACAACATAAGAATTATTTAACTATCAAATATATCAAGCATACATATAGTTAAGGTAACTGTTGAGTCACGTTTTTATAATGATCGATCTGAACCGTTAAGATTTCACGTCTTACTTATTATAGCATTGTCACTAAAATCGGAGATCATTTGGTATTGGCGACCACATTATCGAAAGACATTTAATGCGTTCGGAGACATTTAAGTGTTATAGTGAACTAACCGAGCGGGGTCTGAGGTATTTTTTCAAGATCGAAATCATCTATCTTTGACGTAATACGAATTTGAACATTCTTACCAAGAATGAAGTTAACCGCATATGGTTAGGCACTTAATCGAACAACAAAATACTTTACATTTAAGAATTTTTGTGCCGATAAAGGGGCTTCCTTGGCCCGATTGAGCCAAAATTTTACGAGAATCTTATGATTATGAAGGAAAAAAATTTGAGCATTAGTGATCGGAAAGATTGCATCGTGATCAATGTAGTTGGAACAAATATTTTTGTTGTTTGAAATTTTTAAGAAGGGGAAAAAGTTGATATTCCATGATTAAGTCTATTAGTTTGGAAATGTATTTGATTTTTTAGTCCAGATTAAATGATATTACCCGACTAATATATATTTTGTCGAAAATGTAATTTCGCTTTCTATTTTATTAAATTCAAAAAAAAAGTTATTTTCCGACTAAATTTACTTTTAGTCAGCATAAAAACATATTACCAAGTAAATTCAGATTAGTGGGAATTAAATTTCTAATTTATTAAATTCGAAAAAATAATACTTTCCGACCAAACAAATTAGTTGGGAAAATATATTATATTTATTGATTTTTTAAATCTGTAAAAAAATAACTTTTCCCGACTAAACTTATTATTAGTCGGCTAAAATTAATAAATACCGACTAAAATACTTAGTCGGGAACACGTATTTTATTTATTAATTTTTTAAATTGGTTAAAAATTAACTTTTTCCGACTAAAATTATTATTAGTCGGCTAAAACTAATAAATACCGACTAAAATACTTAATCGGGAAAATGTATTTTGTTTATTAATTTTTAAAATTGGTTAAAAATTAACTTTCACCGACTAAACTTATTATTAGTCGGCTAAAATTAATAAATACCGACGAAAATACTAGTCGGGAACATGTATTTTATTTATTAATTTTTAAAATTGGTTAAAAATTAACTTTCACCGACTAAACTTATTATTAGTCGGCTAAAATTAATAAATACCGACCAAAAAACTTAGTCGGGAAAATATGTTTTATTTATTAATTTTTTTAATTGGTTAAAAATTAATTTTCACCGACTAAACTTACTTTTAGTCGGAAAATACATGGTATTAGCGACTAAAATAGATTTAGTCGGGAATAAATATAACTTCTACTGACTAATTTAATTTAGTCGGTAATATATCAATATTTGGCGACTAAATTTTGTTTAGTCGGTAAATTTAGTCAGAAATTGTGTAATTTGTTGTAGTGAGTGCTCCCTCCTGATCAAGTTTCCTAGAGAATAAACCACCCAAGTCTGGTCTGATCCTTCTCTCTTCTGTAAAGTTAATCCGAAAGTATTCTGTTGCAGCTTCTTTGATCTGACTAGGGTCCACAACCACGTTCCCGTTCACGTTAACTAATCCCACCAAGTTCCTCTTGAATCGGTTGTTAGCTTGGATTTGGAAAAACTTGGTGTTTTTATCTCCTAACTTCAACCAATTAACACGGGATTTTTGCTTCCAGAGTGACTCTGTCAAGTTTGAGGGCCTCCAAAAATCTGATCTTAGGGTACATCGTATCGCTTTTTCCTCATCGGTTAGATCCCTAGCTTCAGAAAGGGTATCAAGATGGTGAAGCTTGGATTCAGTATCTTGAAGAGCGTAATTGATATCCCCAAAGTCTTGTTTATTCCAAACTTTCAGTCTATCCTTCATTGCCTTTAGTTTCTGAACAATGACGAAGCCAGCCCATCCATGCACCTGAGTTTTCTCCCAAGCTTCTTTGGCTACCTTCATGCAATTAGGATCAGAAAGCCACATGTCCAAAAATCTGAATGGTTTTGGGCCCCAGTCTTTATTATCATCCACTAACATGATAGGGCAGTGGTCTGAAACTGGCCTTGGCAGACCCCATTGCACAACCTTAAACCTATCAAGGAAGGATTGGGATAGCATAAATCTATCCAAACGACTATGAATGGCATTGTTCTGGAAGTTGGTCCAGGTAAACTTCCTACCCTGCATAGGTAAATCCATCACTTCCAAGTGGTTACTGAATTCCAAGAAGTCCTTCATCCCCTTATCTAATCTCATGCATCCCACCCTTTCAGACACATCTCTTATTTCATTAAAATCACCCCCAATACACCACGGATCCTGAAAGTTTGCTTTAAAGGCCAGTAATTCCTCCCAAAGGTTACGACGGGCAGGTCCAGCATTGGGAGCATAGACATTCACTATGGTACATGGGAAATCATCAATAGTCCCTTGAAGCAAAATAAATGATTCATTGACAGTCACACTAGCCGGTTTAAAAAAGGAATTATTCCATATAGTTAGGAGACCCCCAGATGCTCCCTCAGAATTCGAACATACATACTCCATATTGCTAGGTCCCCAAATTCGTTGAATTGCTATACGATCCACAGATTCTAATTTCGTTTCTTGAATAAACACCATATCCGGTCTTTTCTTCTTGATCATTTTAGCCAAAAATCTTTTTTTCGAAACACTCCCCAAACCTCTGATATTCCAAGAAAGTATCTGCATAAAACTGACTGACGCCAAAACAGACACCACAAAATGGAGGGTAGGCGACCCTAGTTATAGCCCTCCCTTTCACGGAGGAGGGCCGCCTCCTTATACTCAAGCATAATCATTTTCTTTAAGACCTTACATCATCAGGCAGAAAATTAATATTCAAATCAGCTCCAAGAGCCAAAGTTGCACGTACCTCATCAATGATATGTTGAGAGCTCTCAATGGATTCAGCAGAGGATTCGAACACCACTTCCTCCTCGACCGATTCACCCGACATGTCCTCGTGGATTTGAATGAGCTTGGACAGTTGCCTACGGCGCCTTTTTCTGCAGTCCGCATTATTAAGATCCACCATAAGCTTTGATACTAGGGGGATGTGGAGACAGGGACGCACCCCCCAGTTGCTGCGGAGAATGACGAGCAATCGCATCCTCTGGAAGTTCAGCAATCACCGCCCTAGGGTTGGGAGAAGGCGAAAATGGAATGGGTCTCTCTGATGAGTTTTGGACCTGGGTTAAGTTCGCAGCCACCTCACCCACATTCTGAATTGGCCCAAAGATGCTCTCAATAGAAGTGGACTTATCTGGGCCCAAAGGTGGGCTTTAGGGCAGCCCAAACTTAGCCCGCAACTCAAGCCCATCCTCGGCCCCCAATTCAACCGACTCCTCCACAATAGATTCAAAATCCCCTTCAACGTCTTTGAACCCAGCATTGCTATGTATTAAATGCACGTCACTACCCCCTTGCTTAGAGCCCTGAACCTCGGTCTGTCCCATCACTGTCCTCTGATCAACTATCAGCTTTGCACCTCTGTTTATTCTGACTTTAACACCTACCCCCTTTCTCTCATTAGTGGGTTTTGGACAGCAGCTTTCCACCTCATCATCTTCTACCTCCCCCCTTGCCATCACCGACCCCTTACCACCTTTCATCTGAGCAAACTCAATTTTTTCAAATACTTCACCGGAATTCTGAGGAGGCTTCACCTCCTTACTGATCTCATCTGGATGGATGCACGAGGCTTCCTCTTGCACCAGCACATCATACTGAACCCCATGCACTTCCATTTGAATCCACCTGTCAATCCTAGAGGGTTCCTCTGTGGCTATAAGGACTTTACCTTTTGCAAAAGAGAGGTCCTTCAGGGATTCTTCATCCATCCTGATAAAGTCACCCCACACCTCCCCACCCAATACTCTTGAATGATTCAACATTCCAAGAGTTAAGAGGCATGCCGAAACAGGTTAACCACACAAACCTTTCGGTACTCGCTGGCTCACCCTGCCATGGTTTCACCATAAGAAACCAGCGTGCCATCCACTGGCCTTTAATGAGACTGTCCCTAACTTTGCTGTTTGGAAAGGTAATGAGGATACGTCTACCTCCCATTGCTCTAAATTGAACATCCTTATCATATTCCTTATTGAAACTCTCCTGCAGAGTCCTCAATGAGACCACCCTGGTCATTGTAGCCACTGCACTCCGATGCAACCATCCGCTGCCAGAGCCATCAGATTTGATAATGATTTCCTTTTCCTTTAAGGGTCCTGGGTTAGAGGTCTCACCTTTCAACACTTGAGCAAAGGATCCCCCAGGAATTTTCCTATTCCATATAGACCTTCCACCCCCATTAATGGTGTGCAGCCCACCACCACTATCAAAGCTAGTGACAAACCTTTGACTGGATCCTCGTACCCTGTCCTCTGTGAACCTGGGCAGTTTGGGTTTGAGAATTTGTTTCCTCAGGTCAAAACAGGCCTCCTTGACAAATATTCTCTTATCATCCACCCATAATCCATTCATTTTGGAAACTGCCATGGCAGCTGACACATGGCAACCATACCTAACAAAACCAAACTTGCCACCAGTGCGTTTACTCCTCTTCCTCGGAATGAAAGCATCCTTAACTACACCAAACTTGTTGAATGTCCTTGAGAGCCATATTTGATCCCTTTCCTCAGGGATGTTATCAACAAACAGAGTAAAGGTTTCCATTTCTTCTGAACCCCCAGCAACAAGGGATCGATGGTGGTTTCTAATTACCGGGACCCATCCACCGGAGCCAGCCTTCTCACTTTCTTTCACTCTGACTCTCTTATCTCTCTGACTCTCTTATCTCTCTAGCCATGGTTTTCCAATGTTTGGATCATCATCTGGAGGGAAAAAGTGCTTATTTGGTGCACGAGGCTCCATTCTTGTAAACTTAATTATTTTACAAATTTTTTCCATTTTGTGTGTTTTATTTGTCTTTACTGAATTTTTATCAAATTCGCGTCTTATTTTTTAGATTAATCATCTATCTCTACAAGAAGAGTTTAAAAAAGTATAAAATTATGATCGAAAGCAAAAACAAGTTCACTAAAGACGAAAAAAATATCAAACAACTATTTTATTTCTCTAAAGTGTTGTTTTCTTTGAATTTTTTCAACATCCGTCTATATTATTATACTTTTTCGATTTGTCTCGTTAAGACGAACAATTAAACTCAAAAGTTATGACGAAAAGCTAAATAACTAATTAAGAAAAGTAAAAAATACCAAGTTGGTGGTTTGTGTATATTGCATTTGTTAGGAAATTTAAAAAAAAAAAAAAAAAAAAAAAACCTCAATTTGATAATAGTAGGTACTTGATTAAAATTTTTAATTCTTGGGGTATAGAATTGGATTCAGCGAAATTGGAGGTTTTTCTTTATCGAGTATACTGATGTTCGTTTTTTTTTTTTTTTTGTTAATTCTAATCTTCTCTATCCTAGGGTACTTGGGGAGGGGAATGAATACTTACGGAGATCAAACTTTGCTCATGTGCATGAGAGTATAAGGGAGGCGCCAACTAAACTCCACTCGACTCCACTTGCTACTGATGTTCAATTGAAAGCAATTTTGCTTAGAGCCCGTTCCAGAACACCTTTTTCAAAAATAAGTACTCATTTCACATTTTCAAATTTAAAAATAATGTAAATCAAAAATAATTTTTTAATTTTTTTTGCGCCGTATTAAAGATCTCAATGAGATCTTTTAAACAAGATCCATATTGCATATTTTTAAATATCAATAAGCCCATTATTTTTGAGCTTGAAATTGCCTTTTTAAAAAATAAGCACTTATTTCACGTTCCGGAACGGAGCCTTAGAGCATCCACATTGTAATAAGCAAATTGGTATGGATAAGCAAACTTAACAATAATGCTAAAAAAATATCTCACATTGTAATAAGCAAAGTTACAAGTCTTTTAGCAAATAATCAAATTCCATCCATTCCATAACCAAACTTAACAACTTTTACCAATAACCAAAACTCAATAATCAAACCCAATAACCAAACTCAAAACTAAAAAACTAAAAAGCACTCCACATTAGAATTGTCTCATCGAGACGAATAATTTGGTGTGGTCGGGTGCGTAATTAAAACTCGTTTGCAATTGGACATAGGTGCATTACGTATTATGGGGGTTTTTTTTATAGGGATGCAAAAATAACCAATGTAGAGGTAAAGTTTGTTAAGTTTGATTATGAACTAAATGGATAATCAAATGCTGACATGGCATATTTTAGTTATTGAATTTGATTATTCCCATTGCGGATGCTCTTAGTAACTTAAAATAAATTATTAAGAAAATAAGTGGCTTTGATTATCGCAACGTAGCTCGCAATATATCTTACAAAATGTGCATAAAGTTGCCCTAATTAAAGGCAAGGGCAAACAAAATTACTAACAATTTAAGATAAAGTTAACCATTCGTCAAGTTTGGCATAATTTGTAACTATTCCTAATTAAAGAGAGTGCAGAACATGTTTTTATCGATTCCTAATTTGAAGAGGAAGGAAAAATATGTCCTCTTCAATACTTTAATTTAATTTAATTTTTTTATCTTTTGCAATTTTTGTCTTGCTTTCTTATCCTAAAGGTGTAGCTAAACTCTGAATAATTCATGCATCTTGCTTTCTCTTGTTTCAAGTTTTCTGAAATTTACATCTAAACCTCTCATATTAGATAAGAAGAGAGCGAAAAAATATTCACTATTACTGTATTAGATTTCTAACAAATGGCAATCCAGCAACGATCAGGTAAGGGATCCCGCACAGTAATACCGTGCAGACCTCACCTTTCTGAGTAAATTTTGATGATCCGAGTCATTAAAAGTGATCAGATTGTGATTTTAAGGTTCACTTAAGAAATCAGCAAAAAAATGACCGGCTTAGTCGGAGCAGTTTACATCGAACGGTTTAATAAAAAACTGCTCAAATCAAGTTATTTCAGGTCATTTTTTTTGCTGTTTTTTTGCAAGGACCCTTAAAATTATGTTCTACACACATTGAACTGCTCGAATCATCAAAATTTGCGTGAAAAAGAGGAGGTCCGCACGGTAAGAATCCCTTGAACCATGGTGATGGCAACCCACCGTTAAAACCGAACAGTAAATGATACTTAGGTATGGAAAGGAAGAAAAAGATGCATATGTGTGAGACAAGCTACATATTAATTAGGGAAAGTCTACAATACACATTCTTTAAAAGGGTGTATCATATGCACCTATTTTATGATTCATTCATAACATTTTAGTGTGTTTCGTAACTTTTATTCTAGAATTCATAACCTTTCATCAGTAAGATTCGTAACATTTTCATTATGATTCATAACATTTTAGTGTATCTCGTAACCTTTATACGATTCGTAATTTTTTAGCAATAAGATTCGTAACATTTTTTCTATAATTCATAACATTTTGGGGGGTACATATGATACACACTCAAATAAGGGGTGTGTATTATAGTCTTTTCCTATTAATTTTTAACACATATTCTTGCTGAAATAGTTACATGCACAAAGTAAAAAAAGCTAAGCCGCAAATGACTTTTCATCTTAATTAGCCCATTCTCTCGCTCTTACTTTTTTTTTTTTTTTTTCTTCGGACTCTCACTCTTACTTAACATGTTAACATATACTACAATTTGGTAGTTTCAAAAATCATCCATCTCAAGATACTATACATACATCACCAAGGTAACATCTATGTCGCAAAGTGAGAAGTTACCCGTGAACTATCACCTACCAATCCTCGAGAGGTATGTGCCAAATGTACCCCCAGGCTCCCTCAATGAAGCCTAGCTTGTTCGGCCAAAAAAGTCATTGTAGATTATTTTTTGTTCTTATTTGAATTTTTTTTGCATTTGTTTATTTTTATCAATTTTGGGTGGATTATTGTTTCGTCACGACGACAGAAATCTAAAAAGCAAAAAATTATGATTGTAACTCATTTTTTTTGAATAAAGACAAAAATAAGCGAATAAGTCAATTTTTTCATCTTTATTCAAAAATTTAAATTTGGATTAAAATTATATACCTTTTAGGTTCCTTTCGTCATGACGAAACATAATTCTCAAAAAATTTACAAATACATAATTTTTTTGAATAAAAAATAATAAATCATCCACAATGAATTATTTAGTCGAACAAGGCCTAACTTCTCTTTGGAAAGCATTTAAGGGCAAAGAATGAGATGAGAGAAAAAGAGCGTAACCCCATTTTTCCACCACTATCTTTTTTGGTCCTACAATGTATTTATTGTTTATCTAAATCGTTCATCATGTAGACCCAAGACCCAACATAATAGTGTATCCACGCAAAAAATAAACTTAATCAGACATTGATAAGAGCATTAAAAATTGAATTTTAATGCTAGCAAAAGAGAAGAGGATTGCGTTATCTGGGTACCTTCACAAATATCTTCATCGATGGTCGCTGTGACGCTCTGAAAAGCTAGATTTAACCTGCCATATTAATTACCTCGACTCATTTTTTTTTTGGGTAGAATTGTTTTTCACCACTCAAATCAACAAACAATATATTTGTTATACTGGGAAGTGTTTTGGTTTGAAATATGAATGGTTTAAGATTTCTCTGGGTTTGAGCGACCAATGGCTGTCTGGAATTTTGAATTTGCAATTTTTGTTGCGCTAATGAACCTATAGCACTTCACCATCAAAGGTTTCGAACTCGCGCAATTGCTCCGAAATCTTTCCATAGACTCGGATACGATGTTAAAGCAAAGCCAAATGGAGCTGTTGCGCTTGAACGGGTTAAGCAAATTTGCACAATAGGTAAACTATGAAACGGGCTAATGACAAATTGTTGCTCATCATCCTGGAGGGAAAATGAGCTTTGAATTTTCACACAACACTCATAGTATCACTACTTTCAAAATAATACAACACACATCTGATCACATGTACCCCTCTCAACCGGAAAATTTTTCAGTGCCGAGCGGGTACCACGTGGTGCCCGCTCGGCCATCCGAGCAGTCCATTTTGTGTTTGAACGGTTCAGATTTGAAGAGAAAAAAAGAGAGAGAAAGTGTTAGCGTGGGAGGAGAGAGAGGGTTTTAATCGGAGCCGTCCAAAAATATATCGGATGGTTCGGATGCGCCGAGTGCGTGCTACGTAGGCAATACCCGCTCGGCACTGAAAAGTTTCTCCTCTCAACCTCACACACATAAACAATGGGGCGAAATGGGAACCCCAAAAGGGGATCCCACATCTCCCTCTCTCTCTCTCTCTCACATACAATCACCAAAACACAGTACCTATCTATAGGTGAAACTGACGATAGATATATTTTGCAAATGGAAAGGAAAAAAAGTAAGAATGAAAAAGGGCTAAAGAACACCACCCAAGTTAGAAATCCAACGGAATACAAATTAACACCACCCAAAAAATTAACGAGAGATACAGGATTGAATATACTCATCACTCTCTAAAGAATCCACCTAAGATATAAGAGTAAACAAGAAGATAAACTTCTTACTTGTCAAAAACTATTTTAATTTAGAACAAACTCCAAAACTATTCATTTCATTCACCAGATCGACTCCAAGCATAGAAAAATGAACTTAGCCTTCCAAGATTACAATTTAATGAAAAATAAAGACAATTGACATTCTAAACCTAGGGAAATTCGTGAAAACTTAAAAGACACTTAGAAACTTTAAAAACAACATAGAAGCAATATTCCTTAAGGATTTAAAGACACCAAGAGAAATGCAAAAGACTTACTCGATACTTGTTAGATAAAACAAATTACTCTTATTAATATTGCCATAAAACTCCGTTGTCACATTACTACTTCCAACTACAACATCACTATGCACACCCAGGGCCAGTTGATTGATTAACCTCATCTCTTTGTTCCCTGACAGCTACATCCGCCATTTTCTTTTTTGAGGAAACTGCGGACAAATTCAGCAAAAGATATGACAAAAGCGATGAAACTGACAACGAAAGCTATGAACATCCACAGAGAAGCAAAATAGTTGCGTCTCAGCATGTGCCACTATGTGCTTCGGCCAAATACGTTTGCTATACTCTGTGGCTTCAATGCACGTGTCGGCGAAGTAGTACTTTCCTTCAAAAACCTCCTTGCATAGGTTGTTGAATAGAGGGGTGGCGTCCTCACCGGCACCCAAGTAGTTACACATGACTCCGGACTTCTCGAGCACTTGGACATGCATCCGAATCAGAGTTCACCAACATGTCCATGATGCACGCGTAGGAGGTAACGTTCTGCGAAACACCCGGGCAGCTGTGTTCAAAGGCAATATGGTTCCTAAGGAACAACTCAGCGTGGTCGTATATTGCAAGTGGTGGGATGTTGAAACGAGCCCTTTGACACCACCACAATAGTCCTTTAGGCTTTAGGTTCACTGAACTTGAACTTGAACAAATTGTCTTTGTTAAAGAAATGAATCTCACATTGCTTGGGAGTGGAATGAATGATCACTTAATAACATTTGGGATCTCTCCACTCATTACCAATTTGATTTTGAGATGGATATAAAGTTTCTAACATATAACCAAGGATCAAGAACGTACAAGAGAGAGAGAGAGAGAAAGAATATTCAGTTGTATTTTCCCATTGCTCATCAAAGAATCGATTACAAGCTATATATCAGTTGTTTAGCTAACTAATCACTGTTACAAACGTTTTCCACTTCTAACAAACTTCTGACTTTAATGCCCTTGCTTAACAGCCTCCTGCATCGGGACGGCCCGGAACAAATTGTAAAGTTCTGATGCCGAAGGCATGAGTATGATTACTTCATTAGGTTCTTCCTGTTTTTGCTGTTGCAGAGTTTTCCCGTTTGTTGCCAAAAACCCATAGGAAACAGTCACCGGGCGGACACCAAGTTTTGGCGTTGGTGGAATTTCCTATACTGTACGCATCTTTTCCCGTAATTGGTGAGCAACCAGTTCTTGTCGAGGCAATCCCAGATCCAACCCACCGTGATAAGGAACGATTTCTACAAAGAAAGAAATCTGAATCTCAGGGAGTACCAAGTCATTTTCCACTGTACACACGGTCAAACTATTTCCAAAAATAGGATCTGTCTCTTGTCCCTACTTTTTGAAATGCAAAATCATTAATTAAAATTGTACATCCTTGTTTGTCTACTAGATTATTTGGATTAATTTGAAATTATAATTAGAAACTGTGATCACCTAAAATATTTTGTAACATTATTATTTTTTTGCTCGGCTATTTTGTAACATTATTGATCCTAAAGATAAATTTTAGGTAGATGAACTTATGAGACATCCAATAAGGCAATAAGAGAACATGGATAGATTTTTACCCTTCTCCAAACTTCTTATGTTACAAGTGAAATGAAGTACAGCTGGTGTCTCCTTTATACTCTCATGTGTATAAGCAGGGTTCAATTCCCATTATATGATAGCACTAACAAGATAGCGCAATGGAATTTCAAATAACAAGATGAACTATCATATGAAAAGCTGTGCCTAAGGAAGAGTGTATATTTGATGCCACAAAAAAGGAAGAGTATATAAGGCAATCCTAGGCGCGGGTGCAAACATAAGGATAAAATATAAACGTCCTAACCACAGGCTCCAACAAGAACAGTGGTAATGTAACAAAAGTACCAACCAAATTAAACTAGCCTTAACCACAGGCATACAAACTAGAATACCAAAGTACCAAGCAAATAAAAAGAGTACATATGCAACATATAATACCATTAGTACTACTACCATAGCTGAAAAAAATACTACCAAACTACCACATAAGCTCTTCTCACAAGCAAACCATTCTCCCCCTTTTTGTCACAGGAAAGACAAAGAACCAAAATTTGTAGAAGAGCCATGGTAGCACTCAATCCTCATCCAACGGACCATCATCCTCTCCATCTTCTTCCACCAAAGAGGTATAGTCCATGTTATTCCCATTATATCTACCATCTCAATCAATTCAAGTCTAAATGATTGTTCCCATTATCCACAATCTCAATCAATTCCAGGACTGGATGATTGTTCCCATTATCAATTTTTCCTCAGTGTTAAATATGAGAGGAGAAATATTGAATTCGATTATTGAAACCATCCAATTAGGCCTCTATTTATATAAGAGGAGAGAGCTTAACTATGAAAAGAAAATCATATTGATTAACTATGGAATAAAATCATCCTAATTACAATCAAATCACAATCTCAAGATCACGATTTGATCGCGATATTATTTTGTATACGCATTTATTCTAACACTCAGAAAGAGATTGTTGGAGAGAATCCACATTCAAGCATCCTGGGCATTTGCAATTTGCTCTTAGAAACGTGTTGATAATCATTTGTTCTTCAATGATTCTCATCTGACTAATATTTCCATTATTTTTCACTTCTACGTACCATCTGGTTGATTACATCCATAATGTTCGAGGATATAAGAACTTTTTTTTTCTCAGCAAAAGGAAATTTTATTAAACTCGAAAGGCTACATCGAGAGGAAAAGCTGAGGAGCAACTAACTCAACTCAGCGAAAAGAAAAAACGAAAACAATCTCATCCAGCAGGAAATTGGAAGAGAGCACCTTAAGGATTACAGTTTCAACAAACGAATACCATCTAAGAATCCTTTGAACTCCTCGATCGAATACACCTTAATCTCACAAAAAACTTTCATCCACATGACCACTCTGTACTTGATTAAATCCACTACCTCCTCTAAGCTGATCGTCACATTCTGAAAAATAAGCTTATTCCGCATAATTCAAATTGACCAGATTGTCGCATAGAAGCAAGCTTCCCAAATGTGTTTTTCTAGGTTGCGAAAACTGGTATCAAACCACACTACAACAAAAATCGCTTTCAATAGCGTTCGAAAAACGCTATAATAGGTAATAGACAGCGTTTTGAAGAACGCTGTATTAGCCCATGCTATTAAAAGTCCTAACTTTCTATAGCGTTCATTGCCCGCTGTTAAAAACTTTCTATAGCGTTCATTGCACGCTGTTAAAAAACTTTCTATAGCGTTCATTGCCCGCTGTTGTATTTTGTACCTTTGATAGCGTTTTTTGCCTGCTATCTTATTTTTTTTACAGCATCTAATGAACGCTATTAAAGGTAAACAATAGCGTTTTGTGAACGCTATCTCAGCCAATTTTAGCATTTTTTTAAATACTACAAATACCAATATACTAGCATTTTCATACAGAAAACCTGCATTCCATTCTCAACTCTAAAGTACATCCAAATGCGATACAATTTCAATGTAAGATAAGTAATTCAACAAATGGATGAAGATTCATTACAATAGCTTGGAGAATAATTTTCCAACACACTACATTTAAGATTCAGACTAATTACACTCATAAAAAAAACACTAATGTAATCTCCCTTTCTAGAAATTGTAATCCTAAACTAGCAAGCCATCTCATTCAAGTATCTCAATTCTTCACCCGCGGAGATGTTCTTTATCTGACGCTTACTTCTTCGCTGAGTTTATTACCCTTTTGCTTCCAATGGCGAATACATACCTGCAAGTATAGAACTATTCAAAGTAACGCAATTGATATAGTAAAAATTATTAACTAGAAAAATAACTTTAAAGCAACAAAATGTTAGCAAACAATCCAAACATGAAATAAAAATTACAGCTAAAAAAGAATATGATGGATAACTATCAGCAAAATTTAAGTCCTCAACATATCAAAATGCTAACATGCACTAATCTCATTGTTTAAGTCTAGCTAGTCTCACTTGGACTTCATTAAACAAGTCAAGGCACATGATCCAGGACCCAATATGCATGCCAATCAGGAAATGAGTAGGAGATAAGCAAAATCAAGAACAATCTCAGAAGCAGCCATACTATGACCAATTGGCGAACGACATACACCAAAATCAGAGTCAAAGTTTTGGCGAAAAAGACAAGAAAGAAAGATTTGGATGGCGTAATAGAAAGAGATCAATCCATGGGAGTCTCCGACTTGCTACCCCTGTTTTAATTACTCTGAAGTAAAAGAAAACAAGAAGCAGGGGAACGAGATGGAATCGTTCCCATTATTATTATTAGCCCTTAAACAAGGTAAAGATGAGTTCTCTCACCTGCACTTGATCCATATTTCAAGCCCTGTACTTAACAGTTTAAGCACATTGCAGCAATAATATCTCAATTTCCAGCAGTTAGAATACCAGGTAGGGTGGAAACAAAGAAACAAGTTTTCATCTTTTTCCTACACTCTACTACTTCTGTTCAACAATGTTTGTGCTAGTCAAAGTCAAAACTAACCTCTTACTAGTTTTTTGATAATCACCTCTTACTAGTTCAAACTTCTAATTTAACAAGTGCACGAATTCTATAGCTGATTACTTTCCCTACTCACTAGTAATCTTCTTGTTTGCTGGACAATAAAGTGGCATCTCATAAGGAGGGCTGTTAAAAAGGCCTAACTTATACTATTAGGAGAACTAGAGTCTGTAATACCTATTTAACCTTTTTGGCTCAATAGATAGGGTAATCAACCTACTGTGCAAGAAATGGGACGGGCAGCTGCTAACTTATACTATTAGGAGAACTAGACCTAACTCTGGCCTCTTTATGTGTCCAATGTTGAGTACTAACATGCCCATCACCAAAGTTAGAAATGGGACGTGCAACTGCTAGCACCTCATTATGAGATGGGAAGCACCTAAATCATTGGGCTGACAGAGGGAAATCTAGGTTCAAGATCAGAATTGTTTGTGGGCTACAAATACTTAGTGTGACTAAGGCAAAACAGCACCATACCCTTACAAATACTAACCCCAACCTCAACAAAACAACAGCAACAACACCAGGACACAAAAAGAAGAAGACAGAAAACATATCTTAATCATATATATAGTGAGAGTATGGATGACTTTGCTACATACATAAACAGGTGAGAGTCCATACAAATCTGCATTCATGAAGCACGTTACTAGAATGGTGGAACATAACCATGAAATCACACATGTATACATAAAACAAGTCAAACTGCAACAACGATGTCAAGTCTCCAAGTCAACTATGTTCTAATTTAGGTTTAACATTCCCGATCAAGGCTTTTGCTAGAGGGGAAAAAAACTTCATAAGTCATGAGCCTTTTCTAAGCTATTTTATTAACCATAATCCAAGTAAATGAGGCATTTAGAGTACATTTCGAATGAATAACCAATGTGCTAATCAAACAAGACAATCTTCATAAACACCCTTTTAGCACAAAAATCATTCTAGGGGTAAAAGATAGCAACTAATATTCAGTTTCAGCAATTTGAATTCACAATCCAACACTCAAGGTCATATTTTAAGCAAACAAGATACATTCCTTATTGTAACGATTTTTACAATTGAAATTCGTTGGTGTAGATATCTCATGGAGTGGTGTGTGCATATTATACATATCCCAAAATGGAAAAAATGTAAAAATCATAATGGAAAAGGAAGTGTCCAAACATGCCCTAGTACTTTTATTAGTTTGTTTATGTCTTGGGTGAATAATAGTCTTGCTTATTGTTCTACACATTGTATAGAGTTTATTGTTCTACACATCAGACTAATAATCTGCACATCATGCGATAAAGCACATCTAAACACGAGTGGGTAAGGTACCATTACCAATTAGTCAGATTACCCACAAGAGATAATTGTGCAGAATGAGATATAAACTTCAACTGTATTTAGCAACACAATGCCTATATCCAGTAATCAGTTTCTACTTTCTAGGGACAACAGAGAGAAAGAAATACCAAGTGGATGGCATAACCGTGAGTCACCTAGAGTTATTGAGGCAGAGAGACAGGTTTGAGATTCAACATTCTTGCAATTGCCAAAATCGTATACCTGCAAAATGAATTGACACACTCAAAGACCAACAAATGAACTTCATGCACACACTTTTTTTAGGGTGAACAGGGAGTAAAACAATAACCATTGTTATGAAATCATGAAGATTTTATAAAGTTGTATGCTTACCGAAACTCGCTAGGAAAACGGTTGCTGCATTGCGAAGGTAAATTCCATATTTTGAATGATGTTTCGAAGCTGCCGAGAGAGAGTGAGAGATAAAGGGACAAAACCAAGGGCATGTATTATAACAGGATGAAAAGATAATCAATTGGTACTTTGCAAATACATGCTGTTATATGGCAATTAAGGCTCTATAGATTGCACAAAAATATTTCGTAAGATGGGTTAGATTATCCATATGTGCGTGTGCGTGTATCTATCTCATTTCTCATTTCATCGAACACGTAGAATGCATACTTTTAAGAAATCCAAAATTAAGTAACAGAAAAATCAGATCATTCAAGGATAGGAATTCGCAAGATTTCCGTTTCCGGATATGGTGGTCGTGTGATGGTTGCGAGAAGTACTTCCGAGCAGGTTTTGACTGCTTCATGAGATGCCGAAGAAGAAGAATACAAGAGATTCCATTGAGCTTGTTTTCGATTGAAAACTGATAACTCAGATAAAGTAAATCCTAACCCTTTAAATGGATAACCTTGTAAACCCTAAATTGATTTATCTTAGAAAAATAGAGAAGAACGAACTCACCTGAAAAAGGCTGAAACGGTTGAGAAGAGACATGCGTAAAGGAAAACGATTCTGAGAAACGATTGAGAAAAATGAAGCAACCTAAAACAAACAGAACCCTAGAACAACAGCCGGTCCATCCGAACCAGTTCGCATGGATAATGATTCAGAAATTTGGGGTTTATTCGGAATATATCGACTGAAAATTTCAAAGGTAAGTGAAAATTTCAGAGGGATATGTGCGTTTAAAAAAACCCTTTTTTTGGTTCGAAACAAAAACAAATCCAAAAAGCCCCAATCTCTGGAATCGATCGACAGATCTGGAGAGAGAGAGAGAGAGAGAGAGAGAGACCTTGGCAGTCCGTTCGTCGTCGTCGTTGTTGGATCGTTCGTGTGGTTCTTCTGAAATCGCCTCTTCTCTGTCTCTCTGATTGCCGCTATGGAATGAACGCTACAAATGAGGATGGCTTTTTAATGAACACTCTGTAAAATTATTCCGTGCATACGGAACGCTATAGAAGCCTTTTCTCTTTCTTCCGTGAGTATAAAACGCTATAGTTGGCAACTTTTCATAGCATTCATAAAAGAATGCTATTGTATTATGCTATTAAAAGTCATATTTGTTGTAGTGCCACCAACTCGCCATACCAGCTATCAAGGAAGGGCAAACCCCAAAAAAATGCCACCAATCCAGAATTTGAGACCAATATAAGAACTTTACCAACCACAAGTCACAAATGATCATAAACAATTGGCTGTATCATCGCTTACGTTGATTACCGCCCCCCTATTGATTCAATTTAATGATAAGTAAGCAAATTCTAAAGATGGAGAGGAACACCGTAACAATTCAGCCAAACCAGTCCGGAATTGGAATAGGACTTTTTCTCCTTCTAATCCTGAACATCTAATGATGTAGGATTATTTGGGTTTGAGCGAGTTATGACAGCCGGTTGCTGGTAACTATATATGGATCACCAGGACCATGCATGGTATCGAATTCACATGCATGTCAATGACTATAATTTGGAAGTTAGAATTTGCAATTTTTTATTTTATTTATTTATTTTTTATTTTTTTGCGCTAACAAACATATATATAGAGCTTGAAAGGTTAGTTTGTGCATTTGCTCCAAAACAAATAAATATCTCTCTCATTATAGGCATACAATTTTTTTGAAACGACAACAATATTATTAGAACAACTCAATAATTAATGGGTACATCAAGGAGAAAGATCTAGGGGGAAAAGAGAGGAGAAAAAGAGAGGGAAACTTCCAACAAGAAGTTGAGAAGAAAACAAAAGCACAATACAATAGGTCCTATTATAGCCATACATTGATCAAAAACATTCCCTTAGACACTCTCAATTGTACTTGAAAACCATGACAAAATGGGCTTTTTGACTTTTTTGGTCCCCAAAGTATTTACGCCGTGCCACTTTGGTCCCCAATATTCCAATTGCTAACATTACATCCCCAAAGTATCAATTTTGTGTTTAAATGATCCCTGCGGCTCATGCCGTTCCTCTCCTCCGTCAAAACCAAGGGCAAAGTTGGTATTTCACCTCAAAACGGCGTCGTTTGGTTGGAAACGGCTTTTTGACTTTTTTGGTCCCCAAAGTATTTCCATCATGCCAATTTGGTCCCCAATATTTCAATTGCTAACATTGCATCCCCAAAGTATCAATTTTGTGTTTAAATGGTCCTTGCGGCTCACGCCGTTCTTTCCCTCCGTCAAAACCAAGGGCAAGGTCGGTATTTCACCTCAAAACGGTGTCGTTTGGTTGGAAACATAGATTTTTCTTTTCCATGGTTCTCTTAGGGTTCTCATTGAAAGCCTTAAAGTCAAAAAAAAATTATGATTCTTTAGGGTAAAATGATCAAAAAATAAAGATCTTTGCACAGGTTCAAATAGATTGCAAATTTGAACACTTAATTTTTTTACCATATTTTTTAATATATAAAAAGTCCAAAAAAATCAACTGTTTCAATTTTCAACCCATTTGAATTGGTGCGAAGATCTTAATTTTCTGATCATTTTATCCTAAAAGATTATAATTATTTTTTTTATCCTAAAGAGGTGAAATAATAATTTTTTATATTCTATGGTTCTCTAGGGTTCTCATTGAAAGCCTTAAAGTCAAAACATTAATTATGACTCTTTAGGATAAAATGATCAGAAAATTAAATTTTCGCACCGGTTCAAACGGGTTGAAAATTGAAAAACTTGATTTTTCGAGGCTGTTTATAAATTAAAAAATATGGTGAAAAAATTAAGTGTTCAAATTTTTAATCTGTTTGAACCTGTGCGAAGATCTTAATTTTTTGATCATATTATCCTAAAGAGTCATAATTATTTTTTTGACTTTAAGGCTTTCAATGAAAACCCTAAGAGAACCATGGAAAAGAAAAATCTATGTTTCCAACCAAACGACACCGTTTTGAGGTGAAATACTAACCTTGCCCTTGGTTTTGACGGAGGGAAAGAATGAAGTGAGCCGCAAGGACCATTTAAACACAAAATTGATACTTTGGGGATGCAATGTTAGCAATTGAAATATTGGGGACCAAATTGACATGACGGAAATACTTTGGAGACCAAAAAAGTCAAAAAGCCGTTTCCAACCAAACGACGTTGTTTTGAGGTGAAATACCAACTTTGCCCTTGGTTTTGACGGAGGAGAGGAACGGCGTGAGCCGCAGGGACCATTTAAACACAAAATTGATACTTTAGGGATGCAATGTTAGCAATTGGAATATTGGGGACCAAAGTGGCACGGCGAAAATACTTTGGAGACAAAAAAGTCAAAAAGCCTGACAAAATGTGGATGATCATCCTGAGGGAGTAAGAGATTAGAATTTCCACACAACACTTGTATTATTACCACTTCCAACATAATACAACACACAGACATCAAAAAAAAATTAAAAATTTGTAATACGACACACATCTGAGTACACAGTCACTCTCAACCTCGCACACATAAACAATGGGGTGGGAGGGGGAGGGGAAGGGAATGGAAACTCCCAAAGGAATGCATTAATACTACATCCAATTTTTGAGCCACTTGATTTATTAAGCCCATCTCTTCGCGCGTTCCTTAACAACTACATTAGTCTTTTTTACCGAAATCGCGGGCAAAGTCAACCAAGGACATGACAAAAGCAACGAAGCTGACGCAGAAAGCTATGAACGTCCACGGAGAATCGAAGTACCTGCGTTTCAAGAGCGCCATATTCTTGGGCCAAAAACGCTTGCTATACTTGGTGGCTTTGATGCACGTGTCAGCGAAGTAGTGTTCTAAAACAGTCTCCTTGCATAGCTTGTTGAACAGATGGGTGGCATCCTTGCTGGCACCCAGGTAATTGCGCATGACCATGGCCTTCTCGACTCGAGCACCTCGACATCTTCATCAAAGTTCACAAGCATGTCCATGACGAACGTGTAGGACGTAACGATCTTTGAAACGGCAGGGCAGCAATGTTCGAAGGCAATGAGGTTCCTGAGGTAGCACTCCATGTCGATGTAGATCGCGAGCGGTGGGATTACAAAACGAGCCCTACGACACCAACTAAATAGGCCTTTGGGTTGAGTGAACTCGAACTTGAACAGATTGTTTCCTGATGCATCGGGAACACACTTGACTCCTGCATAGATGAGTTGTGATGCCGAAGGCATGAGTACGTGATTCTGTTTTCTTTGATCAAGAGGACGGTAGCCACCATGTAGGGTTTTTTTGGGTAAGTACCAATCATGTAGGTTATGGAGGATGTGATGGTCGTTAGCAGTACGGTGATCAACATTACCACTTTGAACTTCTTCTTCTGCTGCAGCTGTTGTACAACCAAAAATCCCAAGGACACAGTCACTGGGCATGAGTACTTCTTTCTTCTTGTTGGAATGTTGTACTGGCCTTATCCTTTTGCGATAGCACCACCGCACATAATTGTTGAGTGACCAGTTCTTGTCGAGGCGATCACGGATCCGACCCACTGTGAACTGGAACAATATTTTCTCAAGAATTAAGAAAGGAATCTGGTTATCCTGGAGTACCAAGTCATTTTCTACGTCAAAAAGGGTTAGTCTGTTACCAAAAAAATTTGATGTTCAAGAAAAAAAGAAAAGAAATAGGGATGTGAGGTCTGAGTGTGAGTGTGAAAGGTGTAATTTGTAAATGTATTTGTGATAGAAATCAATAAAACTTGAATTTGTATAGCGCATGAATTTATTTCGCTTCTGCTTTCTAAGTTCTAACATTAATGACAAAATGATGATGATCATCCTAGTGGGAATAAGAGATTAGAATTTTCACACAACATTAATATTACTTTCAAAATAATACAACACACAAGTGATCACACACAGAGTCTCTCTCTCTTACAATATCACACAAACACACTACTTATTTATCGATGCAACACGTGCATACTAGTTCCAAGTACAACAACAATATGCAGACCCAATACTTGTGATTTATTAACAGGCCAGGCCAGCCATCTCTTTGTTCCCTAACAGCTCCATCGATCGATCCATCCGCCTTATTCTTTTTAAAGGAAATCGCGGATGAATTGTACTAACGTGATGGCAAAAGCACTGAAGCCAACACAGAAAGCTATGAACGTCCAAGGAGAATCAAAATACATGCGTCTCAAGTGCGCCACATGCTTCGGCCAAAAACGCTGGCTATACAGGGTGGCTTCCTTCCACGAGTTAACGAAGTGTTCTCCTGGAAAAGATAAAATGCATAGCTTGTTGAATAGAGCGGTGGCGTTCTTTCGAGTACCCAAGTAGTTACTCACGACTCCGTCCTTTTCAAGCACTAGGACATCTTTATCCGTGTTCACGAGCATGGACATGACGAATGCGTAGGATGTAACGTGCTTCGAAACGCCAGGGCAGCACTGTTCAAAGGCAATGAGGTTCCTGAGTATCGACTCCGTGTAGTCGAATAGACAAACTGGTGGGATTTCGAAACGAGCGCTACGAAACCACCAAAACAGGCCTTCTGGTTCGGTGAACTTGAGCTTGAACTCACAACCCGTTGCCTTGCCGGGTACAAACTTGACTCCTGCGTACGCGAGGTCTGATGCACTAGACAGGACTGCTAATTCACTAAGGCTATATTTGCTTACTTTTTTTCCTTTTTTTTGATGACTAGATCGTTCTATCTCATCCGATCGATCACGAGGAAGGAAACCATCATGTAATACATGGAGGATGTGACGAAAGTCCGTAGCATTACCACTTTCGGCATTCTCTTCCGCTGCTGTTGTAGAATTTTCCAATTTGTTGCCAAAAAACCTTAGGACACAGTCACTGGGCGAACAGTACCCAGTTTTCGGGCTACTACTCTCAGCCGTGACAATTTCTTTGGCTGGACCGCGGAGCAATAGATTCAAACCTTGATCATCGAGAATCATCATGCGGGGAATGAACGCCAACACATAATCGGTGAGCAACCATTTCTCATTGCGACGATTCGGTATCCGACTCACAGTGAGCGAGAACAATTTCTCAAGCACAAAGAAAGGAATCTGATTCTCTAGTGTTAACAAGTCGGTTTCTATTGTGTAGCGGATCAAACTGTTACCGAAAGTAAGATCACTTTCTTCTCCCTGTGTTTTGAAATGCAAAATCGTTAATCAAATTTGTTTATTTCTATTTATGTGACAAATTATTTGGATTAACTTGATGCTATTCACTCCAACAAAAGTAGCATAACGCCACGAAATCTAGTGACAAAACTATTTTTCCTCGCAAATGGTACAACATTCGGTGAGGAAAAACATTTGTTTTTTGGTTTTATTGAAAACTTAGTGATGAAGGAAAATACTATTTGCCGCAAATTGTATCTTTTGTGACATATAATAAATTTTCCTTCCACGCAAATTGTACTCTTTCCGTCGGCCATTGTGGATCCCATCATGGATTTATTGTTAAATTTGGGCTCAACCAAGATCTTCCTTTGGTTGCCCTTTTCTCAATGTATCATCTTTGAGTTTTTATAAATTGTTTCGCTTTTCCGATAAAAAAAAATAAAATCAAGCTACTACTTAAAAAGGATGCTAAATTAAAAGTACCAATTGAGGGGAAAAAATAAGATTGAGTTTTTGTCAACTGATCATAAAAGAGCTAGCTGATGCTTTAGGCTTCCTTACCACTGATGATCTGTAGAGTAATTCGAGGATGAAACAACCATCAACCACCAACATTGCCTCATCCACCTTAACTTCGCGAAGGTAGCATTTCTTTACATGGTCTATCAGCTTCTTCATTTCAGCTAAACATTCTCGTAACACCGCGTTCTTCTTCTCCTCCATTCCCGCGGGGATGATCACCTGCCGAGAGAGTAGCTTATTCGTGTAGCTCGTTTTGACGTGTTGCATGTCGTTTTGGAGGTGTTTGTCATTTCGGTGAAGAGGGCCGATAGCGACGAGGCGAGGGATGTAGGCGCTTTTATTCACCTTACGAAGATCTTTGGGCACCCTATATATGGAAGCTGAAGGGAAGGAATCGGTTTTACGGGTACCTTCAACGAGTTTGGCACCTACGGTGGATGTAAGGCGCTGAAGACCCTCCCCATCGTCATTCTCCCCTTGGCTGACCAATATTTCAGTTGGTGTGATTTCCATTTGGTGTGGCGGAGTTTCGGTTGAAAATGTTTTGGGATTTTCCTATCTGGGTTTCGAGCTAACGACAGACCTTCCCTCTATATATAGAAGGCTCACAGTTTAAGTGGTGCACGAGGCTCCATTCTTGTAAACTTACTTCTTTTTTTTTTTGTAAAATTTGTTTGTCTTTCAGAATTTTTATTAGATTTCGCGTCTTATTTTTTGGATTAATCATTCATCTCTACAAGAGGAGTTTGAAAAAATATAAAATTATGATCGAAAGCCAAAACAAGTTCACTAAAGACGAAAAAAGTACCTAACAACTGCCTTATTAAACTAAAGTGTTGTTTTCTTTGAATTTTTCCAACATCCATCTATATTTTTATACATTTCAAATTTGTCTCGTTGAGACGAACAATTAACCTCAAAAGTAATGACGAAAAGCTAAATAAATAGTTAAGAAAAGTAAAAAATACCAAGTTGTTGGTTTGTGTATAATGCGTTTGTTAAGAAATTATAAAAATAAAAAAATAACTCAATTTGATAATAGTAGGTACTTGATCAAAAATTTTAATTCTTGGGGTATAGAATTGGATAGAACGAAATTGTAGGTTTCTCTTAATCAAGTTTACTGATGTTCGTTTTTTTTTTTTCTTAATCCTAATCTATTCTATCCTAGGGTATTTGGGAAGGGGAATGAGTGCTTACAGGAATCGAACCTTGCCCATGTGCATGAGAGTATAAGGGAGGTGTCAATTGAACTCCACTTGCTACTGATGTTCGATTGAAAAGCAGTTTTGCTTAGTAACTAAAAATAAATTATTGCATAGAAAATAAGGGGCTCTAAATATCGCAACGGAACTCGCAATATATCTTACAAAATGTAGATAAAGTTACCCTAATTAAAGGTAAAGGGCGAACAAAATTACACACAATTAAAGATAAAGTTAACCGTTGGTCAAGTTTGGCATAATTTGTAACTATTCCTAACTAAAGAGAGTGAAGAACATGTTTTTATCGATTCCTAGCTAATTTGAAGGGGAAGGGAAAATATGTCCTCTTCAATACTTTAATTTTTTTTTTTTTTTAAATTTTTGTCTTGCTTTCTTACCCTAAAGGTGTAGCTAAACTCTAATTAATTCATGCATCTTGCTTTCTCTTGTTTCAAGTTTTCTGAAATTTAGATCTAAACCGTTCATAAAGTTTGGAATTAATTAATAATTAATTCATTCATGCATCTTGCTTTCTCTTGTTTCAAGTTTTCATAAAGTTTGGAATTAATTAATGATTCCTAACAATTCCTCAAGAGATGTACACAGCTCATTAAGGTTAGAATGTATTCCTTAATGAGAGAGAAAAGAAGAGAGAGAAAAAATATTCGCTATTACTGTATTAGATTTCTAACAAATGGCAACCCCAGTGAGGGTTAGGTAAGGGATCGCACATGGTAATACCGCGCGGGCCTCATCTTTCTGAGCGAATTTTGATGATCCAAGTCATTCAAAGTGATCAGAACGTAATTTTAAAGGTTCACGTGAGAAATCATTAAAAAAATTGACCCAGAAGAGCTTCATCGGAGAAGTTTTCCTTGCACGATTCAATAAAAAACTGCTCAAATCAAGTTATTCCCGGTCATTTTTTTTGCTGTTTTTTTGCAAGGACCCTTTGCTTGACCGATTTCCTAGACCTAAATTAATGGGTTGCCCCAAGCGTAGGGCAGAGACCGACGTAACACAATATTCGGTAAGTCCAGTTTCGAATCCACAGAGACAATGATGTGTGTTGACTAAAAACTCGGGTTGTTCTAATTTAATGGGCTCTTAGGTAGCCACCCCTTATCGATTTGGTTGAGATTAATAAAAACTAACAAATTGATTGAACTTTTTAGATAATTAAAAGGAAGGTATAGTCGTAGGGTTCATAGTACTCGTAACCAGTCCGAATTAACCTGCTCCATTCGGTATTCTTAAAAACGTTCAATTTTAGATTGAGAAAGATACTTCGCAAGATGCGAGACCCTATGGTCGCCGTTTACCCATGAGCAGCGAAGAATGGATTTTGAACCCTCATTCTCCCGTTCACATGAGCTCTAACAATGCCTGGTTTCGTCTACGGAAAGTATTTTTTTCAATCTAAAATTGTCTTTTTCATTGTTTAAAAACAAGAGTAGTGCCCGGACTGGTCACGGTGTGCTAATCACCCTGCGATCCTACCTATACGACTACTAACTAATCATTGCACATAAAATAAAAGAAACCCTAACTTAAAACATGCTTCAAAATACGAAATAAACAAAAGATACGAATTAAACAAGTACCGAAGAACAACTTTATTAAAGAATGAAAATTAATACGAGTTACCGGCGTGCGAGTAATTGAACAAAGCGTTAAAACTTGAAGAAAAAAAAGAGTTCTGAAGAAAACTATATAATCTAAACGGTAAAATAAAATTCGGAACAAATAATCAAGCAAGAATAAAACTTCATTGAAATAACAATCAAAGATTAAACCGCACAGCTTGGATCCTTTTCTGTCGTGTTGCTATTGCTCTGGTCGTAATCGCCAGATGTGAGGAACAGCTGGACGATTCAATCCTCCCTCTCTTCTGCATGTGTGAAAGTCCTCTTTTTGTAGTGCTACCAATTATCTCCTCTCTGCCCTAAAATTTATGAAAGAATTATTAACTCTCTCGTGTAATTAATTGGGCTGACCCATTACCAAGTCATATTGGCTTCTAGCCTTGGCTCCCACTTGCACAGCTTCCATTTATTAAGGCCAAGAGTATTTTCTAATATCACTCTTAAGAATCTAAATTTTTCAACAATTAAACTTCCAAGGTAATTGTAATCGCACTAATCGAACTTATGTAAAGCCCATTAGCACGTTAAGTCTCCAAAGTCCAAATAATAGGTTGGGTTATTCGGACTCGCATTTCAGTCACATCTTCGAACCTTTAAATCTCCAATTTAAAGTCCAATTCTATGCAAACGACCCGAGTGACCTGCAATTATGAAATCGCATAAAGAGTACCAAGTATCCTTATAAATTGACAAGCACAATACAAGTTAAGTAGATTAAATGGGTGCATTTAAGCACCTATCACCCTTAAAATCACTTTTTACACACATTGGACTAACCGAATCATCAAAATTTGCTCGGGAAATGGGAGGTCCGCACGGTAAGAATCTCTTGAACCGTGGTGATGGCAACCCACTGTTAAAACTGAACAGTAAATGATACTTAGGTAAGGAAAGGAAGAAAAAGATGCATATATGTGAGACAAGCTGTATATTAATTATTGAGATTAAATTATTAACATATATTCTGGCTGAAATAGTAACATGCACAAAGTAAAAAGACAAAGCTGCAAATGATTTTGGCCGCTGATTTTGCCACTTATTTTTTTGTTAACGTCACTCTCTTGTAAGTATATTTTTGCAGGCAAAATCATTTCCCATGACTTTTCATCTTAATTAGCATATTAACATATACTACAATTTGGTAGTTTCGAAAATTGTCTATCTCAAGATACTATACATACATCACGGAGGTAACATCTATGTCGCGTCGCAAAGTTAGAGAGGTTACCCGCGAACTATATATCACTTGCCAATCCTCGAAAGGTATGGGCCAGATGTACCCCAGGCTCCGTCAATAAAGCCTTGTTCGGCCAAAAAAAGTCATTGTGGATTATTGTTTCGTCACTATGACAAAAATCTAAAAAGCAAAAAATTATGGCCATAATTCATTTTTTTTGAATAAAGACAAAAATAAGCCAATTTTTTCGTCTTTATTCAAAAAAAATTGGATTTGGATCATAATTATATACTTTTTAGATTCCTTTCGTCATAACGAAACATAATTCTCAAAAAATTGATAAAAAACCAACAAATTCATAATTTTTTTTAATAAAGATAAAAAAAATCATCCAGAATAAATTATTTAGCCAAACAAGGCCTAACTTCACTTTGAGTGTTAGTACTTCTTTGGAAAGCATCAAGGGCAAAGAGTGAGACGACAAAAAAAGTGGGTAACCCCATTTTTCTACCACTATCTTTTTCGGTCCTATAATGTGTTTAATGTTGATCTGAATCGTTTATCTTGTAGACCTAAGACCCAATGTAAGAGTGTATCTACACAAAAAATAAGCTTGATCGAACATCGATAAGCGTATTAAAAATTAAATTTTATTTTGTAAAATGGACATTTTATCTTTATTATCATTGACAGAATCCTATCGTCCATTTTATAAATGAAAATTCAAATTTTGGTATATCTATCAATTTCTGATCAAAATGATTTTTTGTAACAATAGAAGCTCAATGAGGCCCACAATGAGTGGTAATGAAAAAGTGGGATTTTACACTGGCGATGGATATAATTTATTCTCATTTGTGAATGTATGAGAGATGAGTGACTTGCATGTCTCTCTCTAAATTTATATATGAAGAGTATTTGAATTTGTATGAAGTTTCTTCCCCACCCACTTTTTCGGTGGTTTTTTTTTTATCGGGAAAATTAATTGGTGGGTTGCATTAATTGTAATATTTGGGCTATTTGCCATCTGGTATTTTGGGTTGTATTTGTTATATCTGGACTTTTAGGCCTCTAGGTGTTATGAGCTTTGCCCTTTTAGATGTAATTTTCAACTTTTGACCTCCTTTCCTTTGATTAAGAAAATATTGCTTTTGCCGACAAAAAAAAAATGGTGGGTTGTTTGTCGTACATTTAGGTAAAAAGGGCCGGTAGCAATGAGGCGAGAGGTGTAGGCACTTTCTTTAGCTTTCGAAGTTATTCGGCCAGCTCCTTGTAAATGCTAGCAAAATAGAAGAAGATTGCGTTATCTGGATACCTTCACAAATATCTTCATTGATGGTCACTGTGAGGCTCTGAAAAGCTAGATATAACCTGCCATATTCATAACCTGGACTCATTTTTTTGTTGGGTAGAATTTTCTTTTCATCACTCAAATCAACAAACAAAATATATTTGTTATACTGGGAATTGTTTTGGTTTGAAATATTAATGATTTAAGATTTATCTGGGTTCGAGCGAACAATGACTGTCTGGAATTTTGAATTTGCAATTTTTGTTGCGCTAATGAACAAACATATAGTACTTCACCTTCAAAGGATTCGAACTTGCGCAATTGCTCCGTAATCTTTCCATGGACTCGGGTACGATGTTGAGCTTGAACAGGTTGAGCAAATTTGCACAATCGGTAAACTATACATAATGACAAAATGTACGTAGATTATAATCCTGGTGAGATAATTAAGAGCTTAGAATTTTCACGCAAAGCTCATGTTATTACTGCTTTCAAAATAATACAACACCACGCATCTGATCACACGCTCAATCTCTCATCTACCAAAGGGGATCGATTCCACCTCTCTCTCTCTCTCTCATTACATAATCAACCGCACTAACACGGTACTTATTTATAGATTAAACAAGTTACTGCTTCCAACTACAACATCAATATGCACACCCACTTGATTGATTAATCCCATCTCTTTGTTCCCAGACAGCCACATCCGCCTTATTCTTTTTTTAGGAAACTGTGGGCGAATTCAACAAAAGATATAACAAAAGCCATGAAGCCGACACAGAAAGCTATGAACGTCCACGGAGAAGAAAAATACGTGCGTCTCAAGTGTATAATTTGTTTCGGCCAAAAACGCCTGCTATAATCATTGGCTCTGGTGCACGTTTCAGCGAAAACGAACTCTCCCAATGCAGTTTCCTTGCATAGCCTGTTGAATAGATTGGTGGCGTCCCTGCTGGCACCCAGGTAATTACGCATGACCTTGGCCTTTTCGAGCACTTGGACATCTTTATCGGAGTTCACAAGCATGTCCATGACGAACGCGTAGGATGTAATGTTCTCTGAAACGCCCGGGCAGTACTGTTCAAAGGCAATGAGGTTCCTGAGGTATAACTCTGTGTTGTCGTTTATCACAAGTGGTGGGATTATGAAACGAGCCCTACGACACCTCCCAAATAAGCCTTTGTATTCACTGAACTTGAACTTGAACAGATTGTCTCCTGCATCGGGAACAAACTTTACGCCTGCAAAGTGAAGTTCTGATGCCGAAGGCATGAGTACTACTTCACCACGTTCTTCCTGTTCACGAGGACGGCAACGATCGTGTATGTAATGCAGGATATGATAGTACTCAGTACGTAGAACCATTTTTTTTTGCTGTTGTAGAGTTTTCCCGTTTGTTACAAAAACATAGGACGAACCGACACCATACTCAGTGGGCGAACACCAAGTTTTCGCGTTGGAGGAATCTCTTACTGGACACATCTTTTTCTCATAGCACCCCCACACATAATTGGTGAGCGACCAGTTGTTGTCCGGGCGATCTGGGATCCGACCCACAGTGAGCTCGAACAATTTCTCAAGCACAAAAAAAGGAATCTGGTTCTCCAAGAGAACCAAGTCGTTTTCTACGGTGTAGACAGTCATACTGTTACCAAAAAGAGGATCTGTCTCTTGTCCCTGCTTTCAAAAATGCAAAATCATTGGAGTTAAGTTTGTACATCCTTGTTTGTCAACTAGATTTATTTGGATAAATTTGATATTATAATTAGATCCTATGATTGATCGCCTAAAATATTTAATCTTCACATATTTGAATCATGCATGCACCACTGCACCAGTATTTAAATGAGCTACTTAAAAAGGATGCTAAAAAGTACCAAATGAGGGAACTAAAAAAACAAGATTAAGTTTTGCTAAATGATAAAAGAGCTGATGCTTTAAGCTTCCTTACCTTTGAGTTGCTACTGTCTCCTCCATCGGTAGGCTTCTTTCCTTCCTTTTCGGCAATTTTCTTAAGTTTGAGTGATTGTGATCTGTAGAGAAATTCGAGGATGAAACAACCATCGACCAACAACATTTCCTCATTCAGCGTAACTTCTTCTGCGTAGCATTTCTTTGCATCATCTAGCAACTTCTTCATCTCCGCTATGCATTCTTGTAACACCTCTTTTTTCTTCTCCACTAATTCCAGGCCCTTCATTCCCATGGTTAGTCGAGAAACCAGGTCATCTGTGTAGCTCATCTTGACGTGTTTCATGGGTGTTTGGAGGTGTTCTTCATTTCGGTTAAGAGGGCCAATGGCGAAGAGGCGAGGGGTGTAGACGCTTTCCTTGAGCTTACGAAGATATTTTGGCACCCTGCAAATGCAAGCTGAAGAGAAAATTTTGGTTTTCTGGGCACCTTCAGCGATATTCTCACTGATGGTCGATGTTAGGTGCTGAAGAACGTCCTCATAGGCATTCTCAGCTCGGCTCGTTTCAGTTGGGTGGATTTCCATTTGATCGATGAAATCAAGTTGCAGTGATGTTATACTTGGTGGTAGCTAGAGTTTTGGGGGAAAATGGTTTTTGGATTTTCCTTCTATCTATATATAGAAGGCTAACTTTTTTTTTTTGCACGCCCAGAGATTGTCCCAGTGGTAAGGACGAGTGCCAGACTTAGGGGTAATCCCCTTGGTCTGGGATTCAATTCCCCACCGAGCCGAGTGAGTACCCTGGTATTTAAGTTGGGGGCCGTGGCTGATGTGCTGTAGCTAGCTTTCCCCGAGGTTTTGGTTGTGCAATCAAGTCAACTTAGTGGCCTGGCTGTAGGGCTCTTTCTCTATTAAAAAAGAAAAGAAAAGAGTTTTGGTCAAGAAGTGAGACGTAAAGATATAAGCCCAACAACACTTATTCGAGGTAGCTCTCATTAAAGATGTGGATGAACAAAATTGCTCGTAGTTCATACATCTTTTGGTTCAAATCCTTTATTTTTTCATTTCAAGTTTTTTGAAATTTACATCTAGACAGCTCATCAAATTTGAAATGATTTCTAACGATGCCTAAATAGAGACTGACTGCTCATTTAAGTTTGGAATAATTTTTAACGATTAAGAGAGAAAAGAAGAGAGTGCAAAACATATTTCTTCATCATTAGATTCCCAATTTGGAATAATTTTTCTCTTGCTTTTATTATCCTATTTTCTCCACTTTTTCCTTTCCTTTCACATCCAGCAAAGCACAAAATCCTCAGATAAAAGATGGAAAGTAGAAAATTAACCTTCATAAGCATTCAAGTTCAAGTAGTTTTTCGTAAAATATTCTACTTTGTAACAAAAGTGTCTAAGAAAATATATACTGTAACGCCCCGATTTTCTAAGGAATTTCGGAAGCATTAATATATTAAACTTAGCATAAATAATATTCTTTTGATTACAAAATACGGAGCAATATCTCCTTATCACAGTTTAAGGTCGACATAAATATGCTCTACCCCACATGTACGGAGG
>CM033801.1:35652311-35705311 GCA_019656835.1 Rhododendron ovatum
CAAGTATCTTCTATGGAGATCCATGCAATTTCAAATCCCAAAAAACATATTTTTACATATTACTCTTTTTATTTTCTTACATCAAATTAAAATGCTGATTGAGTATTTTAATTTGGTGTAAGAAAATTTAAAAAGTATGTAAAAATAGGTAGGATTCCTCATTTGTAATTAAACAAATGTGTGTGTATATATATATACACACATCTGTTACATGAAAGTTTTTTTTAATCATCATCTGTTACATGAATATACCCACGGTAGTCAACATGACAACTTTGTAAAAGGGTAAAAACTTATTTACCCCTCTGTCCTAATTTAAATGTTCCCTATGAATTTTCGTATATTTTTAAAACCAAAAAATACATATTACTGCATGTTAATATTATTCATTTGAAATTGTGATTAAATTATATGTAGCTCAACACAAAATAATTGAGGTCCAATAAACTTTCAATCATAACAAATATGTTTATTTAGATTGTATTTTGAATTCAAAAAAATTCATATATTTTTGTCACTATTGAACTAAAATTCTGGAGCCATCCCTGATTATTATCAAAAGATTATTTGGTAAAAAATTTCAAAATTCCATGTAGATAGAAATATTCTCGCTTTGCATAGCTTTCTACACACAAGCTCATGATTCATTGATGTGGTCCTTTTTTCAGGTAACATTGCTGTTGTACAACTTTTTTTCTTACTAAATTCAAAAACAAATTTAGTTCAAGTACTAATTATATGACTTTACTTTTGTCAATTAAAAATTCTTCTTGTTATTGTAAATTTTGTTCACCGAAAGAGAGACAGAAAAATTAGGAAACCTCAAAACTACATCGTTTGAGATAATTGTGCAATATGTAATAAACTGCTATTTTTAACTACATAATTTTTTTGTTATAGGCAACACAAGTTTTACTAAGAACATCTGACAACTGGTACATCAAATGGGGGATAGAGGAGGGGAATCCAATCAAGGATTTGATGAAACAAAAAGATGGGTTAAAGTCCACCAACAACCAGAGGGCGAGGCCCCAAAAAATAAAGGGAAAACGACGGCCAAGGACATGTTTGATAATTAATACTCTTAAATGACGTTTTCAGCATTAATAAATGTTCTCAATATGTAATTGATGGGTATTAATTATCAAAACACATCCTGGGTCGTCATTTTTCCAAAAATAAAGATCAAAGAGCCACCAACAACTAGACTACTAGAGGGCTAGACCCCAAAAAACAAAGACCAAAGAGCCACATGGGCCTGCCCAAATCAACAGCCAATACAAATCAAACCACCGGAATACATGACAAGCTGCCGCCGCCAACACAACCACCACCACTGTCCACACTGCACCACCCAACAAATCAACAACCTAACCCAGCCCAACCACCCGGTCGCAACAACCAAAACCTGTAGCGACACCTCCACCCACCAAAACTGTCACCACAGATTGCCGACCGTAATCCAACATAGACATGAACCCAGGAGCAACTGGATCCCACGGATAACCGCCGAGGAGCCGGTGATTCGGTCCTCACAAACGGTTTGGGAAACCAGTGGCTGAGCACTTCCATACGCCCATATTGAACCACCGTCGCACTACCAACCGGAGCAGAAACACCACACGCCACACCCAACTTCCACGGCCAACCTCCGGCCGAACAGACCCACTTAGCTGTTAGGCCCAAACCCACGTCCAAGCAACGAGACGAAGTGAGATCTATTCTACCTCAACACCTCCGGCCGCCGTCGGATCTTAGCCGTTAGGACAACCAGCCACCCCCAGATGTGGTGGTCGGCGGAAACCAGAGCATCAACCAAGAGGAGCGAAATAGGGAAGAAAATTAGCGGCTAGGAATACGCGGTGAAGAAACAGTAGAGGACAAGGGCTTGGGGAGGAAAAAGAATGGAGAGAGAGAGAGAGAGAGAGAGAGAGAGAGAGGGGAGAGGGAGAGCTGGAAACAGAAGCCCGGGGTGGATGGAAGGGGCACCTTCCCCCGGCGGCGGCGGTCAAAAAAGGGTTTCAAGGTCTGTCGGTTTTAGAGATAATACTTTTGAGAACACATTTTTCAAAATCCACGTGGGACCTTCGTACAATTGATTGGAGCCATTCAATATATTTAAAATATGTTTTTAAGGGGTCCCATGAAAAACTAATTCATTTGGATATCGGTATGGGCTTGATCGGCTAATTTAGTTGATACCTGTCAAATTTGACAGGTATCAACTAAATGAGCCGATCAAGTCCTTGTCGATATCTAAATGAATTAATTTTTTATGAGAACTCTTAAAAACATGTTTTAAGCAAATTGAACGGCTCCAATTATTCACCTGATGCTCCATAAAATGTGTTGTCAAATGTATTGCCTCTAAAACCGGCCCCATATATATATATATACATACATACACACGGTTTTTTAACAGTAATTTTATTTTTTTACTGAACTGAAAAGTGAAAAAATCTATACTTGCTCATTTAAGTGTAATCTACCTGTGCAACGAATATTCAAATGTGTTTTTTCTTACTGACAGAACAAGGCCCGGTTCTGGATTCCTCCCTAAGAAATAAACAGCTTATTTGTAATTTTTAAACTTAAAAATAATGGGTTAGATGAAATAAAAAAAATACAATATGGATCTTATTTGATAGATTTCGATTAGATCTTTTGAAGAATGCAAAAAAAATTAAAAAATTATTTTCATAAGTCTATTATTTTTAAACTTGAAAATAGGTCCTTAAAAAATAAGTACTTATTTGAGAAAGTGGAACGGGGGCAGGGAATTTCCTCATTAATCATTTTCTTTAAGTCAAAAACTGCAGGAAGAGTTTTTTCCTCACCTAATGAGTACAATTTGAGAGGAACAAATAAATATAATCCACAAAATTTATGTTCCATCATCGAAAGGATATAATTTGCGGTGAAATGTATTTTCCTTGCTAGTTTTTTTAATAAAACCAAAAAAAAAAAAAAGAAGAAGTTTTCCCGCGCAGAATGTGTACCATTTGCAAGGAAAAATAATTTTGTCTCTAGATTTCTTCGTGTAATTAGCTAGGCTTCTTTTGTTGAAGTGTAAGTATCAAATTAATCCAAATAGTTTGACAGATAAACCAGGCTATACAAATTTAATTAAGATTTTGCATTTCAAAAAGCAGGGACCACAAACAGATCCACTTTCTTACGGTTGTACCTTCGGCAAAGTGGCAAACGACTTGGTGCTCCTGGAGAACCAGATTCCTTTTTTTGTGCTTGAGAAATTATTCCGACTCACTGTGGGTGGGATCGAGAATCGCCCTGACAAGGACTGGTCGCTCACCGATTATGTGCACTGGTGCTATAAGAAAATGATGAATCTAATACGAAATTCCGACAGCAGTTGCAGAGCCAAAAGGACTTGGTGTTCGCCCGGTGACTGTATCCCTAGGTATTTTGTTTCTACAACAGCAGCAACAAAAGATGAAGAAGGAGTTCAAAGTGGTAAAAATGTTGATCAAAACCGTTCTGCCAAGTACTACCATAGAGCCAAAAGTACTTGGTGTTCGCCCGGTGACTGTATCCCTAGGTATTTTGTTTCTACAACAGCAGCAACAAAAGATGAAGAAGGAGTTCAAAGTGGTAAAAATGTTGATCAAAACCGTTCTGCCAAGTACTACCATATCCTCCATTACCTACATGATGGTTTCCTTCCTCGTGATCAACCAAACCAGATAAATTTTGATTTTAGACAAATGCCTTCGGCATCAGAACTCGTCTATGCAGGAGTCAAGTTTGTTCCCGATACAGGAAACAATCCGTTCAAGTTCAAGTTCAGTGAACCTAAAGGCCTATTTCGGTGGTGTCATAGGGCTCATTTCGAAATCCATCCACTCTTGATAAATGACAACACGGAGTCATTCCTCAGGAACCTCATTGCCCTTGAACAGTGCTGCCCAGGCATTCCGTGGCACGTTTCGTCCTATGCGTTCGTAATGGACTTGCTCGTTGACAATGAAAAAGATATCCAAGTGCTCAAAAATGCTGGAGTCCTGACGAACTGGTTGGGTGCCAGCGAGGACGCCACTGATCTATTCAACAAGCTATTCAAGGAAATCAGAGAAGGAGGATACTTTGCTGACACGTGCATCAGAGCCACCGAGTATAGCAATCGTTTTTGGCCCAAGAATATGGCACACGTGAGACGCACGTATTTTAAATCTCCGTGGACGTTCATAGCGTTCTGTGTCGGCTTCATTGTTTTCATCATGGCGGTTCTCCAATTCGTCCTTGGATTCTTTAAGAAAAGCGGATGAAGCTTAGGGAACAAAGATGGATCAAGATGGGGCCGGGTTAATAAATCAAGTGGGTGAAAAGGTGAGCGTGCATATATATATTGATGGTGTAGCTGGGGAAGTACGTAGCAATTAATGGGCGTCTATAAGACTATAAGTAGTAGTGTGTTTGTGTGATGCATGTTTATTTGTGTGAGATAGAGCGCGCCGTGAGATATCCCTCTCGGGGGTTTCCATTTCCCTCATTGTTTATGTGTGTAATCAAATGCGTGTTGTATTACTATTATTTTGCAAATGGTTATGAGTGTTGTGTGAAAATTCTAATAGTAATCTCTTATTCCCGTGAGGGGGATCATCAGCATTTTGTGATCATGTTTTCAAGTAGAATCTAAGGGAACATTGTTTCTGAATGTAATTAACCAGTCTTATAGTTTACAAGTTGGCCAAATTTGCTCAACCTGTTCAAGCGCAACAGCTCCGTTCGGCCCTCCAAAGCAACCAAGTCTCACTCACCCGTTGTGGTTTGGATGCTTGACCTCTGGTGTAGGCCCTTTTGGCCCTCTGTCGTGGTGCTACTCTTTAGTGACGAGACTCTTGGGCCTACGTCAGCTGGGCTGACTCCCACATCGGGAGTTTGGGTATTGTGTGTGTGTGTGTGTTTAAAGAGTCTATTATGCCTCTCCCTAGTCAGCAATTGCCTAGGTGAGTTAGTATATGGAATTACCCTCTTGCCCTCCTTCAAAATAGCTCCGTTCGGCTTTGTTTCAACATCGTACGTATCCAAGTCCATGGAAATTAAATATTTTGGGGCGGAATTGCGTGAGTTCAAAAGACCAGGAATGAAGCAAGTGCTGGAGAGGCTTTCCAAAGAAGTAGTATCATTCAATGAGAATTCGTTATCGAGAAATCAAATTTGTCAAGTTGGTAGGTTCATTTCTCTCCCTAGTGGTGACCAGAGTTTGGGATTCACGATTATAAGTAGCTTCTGAACCCCCGCCCGCTAACACCTGTCGTGTATGACAAAAAAAAAATGTCCTTATTAAAAAACAAAGAAAAAAAGAAGAAGAAGCAAGCAGCACTACATCTACAGAATTTACCCTTCAACTCCTCTGAAATTTTCTCCGCGATTAATCTATGTTGTAAAAACTTCCATCGATCCCTTTGCCATGATGAAATGGTTTTGGTTGATAAAAAGAATTAGCTAAAAACTATTTGGCAGTTCTTCATTTCTACTTTGAAGTTTGAACATGCAAGTGACGTAGAAGGTTCCTTGAAACTTCCATCTCAGATGCAAACATTCAAATTCAAACTAAAGAATAAAGCATAGCAAACCATGTACAGTACGAAAGGATTTTTTTGGCATGCAGTACAATAGGATTGACTGAAGCTTTTGTACAAAAGAAAAATACTCCTCCATCTCTCAAACTAACAAGGCATTTGCACACATTTTAAAGTGATCTATAATAGATACTAAACAAGATACTTAAGGTAACTTTTCACAACGGGATCATATATACCATGCAACCACTCTCTCCCTCTCTCAAGCAACAACTAAACCCTTGGGAGCTACAACAGCGGCCTGCCAAGAATTGGTGGCTGCATGCTTGACCGATTCCTAGACCTAAATTAATGGATTGTCCCAAGTATAGGACTGAGACCGATGTAGCACAATATCCGGTAAGACCGGAGTCGAATCTACTAAGGACGGTGAAATGTGTGCTGTGGAACCTCGGATTGTAGTATTAAAAGAGCTCTTAGGTAGCCACCCCTTGTCTTTTAATTGATTAATTAACTAATACTAACAGATAACTTGCTCAAACGATTAAAAAGAGAGGCACAGTCGTAGGGATTCTAGCGCTCGCTATCCAATCAGAATCCGCTCGTTTTTCAAGGTTCTAAAAAAAATGGTTAAGTTTAGGGAGAATTGGAAACTCTGAAGGATGCGAATCCTAAGGTTGCCGGTTCCGTACACAATGGCAAACAGGTTTTGGTCCCCTGTTCCCGCTCACAAGAGCCTTGGCAATGCCTCGGATTCGTCCAATGGACGTAGTTTTCACCAACTAAATTATTTAATTAAATTAATGTGTGAAAAAATGCGAGACGAATCTTAATTGGGTCATGGTGCGCCTTTACCCAGCAACCAAACCTCAAAAAAATTACTCACTCATTATTAAAAATAAAAGGAAAGAAACCCTAAAATTAATCATACTTTTATTACGCAAGATAAAAAATAAATAAATAAACAAAAGGCAACAGCTAATTGAATACCAACGAACAATTTTAATAAAGAACATAAATCAATACGAGTTACCGTAGTGCGAAAATCTAAACAAAACTTCAAAAACTTGAAAAGGAAAAAGACTCAAAAGAAAAATGAACAAAATTCAAACCAAAGGATTGGAGCCCCAGTGCCAAAACCAATTCCTGGATCGCCTCCCTTAATTCTGTTTCACGGCAGCAGCAGCTTTCTTTCCTCTCTTTTCTTCGTTCCTTTTTTTTTTTCCTTTACAAAAGGCTGCAGCAGAAGTTTTTGCTCAGTAGGTCTAAGATTAGTTTTATACGGATTGAAAGTATAAATTACAAAGTGGCCCTTGGGCTTTGTCCAAAATTGAATTAATCATCCCAAATTTCAAAGCACTTTGCACTTTGACTCAAAACTTCTTTAAAATCTTTTTTTTATCTAAAATCTCGGACAACGGGCTCGAGCAACCTATAAACATAAAAACACATAATAAAAATCAGTTAACAAAAATAAACGACTAATAAATATAAATTGGAAAGCCAAAATATATATATTTTGACACTTATCACTGCAACCGGAGGTGACGGCCTCGTTTTGCCATCCTTTTCGGTATCTGATGAAGGTGGTGGTGGGGGTGGAGGATTCTGAAAATAAACACAATTGTGGAGTAATTTTCTGATAATTCCATTTATCGTAGTTGTACAATATATATAGTACAAATATTAACAAGGAAAGAATACAAGATTACAGAGAAATATTTTACAACTACGACATAAAATAAGATTACACAATTAAGGATATTGACTAAATCAAATATTGACCAAGTCATATCCTTAATTTTAGCACTCCCCCTCAAGTTGGAGTATGTATATCGCACATGCTAAACTTGTCTATAGAGTGACTGAAAACACTGCTGGCAACAGCTTTGGTGAGGACATTGGCTAGTTGGTCTGCAGACTTCACAAACGGAAAAGCAATGATTCCGGCTTCAAGTTTTTCTTTAATGAAGTGTCTATCAATTTCCACATGCTTCATCCGATCGTGTTGGACTGGATTATTAGTAATCTCTATAGCAGAAGTGTTATCACAATACAACTTCATTGTCTCCTGAGAGTGAACACCCAAATCCTTAAGCAAGTTCCTTAACCATAGTAACTCACATACTCTAAAAGCCATGCCTCTATATTCAGCTTCTACACTTGACCTTGCTATTACCAGTTGTTTTTTACTCCTCCAAGTCACAAGGTTGCCCCCTACAAAAGTAAAGTATCCTGATGTAGATTTTCTGTCGTCAGATGAACCAATCCAATCTGCATCAGTGTAACCTTCTTCTTTCAAGTGATTATTTTTGTTGAACAATAACCCTTTACCCAGAGCAAACTTTAAATATCCCAATATGCGTTCCACAGCATCCATGTGAGGTTTACAAGGATCATGTATAAGCTGGCTTACCACACATACTGAATAAGCAATATCTGGCCTAGTATAGGACAAGTAAATTAATTTTTCCACAAGTCTCTGGTACCTTGCTTTATCAGTAGAAGTTGCTTGCAAACAATTAAACAACTTGTGATTTTGTTTAATAGGGGTATATGCATGCTTACATCCAAGCATATTTGTTTCAGTTAATAAATCAAGAATGTATTTTCGTTGAGCTCTCAATTTCTTCTTGATCATCTCCTGTCACCACCATGTCATCAACGTATATAATCAAAGCAATAGTCTTACCCATTCAATGCTTTAAAAACAACGTATGGTCTGAGTTGCTTTGTTTATATCCGAAACTCTTCATAGACTTGGTAAATCTACCGAGCTAAGCTCTTGGAGATTGTTTTAACCCATACAACGCCTTTTTAAGTTTGCATACCATTGTAACATCTGACTATTTTTCCACACCTAGAGGAGGATCCATATACACTTCTTCTGTAAGATCTCTACGTAAAAAAACATTTTTTACATCAAACTGAAGAAGTGGCCAAGCTCGGTTCACCGCCAAAGACAGGAGCACTCTAATTGTATTAAGTTTGGCAACAGGTGCAAAAGTGTCTTGATAGTCAACCCCATAAGATTGCGTATATCCTTTTGCAACCAATCAAGCTTTATACCTCTCAATTGTCCCATCTATTTTATACTTGACCGCAAAGATCCATCTACATCCCACGGACTTTTTTCCTTTCGGTAGAGTCACAATCTCCCAAGTATCATTTTTCTCATGCACTGTCATTTCTTCTGCCATGGCTTGAGTCCATCTATCATCTGTTAGAGGGGACACAAGTGATGTTGGGTTTCGTACAATGATGCTACTCCTATTGTATAACGCTTTCAGGGGTGTTTCACTTTTTTTTAAAAGTACTTTTAAAAAATGAAGATAATTTCAAACTAAAATATTATATATTTATGCAAATAATTTTTCTATCAATATGGATTTTATTTGATAGATCTTATTAAAATCTTTTTTAAACTGAGCAAAAAATTCAAAAAATTATTTTTTGTTTTCATAATATGTGAATTTGAAATTATCTTTTTTTTTTGAAAAGAAAAGTTTAGAAAGAAAACGGAACAAGCTCTCATACCTTTTCCTTCACAAAATTCCAAGAGCACTGGTATGTCTACGCGTCATGAGATGTCCGGTGCCAATACAACACTATCCATCTATTTGCGGACAACAAGTGAGGTTGGGGGGTTGTTTTTTCCAACTTGCATGTGCTTTCGAGTTCTGCTACACACACAGACAATCGAGCACAGATTATGCACAGATTTTATTGTGGGGCACACCACGGGTTCCACATAAATCATCGGAGCCATTCATTAAATGTAAAATATTTTTTTGAGTGTCTCCGTAAAAAATAAGCTCAATCCGATACTTATAGGTGCTTCATCCGACCATCTAACTTTTTATTCAGATTTTCGGATAATGAAAAGTTATATGGTTGGATCGAGCACCTATAGGTATCAGAATGAGCTTATTTTTTACAGAGACCCTTAAAAAAATATTTTACATTTAATGAACGGCTCAGATGATTTGTGTGGGGCCCGTGGTGGGCCCCACAACAAAATCTGTATACAATCTGTGCACAGATTGTATGTGTGTGTAGACTTTCTGTGCGCTTTCAATCAAGTCACCGAAAGGCAAGCCACCGATAAAAATTCTTAAGCTCCACTCATAAGCAAATCAATTATGTTATACTTACAACATTTTTCTACAATATGTTTACAACATGGTGACGTGGCCAACATGGTTTTGTTTTGTTTTTTTTTTTTGGCTGGGTAAAGTGAGTGGGTCCCCTGGCCACGTCACCATTTTGTAAACATATTGTAGAAAAATGTTTTAAGTGTAGAGGCTGTTTGATAAAATTGAAAACTGAAACTGAAAGCTGAAAAATTAAGTACTAGAAACTGAATGCTGAAATTTTTCAGCCGAAAAGCTGTTTGATAAATATATTAAGTACTGAATTAAAAAAATGATGAATTAATTTGTTCAAATTCTATCTTAATTTACTAACAGTCACAATATACTTTTGGTAATGATGGTGGGGGAGTGGTGGAGGTAGTAGGAGTGCTGGTAGTGGTGGTGGTGGAGTGGTGGGGGTGGTGTAGTGATGGTAGTGGTGGTGGAGTGGCGGTGGTGGTGATGGTGGTGGAGTGGTGGAGGTGGTGGTAGGATCGGTGGTGTGTGGTGGTGTAATGATGGTAGTGGTGGAGTGGTGGTGGTGATGTGGTGGTGGTGGTGGAGCTGCTGGTGGTGGTGGTGGTGGTAGTGGAGGAAGTGGTGGTGGTGCTGGTAGTGGAGTGGTGGTGGTGGTGGAGTGATGGTAGTGGTGGGGGAGTGGCGGTGGTGGTGATAGTGGTGGAGTTGTGGAGCGATGGTGGTGGTGGTAGGAGCGGTGGTGGTGGTGGTAGGAGCGGTGGTGGTGGTGGAGCTGGTGGTGGTGATGTGGTGGTGGTGGTGGTGGTGGTGGAGCTGGTGGTGGTGGTGGAGTTGGTGGTGGTGATGTGGTGGTAGTGGAGGGAGTGGTGGTGGTGGTGATGTGGTGGAGGAGGAGTGGTGATAGTGGAGGTGGTGGTGGTGTGGTGGAGGTGTTGGTGGAAGTGGTCGTCGTCGTGGTGGAGAGGTGGTGGTAGTGGTGGTGGAGGTGTTGGTGGAAGTGGTTGTGGTGGTGGTATGACGGTTAAATGTAAGTACACAAAAATTCAGCCAGAATTAAGTAGCTCAAAGCTACTTAATTTTTTTCAACTTTTTAATCTATATTTTAAGTAGTACTTAAATTGTTAAGTAATATTATCAAACCTACTGAATCACTTATTACTTAATTGATTCAGTATTAAGTGCTGAATTTAGGTTATCAAACAAGCCCGTAGCATTTCTCTTTTTGTAAAGCATATTTGAAATAGTTGATTTGATTCTCTTGGGTCTTATGAATCCGATTAAACATGATTGGTTATCTTGACTATGTCTAATCTCTGAACATACGATTTAATTATGGGAAGGGGGAATTGCATTTCAGTGGCAAGAGGGGTAAAAAACTCCCCGCTCATGGACCACTTTTTAGGAATTATCCAATCATGGGAAGGAAAATAATACTTCCTCCATCCCTTATTTTGTGTCCAATATTTCATTTTGGGTTGTCCCTTAATAAGTATTCATTTTGTAAAGTTAGTGGGTAAAAGTTGGTGTATTGTCTATTTTGTCCCTAAAAATAAATTCCATTTTCAAAAGTAAGTGAGTAAAAGTGTAATGATAATAGGTAAGTAGAAAAAGTGGAGGAAAAAGTTGATGTGAAAGGTATAATGATGACGTCTTTTTAATAAGTTGGAGTTACGAAGCATGACACTTAAAAAAGGACGGAGGGAGTAATTCCCAAGGCATGGTATTAAAGACAAAAATACCCCTCCCTCCTGTCCTAAATTAAGGGCAATTTAGGTTCATACACGGGGCAATTTAGGTTCATACATGGGGCAACTTTTGGAGCAATTTAGATTTATAAACGGACAACTTAGGTTCATAAATGAGGCAACTTAGTTTCATACACGAGGCAACTTAGATTCATACATGAGGCAACTTATGTTCATAAACGAGACAACTTCTGGGGCAACTTCAGTTCATAAACGGAGCAACTTAGGTCTCGTTCGGCTAAATACGCCGGGTGACTTATTATTTTATCATTATTCAAATTTTTTTCGTATTTATTAGTTTTTCATAAATTTTTTTGAAATTATTGTAAAGTCATGAAGAGAGAAATCTAAAAAGTTAAAAATTATGATCAAAATCAAATTTATCGTCATAAATTTTTTACTTTTTAGATTTCTCACGTCATGACTATGCAGTAATCCCCAAAAAATTGACGAAAAATTAACAAATATGAAAAAAATTTAAGTAAGGACAAAAAAATAAGCCACTTGGCTTATTTAGCTGAATGGGGCCTAAGTTGCTCCGTTTATGAACCTAAATTACCCCCTAAGTTGCCCCATTTTTTAACCTAAGTTACCCCGTGTATGAAACTAAGTTGTCCCGTTTATGAACCTTAGTTGCCTTGAAAATTGCCTCATGTATGAACCTAAGTTACCCCTGATTTAGGACAGGAGAGAGGGGTATTTTTGTCTGCAATACCATATCTTGGAAATTATTATTTTCCTTCTCATGATTGGGTAGTTCCTAAAAAGTGGTCCATGAGTGGAGAGTTTTTTGCCCCTCGTACTACTGAAATGCAATTCCCCCTTATGGGAAAATGACGGTCCAAAACGTATTTTAATAATTATTATCCGTCAAATATATACTAAGAACATTTGTTAATACTGAAAATTATTGAGTAAAATACCCGATCACTCGCACGACGGAAGCGTAACAAAAAACAATCACACACGAAAGAGACACAAGAGTACGTGGTTCCCCAAACTCGGATATATCCACGGGAGAGAGAACAACTTCCATTAATATTGAATGAGTACAATAAGATACAAAATATCCTACTCTAGCTCTCAAGATCTCGGTATTTTGTCTCCCTCACTCACATAATATTCTCACCAATTTTCTCTCTCACACACACTATATACCTTACTTTGTGCTCTCTCTGTCGTAGTTCACACACTTACTTCGGCACACATGCATTGCCTCATTTAAATAGGAATAATAGAAGGATCTACACACTTGGCTCTTCATATTCCAAGCATCACAAATGCTCTTTAGGACTTTCCAAGCACAGCCGGCTAATTATAGAGAGGTTTCTAGAGAAGGTCAGGTGGTATTCCACTTTTGTGGAAAAGTTACTTTTTGAAAAAGAATATAATTTCAAGTTCAAAAATTATGTATTTACGTAAATAATTTTTCTACAAATATGGATCTTGTTTAATAAATCTCATTAAGATCTTTTAAACGGTGCAAAAAAAATTGAAAAAATATTTTTCATTTTCATTATATTTGAGTTTAAAATTACCTTCTTTTTTCAAAAAGTTTTTTTAGGAGAAAGTGGAACACCCCTTCATTCACCAAACAACCAACCCATTTCACTGCTGAACACCACCGAACCAATTAAAACAAACTAACCATAATTTTTTTCTTTTTTTCTTTCACATGGCAAAACCCAACAAAAATGCCCTCGACGAGTATTAATTATCAAAACACGTCATTAACCATCATTTTTCCTTCAGTTAATTAGCAAAGTGCATCCCACTAAGGCCCACAAATGAAGAAACTAAATGGTTTAGTTTTTGAAAAACGACAAACCATCTCCTTAGTATTTTACTTTGATTTTTCTATATATTTCCAAATAAAAGCATAGTGGAACTGGTATGTCAACGCGTCATGGTGTGTCTAGTGCCTAGATGATTCTTAAGCCTTCGAACTAGTTTTCACTCTGAGCCTGTATTTGCGGATTGGTTTACCTCTATACATAAATATGTATAGCACAATTCGTATTTATTGAGGCTCAAATCTAATTTATTTTTACATTAATAGCAAAATAATAATACTATTTTACTAGTTCCGTCCGAGCATAAATGAATAACAATGACACATCCTGTCACGTCCTCAATTTTAAATATAATTATAAAGGATTTACATAATAAAAATACTCACAAATATCCGTACGGTACCCAAAAGATCACTGTGTTCTCATTCCCTTAGTTAAGCTTCCAAATTCACAAAGTTTCCAAAATATTACAATATAGGCTCAACGGCCCCAAATCAATATAAGTATCAAATGTCGAAAGAGGATTACGGGTTACAATATTCCAAATCAAAAGAATTACAATTTAAGTTACAAATACATCTTTCAAAATAAATTTACAAAGATGAATAAGTAACTCTTTCGGTTAGCTTTCAAAAATAATGACCACACTCCAAGCACGCCAAGTCATACAAGCTATGGTTCTGGGTTAGCACCTGAAAATAATATAAGGCTTGAGCTACACTAGCCCAGTAGAAAAGTCTACGCAAACTCTATATGCAAATGAGCGAGACGAATGAACGAATAATCAAAGATCACAAGACAACGGAGGAAGCACAAATTTTATGAACAAGAGTCCCAAAATCTCCAATTTTTCTTTTATTCAACCCATAAATCATATCCGTTCAATTCGTGTCTCAACATGTCGTGTCATTTATATGTCTGAGCCGAAGCTCCTGCCGGGCTAATTTTGGGACCCCGATATCCCCTGCCAAGCATCCACCTTGAAGGTTAGGCCTTGAAAAAGTATTTTGAGCATTAGCTCCTGCCAGGCTAATTATGGGACTCTGATATCCCCTGCCAAGCACCCACCCGTCGATGGGCCCTGAGTGTTCGCGCGTCGTTCACAAGTTCAAGTGTATCGTTCGTACAAATATCGTGCATGAAGCTCATGTGTATCCTTCAATAATTCCATCAATTTAAATACCTCAAACATTTAAATTTACCACATGGCAAATAAAGTCATACTTGACTGGATGATTTCTCATTTTATACAATAAAATATATGAACTCCCATAGAATAGTCAAAGGTTTAGGAAGCAAAGGATTTCTAACGACACAAAAAGTTTTGGAAATTGTCAGGTGGCCTACCGGTAGGAATTGGGGGCCTACCGGTACAAACAGGAAGCAAGAGGAGCAAATCTTCAGTCCGCAAGAACTCTACCGGTAGGAGGAAAAATGGTACCGGTAGGAGTCCGAAAAAAAAAATTAGTAATTCTACCGGTAGGGAATAGCTTCTACCGGTACAAAATCAAAACAGAGAGTACACATTTTCACAACAACAAAGTTCTACCGGTAGAGGAAAATATCCTACCGGTAGGAATCTGGAATTTGGCGATTTTTCATCAGTTAACAGATTTTGATCCAGACCAAACAACAATCAATACCAGCTCAAACAAAGTATGGAGATACTCAAATAAGACATAAGAGAACCCAAATAACATATAAAGATAGGTAGAATTCCCTACCTCAAGTATCCAAACCGAAATCAAGGAGATTGTGCAAACTCTAGCTTCCGGAGTCCAAATCAAACAAAATACATCGAACCAAGCATTGTCCAACGGGATACGAACCCGAGTATGCAAATTAAAGATGGTTTAAGAGTTGATTGGTATGGGTTTTTGAGTGGTTGGGTGAGATAGTGAGAGAGAGACCGAGAGAGATCGAGAGATGAGAGGAGAATGAAAATAAAAAAAAGAAAACATTTCCCAGGTGAAATACACGCCACACATATGCACACATGCACTAATTGCAATAACACCCCAAGCTTTCCAATCATTTGCACAATTAACCCTCACATTCATATTCAAGCCGTTTTCACCATTTTCTTTTCTTTTATTTTCTTTTACTACAAATATTAAAATTAAATAGGAAATTTACGGGTCTCTACATCCTACCCTCCTTAAAGGAATTTCGTCCACGAAATTTTTGAAGCCAAAACTAGCTAACACACATATCACCTATGCATGCAAAACCTCAATCACAAATATTATGCAACATGCTAAATCATCAAAATACTTCAATCTCGGATACTCACGTCGGTATTTATGCCTGAAACAAGTGCGGATACTTCTCTCTAATCTCATCTTCTCGTTCCCAAGTTTGATCCTCGCTACCTTGACTTCTCCATAAGACTCGTACTAACGGTATCGTTTTACCCCTCAACACTTGATCGCGCGAATCTAGGATACGGACCGGTTCTTCCCCATAAGACGCATCGGCCTCTAACTCGAGTTCGGACCACTCCAATACATGCGACGGATCCGGTTCGTACTTTCTCAACATAGACACGTGAAACACGTCATGTATGCCTGATAATCTCGGTGGCAAGGCTAAACGATACGCAACCTCCCCAATTCTCTCAATAATGTCGAACGGTCCGATAGAACGCTGCGATAGCTTTCCCTTTTTCCCAAAACGAGACAAACCTCTACGCGGCGATACTTTGAGGAATACATGATCCCCCTCTTCAAATGATAACGGGCGACGACAACGATCAGCATAACTCTTTTGTCGGCTTTGCGCGGTTAACAATCTTTGGCGAATCACCTCCACTTGTTCGGTCGTTCTCTCTTGAGCTATTTTAAGGCGTTGACGAATTATTTTCAAGCTCTCGGAGGTCTCCTTAACCATATCCGGTCCTACAAGTGTAGCCTCTCCTAATTCGGTCCAACACACAGGCGATCGACACGGTCTTCCATACAAAGCCTCATACGGTGCCATTTCGATACTAGATTGATAGCTATTGTTATACGCGAACTCAACTAATGGCAAGTGGTCCTCCCAACTACCCCGAAAATCCATCACGCAAGCCCGAAGCATGTCTTCCAAAATCTGAATCGTTCTCTCGGATTGCCCATCTGTTTGAGGATGATACGCGGTACTAAATAGAAGATTAGTGCCCAGAACAGCTTGCAAACTCTGCCAAAAACGTGCGGTAAATCTCGGATCTCGATCAGACACGATAGACACGGGAATCCCATGAAGTCGAATGATCTCTCGAATATACAAACGACTAAGCGCATCAACGGAATCGGTGACCTAAATGGGTAAGAAATGAGCGGTTTTAGTCAATCGATCCACAACTACCCAAATAGCGTCATGCCCCCTCGGCGATCTCGGTAAACCCGTAACGAAATCCATGGTCACATGCTCCTACTTCCATTCGGCTACTGGCAATGGTTGCAACTCCCCCGCGGGTCGTTGATGTTCCGCTTTCACTTGTTGGCACGTGAGACACTTGGACACGAAACTCACAACGTCCCTCTTCATTCCGGACCACCAAAATTGTCTACGCAAGTCATGATACATTTTCGTTCCTCCTGGATGTACGGCTAAAGGGGAATGGTGAAACTCTCGCAAGATTTCCTCTCGACACGAAACGGGTACGAACAACTTTCCTTGATAGCGCAAGCCTCGGTCAGCGTGAATCATCCACCCTTCTTGAGCGTTTCCACTAAGGAATCTAGTACGGAGTTCTTCTGCTTCCTCATCGTGTTGCTGAGCCTCAATCACTCTCGTCGATAAAGTCGATTGCACCGTCAAGTTGCATAACGTGACCCCTTCCCGAACTTCCTCAAAGTGCATTGCATAAGAGCCCAAATCGTTCATTGCTTTCCACTCATGAATCGCTAGGCTCGCTAGATGTGTCGATTTTCTACTCAATGCGTCAGCCACAACGTTCGCTTTCCCCGGGTGGTATTGTAATTCGAAGTCATAATCCTCCAAATGCTCCATCCAACGGCGTTGACGAAGGTTAAGTTCCTTTTGAGAGAATAAGTATTTCAAGCTCTTATGATCGGAAAAGACTTCAAACTTCTCACCGTACAAGTAATGGCGCCAACTTTTCAAAGCAAATACCACGGCTGCAAGTTCTAAATCGTGTGTCGGGTAATTCCGCTCATGTGTTTTCAACTGTCGTGACCCGTACGCTACCACTCGTCCCGCCTGCATTAACACGCATCCCAACCCTTCCTTAGACGCATCACAATACACAGAGTAACCAACTCCACGTTCGGGCACAATCAAGATAGGTGCGGTAGTCAATCGCTTCTTTAACTCCTGAAAGGCTGTCTCACACGAGTCACTCCAAACGAATCGAGTCCCCTTACGTGTCAATCTAGTCATTGGTGCCGCCAAACGAGAGAAGTCTAAAACGAAACGGCGGTAGTACCCAGCCAAACCCAAGAAGCTTCGAATCTCGAATACGTTCTTCGGTTGCTGCCAATTCATAATCGACTCTATCTTTCCTGGATCAACAGACACTCCACCTTCCGAAACCACGTGACCCAAGAATTTAACTTCGGATAACCAAAACTCACACTTACTAAGTTTAGCGTATAGCTGGTGCTCTCTCAAAAGTTCAAGAACGATGGTGAGATGGGCTTGGTGTTCCTCCTCCGTAGGCGAATAGATCAAAATATCATCCACAAAGACGACGACGAAGCGATCAAGATAAGCACGAAAAATACAATTCATCAAGTCCATGAATGTAGCTGGAGCGTTCGTTAGTCCGAAAGGCATAACAACGAACTCGTAATGGCCATAACGAGTGCGGAAAGCGGTTTTAGGGATGTCTTCTCTACGAACCCTCAATTGATGATAACCGGACCTTAAGTCGATCTTAGAAAAACAAGTGGCACCCCGAAGTTGGTCAAATAAATCATCGATTCTAGGCATAGGATACTTGTTCTTAACGGTTACACGATTGAGCTTACGATAGTCAATACATAAACGAAGTGAACCATCCTTCTTTTTTGTGAAAAGAGCTGGGGCTCCCCACGGAGACGTACTTGGACGAATGAATCCTAGGTTCTCCAGTTCTTGTAACTGAGTCTTTAGCTCTCTCAATTCGGCAGGCGCGAAACGATATGGAGGTACGGAAATAGGAGCGGTACCGGGAAGTAGATCAATGGTGAACTCAATCTCTCGCTCGGGAGGTAAACCAGGTAACTCTTCCGGGAATACATCCGGGAAGTCGCAAACCACTAAGGGTAACTCCCCACGCATGGAGGCATCCTCATCTAATGTCAAGCTCGCCAACAATGAATAAACCGACCCTAGCTCACAAGGCCCACATAAATAAGGTTCCAATGGTTCCCGACGCTCCCCCAAGAATTCGAAACAAGGACTTTCGGGAGGACAAATACGAACTCGACGCTTGAAACAATCGATGGTAGCATGAAATGTGGATAACCAATCCATTCCTAGAATAAGATCAAACCCTGACATTCCCAAAATAATGAAGTCGAACACAAAGCGACGATCACGAATAACCAACTCACAATCTCGACAAATACGGTCAAGAGGTGTTCTACCCCCTAGAGGTGTCTCGACAAACAAAGGAGGGCTAATAGTTTCCGATTCCAATTCCAAAGTACACACAAATGATGCAGCAATGAAAGAATGCGATGCTCCAGAATCAAAGAGTACTTTAGCAAATGAGTTGAACAAAAGAAAAGTACCCCTCACAACAGAAGTCTCTGGAGCCTGAGAAGTGGTAGATGGAATAGCAGAAGTGATGTTGAAAACTCGCCGCTGGGTACCCTGACCCTGCATAAAACCCCCTCTCTGACCAGAACCCTGAGCAGGCGTGGAAGAACTCGCTCCCTTGTCAACCCCGGAACTCTGAGCTGACGTAGTCTGACGGAAGTAAGGCTGCTGCTGCCTCTGAGTACCCCTAAACGGTTGGCCCACATTACGCCCCATTCCCGACTGCTGCACAGAACCTGACTCACTGCGCGCTCCCGACCCCTGAGGACAACTCCTTGCGAAATGATCCGTTTTACCACAGAGGCGTGGATACTGAGCACGAACGTGTCCAGGTTGATTACACTTATAGCATACGGTCGAAGGTCTAGACAAAGCACCCCGGATCCCCAAAGAAGAAGGTTGCGACCTAAAGTTCGACGAACTACCCTGCGGTGTCTGAGATGGTTCCCTTGCCCTTTTCCTCCCTTGGCTCCCAAAGCTCCCCGATGAAGAACTCGTGTTCACAGTTGGTTGTCGCGGTTCCCAAACCCCTCTATTCCTTTGCGCCTCTTTCGGTATCTCAATACTTCTCGCACACTCAACTACCTCGGCGTATTTTGTCTTGCGTTGCACCATTACCATTCTCCTCACGGTATTATGCAGTCCTTTCTCAAAGCGTCTACATTTCCTCTCTTCCGTCGCCACCAACTCTGGCGCAAAGCGTGATAAAGATTGGAATTTCTGTGCGTACTCCGAGATAGTCATACTTCCTTGCTCTAACTTCTCGAATTGGTCCCTCAATTGCTCATGGCTAGTTTCTGGAAAATACTGCTCCTCAAATAACGCCTCAAATTCAGCCATGTCAAATTCTCAACGTCTGGCTCATCTACTTGAGCCGCGGTCCTTGCCGCTCTCTTTGCATCCTTTCGACTTTCTAGAACAGATTCCCACCATTCACCAGCCTCCCCAACTAGTTGCACCGCCACGATACCTACCCTGATGTTATCTTCTGTGATATTAAGAGCTCTGAAAAGTTTACGAATTTGGGCTAGCCAATGGTTCGCTACCAAAGGGTCGCTACTAGTCCCATCGAACACTGGAGGGTTTCTACGGCTAAACTCCCGCATCGCCACCATAGCTCGATCCTCAACATTCTCCCTGGGAGCTTGGTTTAGAAGATTTGCAGCTGTAAGTGCTGCGACGAGATCCCTAGCAAATTGATTCCGAGCTTGAGGTACTTCTGCACCTCGACCGATCCCAGCCCCCAAATTCCCACCTGGGTTCTCTCCATGCTGACTAACCTCGTCCTCAAGAGGTACCCCACGGCCACGACCACGGCCTCGACCACCCCGGGTTCCAGCCCCAACTCGTCTGACACGCGTCTTCGGAGGCATCTTACTACACGATATAAGAAAAGAAACCATTAACCACAACATTAGAACTATAGGATTGAAGCCCTTAACTTCGCAACACGGGTTAATAGCTCTAAACCACTCTGCGATAATGAAAATGCAATGCCACGCAATCACGTGAATGTTAGTCACACAAGCATGCACAAGTTATGTTAGAAGGCGCGACATTTTGAACCCATGAGACAAAACGTCTCCCCACGGTTTCTAGGTGTTCTAAACCTATGCTCTGATACCAAGTTGTCACGTCCTCAATTTTAAACATAATTATAAAGGATTTACATAATAAAAATACTCACAAATATCCGTACGGTACCCAAAAGATCACTGTGTTCTCATTCCCTTAGTTAAGCTTCCAAATTCACAAAGTTTCCAAAATATTACAATATAGGCTCAACGGCCCCAAATCAACATAAGTATCAAATGTCGAAAGAGGATTACGGGTTACAATATTCCAAATCAAAAGAATTACAATTTAAGTTACAAATACATCTTTCAAAATAAATTTACAAAGATGAATAAGTAACTCCGGTTAGCTTTCAAAAATAATGACCACACTCCAAGCACGCCAAGCCATGCAAGCTATGGTTCCGGGTTAGCACCTGAAAATAATATAAGGCTTGAGCTACACTAGCCCAGTAGAAAAGTCTACGCAAACTCTATATGCAAATGAGCAAGACGAATGAACGGATAATCAAAGATCACAAGACAACGGAGGAAGCACAAATTTTATGAACAAGAGTCCCAAAATCTCCAATTTTTCTTTTATTCAACCCATAAATCATATCCGTTCAATTCGTGTCTCAACATGTCGTGTCATTTATGTGTCTGAGCCGAAGCTCCTGCCGGGCTAATTTTGGGACCCCGATATCCCCTGCCAAGCACCCACCTTGAAGGTTAGGCCTTGAAAAAGTATTTTGAGCATTAGCTCCTGCCAGGCTAATTATGGGACCCTGGTATCCCCTGCCAGGCACCCACCCGTCAATGGGCCCTGAGTGTTCGCGCGTCGTTCACAAGTTCAAGTGTATCGTTCGTACAAATATCGTGCATGAAGCTCATGTGTATCCTTCAATAATTCCATCAATTTAAATACCTCAAACATTTAAATTTACCACATGGCAAATAAAGTCATACTTGACTGGATGATTTCTCATTTTATACAATAAAATATATGAACTCCCATAGAATAGTCAAAGGTTTAGGAAGCAAAGGATTTCTAACGACACAAAAAGTTTTGGAAATTGTCAGGTGGCCTACCGGTAGGAATTGGGGGCCTACCGGTACAAACAGGAAGCAGGAGGAGCAAATCTTCAGTCCGCAAGAACTCTACCGGTAGGAGGAAAAATGGTACCGGCAGAAGTCCGAGAAAAAAAATTAGTAATTCTACCGGTAGGGAATAGCTTCTACCGGTACAAAATCAAAACAGAGAGTACATATTTTCACAACAACAAAGTTCTACCGGTAGAGGAAAATATCCTACCGGTAGGAATCTGGAATTTGGCGATTTTTCATCAGTTAACAGATTTTGATCCAGACCAAACAACAATCAATACCAGCTCAAACAAAGCATGGAGATACTCAAATAAGACATAAGAGAACCCAAATAACATATAAAGATAGGTAGAATTCCCTACCTCAAGTATCCAAACCGAAATCAAAGAGATTGTGCAAACTCTAGCTTCCGGAGTCCAAATCGAACAAAATACACCGAACCAAGCTTTGTCCAACGGGATACGAACCCGAGTATGCAAATTAAAGATGGTTTAAGAGTTGATTGGTATGGGTTTTTGAGTGGTTGGGTGAGAGAGTGAGAGAGAGACCGAGAGAGATCGAGAGATGAGAGGAGAATGAAAATAAAAAAAAGAAAACATTTCCCAGGTGAAATACACGCCACACATATGCACACATGCACTAATTGCAATAACACCCCAAGCTTTCCAATCATTTGCACAATTAACCCTCACATTCATATTCAAGCCATTTTCACCATTTTCTTTTCTTTTATTTTCTTTTACTACAAATATTAAAATTAAATAGGAAATTTACGGGTCTCTACACATCCATATTCGCTATCTTCCTAGCGTTGGTGTCCATGACTTTCTGAGTTTCTCCTACGTGACTCATCGTAAACTGTGTCTCATTTTCATATATCGTTCAACATTTCCAAAATCATTTTTACACACCCAACCTCGGTTCCGCCGTCCTGGGTTCCCATTGGCACACAATTGCATTGGCTCCTCTCCGCAGACAACCAAGCCATTCCTTACCATGGTTCCGTTGCTCCGGGTTCCCATGGGAACGCACATAACCTCACAATGGTTCCGTTGATCCGGAATTCCATTGGAACACACACAACTTCACAATGGTTCCGCTTTTCTCAGATTCCTATTGGAATACACACAACCTCACAATGGTTCCGCTTTTTCGGATTTCCATTGGAACACACACAGGCTCACAATGGTTCTGCTTCTCTCGGATTCCCATTGGAACACATACAACCTCACAATGGTTCAGCTTTTTCGAATTCCCATTAGAACACACACAACTTCACAATGGTTCCGCTTTTTCGGATTCTCATTGGAACACACACAACTTCACAACGGTTCCGCTTTTCCCGGATTCCCATTGGAACACACACAATCTCACAATGGTTCCGCTTTTTTGGTTTTTCATTTGGAACACACACAGCCTCACAATGGTTCTGTTTTTTCCGAATTTCCATTGGAATACACACAACCTCACAATAGTTTCGCTTTTTCGGATTCCCATTAAAACGCACACACACATTTCCATAATAGGCAAGTCCGGCCACATTGGGGTTTCAAAATTTTTTCTCCTTTTCAAAACACACCTTGTCATTAACACACCCTAGGCGTCATGTTTTTACTTTCTTGATTTCTGTGTCACTTTCTCATGCATAGAGTCCGCGGTAGGACTTTTCACATACGATATCATTCATTGAAATTTTGAAACTCAACTAGCAAGATCATCCAATTCTATATTAGTAATCATGCTCATAACCATCCTCAAGATCAAAATACGAATACTTCTATCAACGATAAGTCTTTATCTTTTGAAAACCGTTCTTTTTTCCTTTATGAAAAATTCAAAACAACATATGTTTATTGAAGCAAAAGTCAATTATTCAACATGTTCATACTACCATTAGCAAAACGAGTTTGTTAACCATCATGCATTCTAAACATAATAAACGATAGATAACCTTATCTTCTTTAAAAATACTTCAAGTTATACTTTGAACTAAAAAGTAGGGACATCATATTTCTCAACATATGGTTCTACACTATACTTGGGTTTAATGGACGAGGGACTCTACATACTTAGAGATGGTGTATATGGGACTCTACTTTACTTCTTGGCGGTAGGGCAGCTATGGAAAGTACGTCGGTGATCGAGTGGAGTAACTTCCTACGGAATGCTTATGGTAGTTTCGAAAGAGAAAGATTTCTCTTGAAACTAGATCTTGACTACTACTACTACTACTTTTGGATCGAGAGGGTGGTCGGGTAGCAGTTTAGTAGTGGCTTAGGACGAGTTTTTTGAAGAATACCAGAAGAACTTTAAGAACAAGAAGAACTAAGCAAGAACAAAGGAAGAATACAAATTTTTCTAGAGAGAAGTTGGAGCAAGAAGTGAAGGTGTGAGTTTAAACTTGAAATGGCTTGCTATTTATAGGCCAAGGCTCCTCCTCTTCGTCTCTCAACCGAATCTCTCTCTCTCTTTCTCTACATCTTTGATTTCCTTCACTTGTCACGTTTGATTGAAAGCTTGATGGGTTAGGCCATGGGGCTATCTAGGCTTGCATGGCTAGATTTTTGTACCTTGGGCTGAATTATGGAAGATTTGTTGAAGGGAAGAAGGGTTTGTACAAGATTTGGTGTTTAAACAAACATAAAAGGACAATTGAGAGGTAGATTTTTGGCTAGGAAGAATATACACCCATGGATTTGAAAAGATGCAAGAAGACTATGGTGATCAAAGCATGGTACAACCAAATCTTTCGCTCATCTTCTTTTTCTTCTTCTCTCTCTCTCTCGGCAATCTCTCTCTCCTAGTACTAGTACACACACACACACACACACACACACACACTGTCACGACCCGCTATCCCTTGACCCCTTATAAGGGAATCACGGCCCGTGATCGGCCAACAAGGCCTTCTTACATAATCAAATGGGCTCAAAATAAAGTGCTCTAAATAAATAAAAATTGAACATTTGCGGAAACGATTAAGAAAAATTCACTTAAATTTGTGGGGTCTATTAATCAAAGTAACCATAAACAAGTCTAAGCAAAATGAGCACAACCCATTTGGTCTAGAGCATCCATACATTGATAACTTTCAAGACATCATAGTTATATTAGTATAAACATCCATAACTTTTCCCCAAAATACATAACTTACGTACATCACTTTGCAAAAATATATACATCCTTAATCATAGGGGGAATAAGTACAAAACATGGCCAAAATACAAGTCTTCTTTCTACTTCCTTTCTATATGCAAAATGATACCATGAAGCCCAAACTTGCACAAAATATTGCACCTATAAGCTATCATACTTCATCACCTGAAATTGGTAATTAAACCGTCAGCTGAAAGCTCAGTGAGTAAAGCTCATACTCTAATTTGAGTTTTGAATATTCAACACACATACAGCACACTAGTTACGAACATTTAAAAGAAATCCAAAAGATATTTTTCATGAAAGCATAAAGTACTCGAACACATTTACATAGCCAATACCACCAAGTTTATCACACACATATACATACTTGACACATATCGGGATCCCGGCCGATTATTGGTACCCATCGGCAAGGGCACATACCTGGATATTATGGAACCCTCCAGGAAGGCACATATCTGGATATTATAGAACCCTCCAGGGAGGCACATAATGCTAGCTATTATGGAACTCACTAGCGGGCACATACGGTAAAAAAAAACAAAGGCATGGCGTACACACTTCATAGACTAAGATTTATAACATACATGGGCTTGTAACATCTTAGAAAGCACATTGAGAACCATTCCTCATTATAACATAACACTCGAATCACGTAGACATATTACTTCATAGCATAGGAAAACCAAACCACACTTCATAGAAAAAGAAGTTCATAAAATTTCCCATTTCAAAGTATGAGGTTACTTACATTCCTTTGCACTTCAAGTAAACATCAACTTGTGTCCTTTATATCCTTCTCTTGTTCGCCGAATCCTACATATTGTATATGAACACACATCATTTACACAAAGAACTCATAAGATGATGCACATGCATGATTCCCTAAAAAAAAATGACAAATTAACCATGATCCGCTCCAATAATTCTTGAGGATAAACCACAATGAACTAGGTCTCTAAAATTTTAACGCATAAAGGGGACTTATATGCACATGGTGTCAAATTTTCTTGAGAATTTACGTGGCCAATAACTTCCCTTACAAATTAGAAGAACAAGGAACGAAACAGCAAAATTCAGTACAGTCAAAAACAGAATGCAGCTTAGTAAACGAATTGTTTAAAATTATTCTCTTTTAGTTTTACTCTAATATTTGGACACAATACACTAGACACATATGGGTACCTCACATAAAAATATCAGAAAATAACGTGATGCGAAACTAGGTCAAACACACCAAAAACCGAAAGCCAAAACAGAGATTCAGCAGTAGCAGTAAAACAGAGTGCAGTCTGGTGCAAGATTTTTGTAGACTTCGTTTCAAGGAATCTTAATCCCAAATTTTTACACAACATTTTAGACTCATAGAGGAACATCCCATAAAAATTTCATAATTTTTGAAGATGATTTACTAGGTCTAAAAATTCGTGGCTTAGTGTATAAATTCCTGGACAGATTTCTCTTCAAACTCATTACAAGAAAACTTACCTCTTTTAGGTTTAAACCATGGATTGAGAGAGCTTCAAACACTTGGGTGAGAGATGGATTTGAGATAGAATCTTGCTCCAAGAATCAAAACCCTAGAAGTAGAAGATAGGGGGAACTTCTTGATTTTTTTCTTGAGAGGAGTGAGAGAAGAAGAGGACATTGGAAGAATGAGGGGGTGGGAGTTGATATTTTTTCCTTTCTCCTACGTCTGGATTTTTCTAGAAAAATGGTGATTTAATTATCAATTGAACCCTCACATAACAGTCTCTTCAAATAAGGACCCGATAATATTTTCACATTGACCCATAACCTTGTTTTATGAATCTCTATGTTTTGTCTTAGAAAATTTAACTCATAACACATAAATCATATACATGACATATAATTTAAACATAATTTGTTTGTGTCTCATAGTACATAAATGACATGTAAGCACTTAAAATCACATAATTTAATATCTATGATTAACTTATACTTGAATAAGCATGATTAGCATAATTAAACACCTTGGGTGTCACACACACACACACACACACACACACATATATATATATATATGTATGTATGGCTAAGGATACAAAGTACTAGATTTCCAAATCTAATATCCCATTAAAAAATTCCAAGTATGTACTTTAGAAAATCTAGGCTTTTATACAATATGATACATAAGTACACATGTCCACATATTTAAATATATAAATAAGTACCAAATATCTAATAGAATATAAGGCTAGGTTTCCCTTATTATAATAATACATGAAGTAATAGTACTTAAGTATCATTAAAGTACTTTAGAAATCTAGGGATTTGATTTACCCATATATTTTAATGCATATAAACACATGGAAAATCTATGGAGGGATTATTTAATATATCTTTGTACTATGTTGGAAGATTGGTGTTATTACCCAATGAGTAATAATTTTCCTTGCGGTTAATGACCAATGGGTAATGGGGGAAAAATGATATCTAATAAAAAATGTATATTTGTCCTTTGCACATGTGTATATATAACTATATATTACTATATCCTTGTACTAATCAAATTATTTTAATAAAAGGCCTATTGTCCAATGGATAAAGATTACACTAACATTTATTGACCAAAGGATAAAAGAATAAGGTCCAAAGGGTTCTACTAGGGTTTGAAAGGTTCAAAAAGGCTCAAAGAAATTCAAAAGGCTCATCTAGGATTAGGAGAAAGTAACTAGATGAATTGGTAGTTAGGTTCCTCTAACTAATTGGTTAGGATTTAGCTATACTTGCCAAGTAGAATCTCTAGCCAAGAAATATAATTTTAAAAGGCTAAAATTCTAATTATTTTTAGAAATACAAAAGGAATTTTTGGAAGTGAATCCAAGTATTAAAATAAAATTCAAATTTTTAACGAAATTTTTACTTATTAAAAATCAGAATCGTTACAGAATTCGTCTAATTTATTGAGAGAAGTTTGAATTTTTCTTGACACATTGAGTATTCTTTTAAGTTCTCTTTGTGCAGACTAGTTAATCTTTTCAACAGAGAGAGCATGTATTCTTGCTAGGTTAGGAAGAGACAAGATTGTATATGTACGAGTCGTTCTCATTTATATGCACAAAGTAGCAAATGCATAATCTGTATTTCATGGGGCTCGACTAGATGTATTAGTATTGACTACAAAGATTATACTGTATCATAATTATATACGTCGTACTCATTTCCTTTTATGACCAAAAAAATGGCTGTAAATTAAAATTTTAGGTGTCTTTTGGCCATATATATAGGAAAGTTGGGGAGTTTTTCAAACACAAGGAACTTAAAAGCGATTCTACATAATTTTCTAAATTAAGCTGGAAAATTAGTATAGTAATTAGTAGGGATATTTGGTTGTGTGTAGGGCCGGGCACCCCCTCACCCTTTGTGTACACATCTAGCAGTTGATTTACTTGGTGATTGTGGATTAAACGAGTTTGATTTCATTGTTTTCTTGCTGTTGGATTCGCTGTCTACACTCTTGATTTGAGCAAATTCAGGTTCAATTTTGAGGACTGATGCACATAATAGTGTACCCTCTTACAAGTCAATTTGTGCGTTGACATGTTAATGTTTTGTAGTGTCATATGATGCTGAACTCGATTATATGTTTTTTTTTTTTGTAAATTAAGATTTTATTGAACAAACCCCCATGGGAACAAGGAAACAGGGGCAAGCCCCGGATTATATCAAACAGAAAAAACAAAGATTACACACTTCCAAGCATTACAAAGCTAGAAGAAAGTGAACGATTAACAAACATTGAACAGCGACAAAACCTAGCCATCAAGGCCACAATACAACAGCACAGCCCAAACCTAGGCATTAAAGACCATCAAAAACCTTGAAGGGGATATTCCAAGCCAGACACAAATACTGGATGGTGGCTGTCTTCTGAATATGCTTCCAAGAACTCACATATCATCGCAAATCAGTAAATACTCTGCATTGCAGCATCTACACCCTCCCGAATTGTGTTGAAAATTTTTAGAATTTCTCTCTTTCCAGATATAGTAGTAGATAGTAGTTGCCAAAGATAATTTGTATAGAACCTGAGGAAGATCATCTCCCTGCAAAGTATTCCTTATCCAATCCAATTTGTAGCAGGCCAAGCAAAATAGCTCGTGTCGCACCGAACGTGATCCAGTGGTCCAATTAGTCCAAGTTATTTCACCTTTACCGTTTGGCATGCCGACGGTCTCATAACCTAAGCCTTGGCAACAACAATTCACCTAAACGGCTCGGTTTCCTATTCTTACGGTCAGGAATCATGTTCGGCCATAGGCCCTTCGACGGTCACACATCATGCTCGGTCCCGGGCAATTGTGGGGGCTTTTACTCCAGCTCACCTGCATGGGAATAACAACCTTGGCCGTGATGACGATCGTGATGTCATCCGAGCGGTTATTAGGATAAGGATAAGTGCACGTGAAGATGCCAGCTCATCTTACAAACAGTTACAAAACCCTAAACGTGACGCGTGGGTGACATCAGCCGATGCGTGTCGAGCGTTGGTGCAATCTTGGAGACCAAGCTGGGAATCTCTATAAATACCCCATTATGCCTTCCTGGAAAAGGTACGCACAAGATAACCCTGAAACCCTAATTCTTGGTTTTTCACTTCTCTCTGCAAGTATACTAATTCTTTCATCGGATGGCCATTCCGGGGAACCTCCGGTGTGGTCTGTAGCCGTGCTTCATTTTGCAGGGTGAGGAGAAGGCCAATAACATATCTCAAACCCCAGATCCAAAGGAGCGAATCATCTTGAACGAAGCCCCACAATTTGGTGAACCTGACGTGAAACCTTTTTCTCAGATCCGCGGCGGCTCCTCCGTTATTCCCCTCTTCCCTTGTCCCTTAAAGGCCTCTCCACCACATCTCTATCATAATTCCACCCTCCGAAATGGGTGGAGCACCACTTCCACTTCCACCCCTTAACCCTTCCTTACAAATTATCGTTGAAACTGGCTTTAACACCGCCTCCCAGTCTCACCCTCCTGGATTTACTCCTCCTGGCATCAGCACCACTGCTCAGCGTCCTGTTGGATTGAGCGAGGATGCTTTTGCCTGCGTCCAGATGCTCGAACAATAGCAGGAGCAAACAAACGCAGACGTTGCCATTCTGAAGATGGAGATCACAAAAATCAAGGCCAACGAGCGCCCGACGGCCTCCCACTCTGGTTCTCAGGGATGGCACCGGCGAGGAAACTTAGCACCACCATCACCCCCCTTTGTTGAGGGAAGAGATTCACATCGAAATCTCAGTTCATGATCGCTTGGACCCATCATTGACGGACAACCAAACAGGGGACAGTGCTCGCTTTAAGCAGTAATGCTCCCCAGTTCATCAGCGTCTCGGCAATAGTGCGGGACACAAAGGCGGTGAAACAGACGAGAAGGAAGCCCACACACTGTGTATTCAAGCTCATCAGCTGGGGACGAATATTCTCAAGACTCCCAAAGTTACGATACGGTAGAATTTCAAGACAACGATCAAGCTCTAATTCCTTATTCCTTATGAGTCTGGCTGGCGCAGGAGCCGAACACCCCGAAGGAACGGCAAAGATCCTCAGGGCTACCACGTGGAATATAATGATGTCCCTCGGGAGAAAACCTACGTTGGACAAACGATAGACTCCAGAAGTGCTCGGAAACCTCCTCAAGAGAAAAGTGTAAGTGTGGTCGTTCGGCAACTCATTTTGACGTGTTGCAAGGGTGTTTGGAGGTGTTTGTCTTCTCGATGAAGGGGGCCAATAGCGTGAGGTCAAGGGTGTAGGCACTTTCCTTCTGCTTACGAACGTATTCAGACACCCTGTAAATGCCAGCTGAAGAGAAGAAGGATTCAGTTTTCTGAGCACCTTCATCGATTTTTCCAGCAATATTAAGGAGCTGAAGATCATTCTCCCTGGACTCATTTCAGCTGGGTGGATTTCCAATATTTGATCAATGAAATGCAAGAAGCAGTTGTGTTATACTTATATTTGGTGGTAGAGGTATGGGTTTGAGCTAAAGACAGACCCTCTCTATCTATCTATAAATAAAAGGCTCACGGTTTAATTGGTGCACTCATATATTTGCCCTCTTTATAACTGCCCAGAACTTGCAATCTCATGTGTAGGAGTAATAATCAATGAACTTGCAATCTCAAATAAATGTTCTATCTTAATAGAAGTTCAGAAGTACAAATTGAAAAATATTATAATTAGCAATAATTCATGAGAGCCATTTTGTTTCACACTCACCTTGGATGCATGAGGGTAACTGTACTTACAATTGGTGAGCCATGTCACGATCTTCAAAATCTTTTATTTTGTGAAAATTGATCTGTTAGGAAATTATGAAAAAAAAAAACCTGATTACATAGCAGTAAGTACTTCATAAAAAATTTTAATTTTTGGAGAATTGGATAGAGCGGAAATGGAGAAATTTTTTTTTATCAAGGTTACTAATATACGATTGATAAGAAATTTTGCTAAGTAACTAATAAACTATTGCATAGAAAATAAGTGACTTTAAATATTACAACGGAACTTGCAACATATCTTACCAAATGGGGATAAAGTTATCCTCACTTTGAGTAAGGATGAACAAAAATTGCTCCTACTTCATGCATCTTTTGGTTCCAATTTTTTTTAAAGTTTTTTGAAATTTACATCTAGACCGATCGTGAAGTTTGGAATATTTTCTAATTAATGATTCCTAAAGAGAAATAGACCGCTCATAAAGTTTTGAATAATTTCTGACAATTCCTAAAGAGAAATAGACTGCTCATAAAGTTTGGATTGATTTCTGCCGATTCCGAGAAAGAGCAAAACATTTCATCATCATTAGATTCCTAATTTGGGGAGAGGGAGGAAAATTTTGTCCTCCTCTTCAGAACCTCTCTTTTTTATTGGAATTTTTCTACCCAAATTTCTTCTCTTTTTCCTTTCCTTCCACATTCAACAACGGACAAAACCGTCATATAAAAGGTGGAAAGTCGAAAAATAACTTTCATTTGCATTCAAGTTGTTTTCCGTAAAATGTTCTACTTTGGAACAAAAAGAGTCTAAGAAAATACAAATTGAAAATATCATGAAAGCCCCTAATTTTTTGGTAGATATTGGGGGGGGGGGGTGGTAATGGGCATAAAAAGGAATTGAAAATCGATCAACAACTTTTTGGAACCACGAGATCAAGAGTGATATATATATTCCTCTTAATAAGTGAAATTATGAAGTTTTGTTTTTTTGATCGATAAGCGAAATTATGAAGTTAGCTGTAAAGTAAGCAAATATTTGAACTCTTGCTACAAATTCAACGTTTAACTGATTCAACTGAACGAAGAACTTGGGATTTATTGGGCGAAAGGGAAATTAGTACTGTGGCAGAATTAAAAATTTAGGACGTCGTGTTTGGAATGTTTGGATTGTGTACTTTCAGATATTCCAAATTTTTTGGTTGTTTGGAGATCTCTATCAACTTGAGTACTTAAACCATGCTACATCATGCTTACTAATACTATTAATTAGTTTTTGTCTATTTCTTTCAGAAAGAGTATTGCGTCCCTCTCTCAAGCCACCGTCACGTAGGTAGTGCCCCACTTTTCTTTATTATCATACATTCATACAGGCTACTACTTGCAAACTTTCACACATGTGCATTAATCCGGTGCGGTCCGGTTCGCAACTCTTCGAAACCGGATTGGGAATCAGACCGAAATTAAAATTTGGAATTATTAAGAACCGGACAGGACCGGTTGTATCTAATAACCGGAAAAATGATCCTGTTTTGGTTCGGTTTTCCATTTTTTTAAAACACCCGTAGGGCCTGTTTGATTGGGAGGATTGAAGATGGGATTAGATTAGTAAAAAACACGTGGAGCCTACTTCGTAAGGGATTGTCCCCTAATCCCACGGCTAAGTAAACAAACAAGTGGGGTGTGATTGAATTATGGTTGAAACTAAATGAGGCCAATAATCCATCATACGGCTCACTATTGTATCCCATATGGCTCACTATTGTATTCCACGTCCCCCTGGGATTAATAATCCCAGGACTAACCTACCTTCTAATAATCTTGCTATTTCGATCTAACGGCCGATATTAGTACTCAAAATTTTATCCCATCCTTCATCATTTTTCAATCAAACATAGTATAGCTAATCCCATAGTATTAGCTTATCCTCTTGAGATTAAAAAGAAAAAAGCACGTGGACCCCCTAGTATTAGCTAATCCCATGGAATTAGCTTATCCCTCATTTTCCAATCCCTCCGATCAAACTGGGCTCTAGTGTTTTGGATGGAGATGGTAGAGTATTATCTGGGTTTGAGCGAGTAACTATGTAGAGATCACCAGGACCATGGTATCAAATTCACATGCATGAATTGGACCCAATAAAAACTGGAAAGGGTCTGTCGATCCAAGCATGTCAATGACTGTTTGGAAGTTTGAATTTGCAATTTTTGTTGAGCTAATTATAAACATCTAGAACTTCACCTTGAAAGGTTTCGAACTCGGATGCAAACTCGGATACCTTGTTGAAGCAAAGCCAAATGGAGCGGTTGCAGTTGAACAAATCTGCACAACAAAAAGTTTACAAGCACGACTTTAAATTACAAACCCAGACACAATTGTGTTCGAAACGGTTGGATGCAAGTGGGAACCCTCCGGACACAAATTTGTATCTCTATCATTATAGCCATCCACTAATCAGAAACAAATTCCCCAAGAGATACTATAAATTCTACTTGAAAACTATGACAAAATGTTGCTCATGATCATCCTGCTGAGGGGAATAAGAGATTAGAATTTTCACAGAACACTCATATTATTATCACTTCCAAAAGAATACAACACACAGTTATGCACACTCACTCTCAACCTCGCACACATAACACTACTAGAAAATTTTCAATAGATGACGAAAAAAGTGGTGACGAAAGTTACTATTTTTACTGTAGATGACGAAACAACAAAATTTTTGTCACTAAACGTTACTATAGGTGACGAAAATTTAATTTTTGTCACAAAAAGTGACTTTCGGAGACAAGCTATAGGTGACGAAATTTACTATTTCAATCATCACCTATAGGTTGTCTCCGAAGTCACTTTTGGTGATGAAAAACAAATTTTCGTCACCTATAGTAACTTTTGATGACTAAAATTTTGTTGCTTCGTCAGCTATTGCTTGACGATTTTCTAATCCTAAATTAATGGATTGCTCCAAGCGTAGGGCAGAGACCGATGCAACACAATATCTGGTAAGTCCAGAGTTGAAGTATTCTGACTAAAAATTGGGGTTTTACTAATTTAACGGGCTCTTAGGTAGCCACTCCTTGTCGATTTAATTGAGATTAACTAAAACTTAAGGAAACAACTATTCTTTTCAAATAATTAAAATGAGGTACGGTATAGCTCTTGTAACCCGATCGGATTAACTTGTTCCATTCGGTGTTCTTAAAAACGTTCAATTTTACATAGAAAAAGATACCCTGCAAGATGCCAAACCTTAGGGTTGCCGTTTACCCATGCACAGCGAAAAATGAATTTTGGACCCCCATTCTCCCGTTCACATGGGTTTCGACAATACTCAGGTTCATCCACGGGAAGTATTTTTCCAATAAAAAATCGTTATTTTATTGTTTGGAAATAGGAGCAGTACCCGAACTGGCCACGGTATGCTAATCACCCTGTAACCCTACATATACGACTACTCACTCATTATTAAGCAATAAATAAAAGAAATTCTAAATTGAAACATGCTTCTATTGCTCAGAAGAGAAAACAAACAAAAGATTAATACCAACAAAACTCAAACGAGTAACTTTAATTAAGAACAAAATATAATATGAGTTACCGAAAGATGAGTAATTGAACAAATCTCCAAAAACTTGAAGGGGAAAATAACTCTAAATGAAAGAACAGAAATCTGAAGCTGCAATTAAAAACAGAGCTTCTGTCGTCGCCCGTCCTCGTCATTTTATAATAAGGCCTCGTTCCGGAACGTAAAATAAGTATTTTTTTTTAAGAAGGCAATTTCAAGTTCAAAAATAATATGTTTATAGAAATAATTTCCCTACCAATATGGATCTTGTTTAATAAATCTCATCAAGATCTTTAATACGGTGCAAAAAAATTAAAAAATTATTTTTTATTTACATTATTTTTAAATTTAAAAATATAAAATAAACTGCTTATTTTTTTAAAATGTTTCCGAAACGGAGCCTAAGTGAAGTGCTTGACGCCTTGACCTAATAACTCCTTTCTTTTCTTTTTAATTCTCAGCCAGCCCATTGTCTGTGGCCCACAATCAAAATAACGAATAAAAGCTGGGCCCACAGTAAGAGGAAAACTTTCAGGCGCAGTCTACAATTCTTTTAATTTGATTAACCGAGGCTTTAACGTATTAAGCTTAAAAACACCTACAATACAAAAATCAAGTATTAAGCTCTGAGTAACGATATAAATAGACTTAACGAAGATAAATTAGAGGGCGCTAATATGAACATTGACGCGGCTATCACACCTCCCAACTTATACTTTGTTTGTCCCGAGTAAAGAAAACAAAATGCAACTAAAGAAAACAAATTAAAATATATAATTATTTTAAACCCCCAGGTGGCCCTTGTCACGTCCCAAATTCGGGAGCATGACCGGCCGTGTACTATGAAGCAATCATGGGACACGAAGCCTAATTAAAAAATAGTTTTAGCAACTTAAACCAAATAAAGTAAAAATTAGATATTTTATTAAAGCAAAATGTGCAAACCCAAAATCAATATTTTTCCATAACAAGATGGCCGTAATATCCGATATTCTCTAACTCCAAACTCCCCAAGAATTGCCAATAAATAAAAGTGCGGAAGCTAATAAATAAAAGTGTGAAAGTTGTTTGACAATAGAAAAAAAATAATAATGCAGACGCCCTAGAGGTCCAAACACAAGGTCCCGACAACGCTGCAGAGTCTACTATAATGCTCCATGAACTAACCTAAAAAATAATGTGAAATAAATCCGTCAGCTGACGAGCTCAGTGAGTAGTTAAGTATGCTAAGGATGATGATACAAAGTGGCATACTTTTGAACGAACGATAATGAGGGTTCCAAGAAGTGGTTTCAAATAAATAAGGGAGATAGATGGTTCAACGAATTCTAACAGCAAACCAAATGCTGAAACAAATGATCAACGGCTCAACAAAGAGTATCCACCAGTTGAATAACAGACTAATGAATAATATGAACAATCATCGAATCACCAAAATAATTATACCAAACAACGAGTTCAATAATATCCAAAAGATAAACAACGATAAACAGGAGTCTAAAACAAAGTGGGAACCATAATCACCAATTACTAAGTACCAAATGCCAAATATTTTCTCAAGGCTTTGCCCGTTGGATTCAACACCGTACTTACAGTCACCACAGGATGGCACCTGGGACCTTTTCCCTATGCCGATCCGGAATAGGGTCACAAGGTATTTCACAAGGCTTTTTCCTATCCGTTGAGCACTAGAGTCACAGGGTATTTCACAAGTTTTTTCCCTAGTGGCCAAAATTATCACGATATCTCACGGGTCTTTTCCTTGGACTTTAATAAATATCAACACAGTCTATGGTCCCAAACACAAATAGAACAACGGCGAGCCGGAGGCACTTGCACCAGGATTATTCTCCGTGCCGTTGCAGAGTCACAATAATATTATGGAGCAACAAGAAAAATATGGGCAATCCAACAATCCTATTAATTTTTATCAATGAATCTTGTATGCCAAAGGGTACGTCAATTGCCAATAATTATGAGAGCAACGAATAGGAATAATTATCATCGAATCACAACCAATAACAAACTGTAAAGAATCGATAGGCTCAAGAGGATTCCAAAAGAAGAGATTACATGCTTAAACATTCACCTCGATTGGATAGATAAATTGCGAAATGTAATATTGCTCGAGTACTCTGCTAGTCTGAACAAAAGAATGCATTACGGAAATCAATTCAATGAAATTGACTACGCTAGTTACCAGTGAAACTAATACTAATATAATTACTTCTAATATTGACTTCCCTTAAGTTAACACCAGGAACAACCATTAATCTCTCAATTCTCTCGCCTCGTCACACGCACACACTGCACATGCATACAGATTCATAATATACTAATATATATACATATTCTCACACTTGTAAGCCAAGCACAACACACACTACAACCAACACCCCATGCGCACAACATCATCACCATTGCCGCCCCTCCTTCTCTCTCCTCCATTCACTCGGCACCACCAAATAAAACCACACTGTTTTCTCAAATCAAAGCCCCTATTTCTATGTGTTTGTATAACCATAAATTATATACTCAACAAGGAAGAAAAAGAGATGATGAAAACCTTACCCGAAGATTCACCGATCCAAAAACTACTGCGAACTCTCAACTGTGGCTTCTCTCTTCCTCCCTCTCGTTCTCAACTTTGTGGAATAAAATAACCCTAAACGCTTCCTCACCCTAATATATTGTCCACGTTCAAACTTAAAACTTATCTAGTCTAATTACACAATCTACCCAACATTATTCTTTACGTTAACTAATCATTTGTGGGGACCCATTCCCAGTTTAACCAAACTTAAGATTTTAAGCGATACGTGTAACTGATGCCAAAAATAAGCAGCCCAACATATATTATACACATCCAAATCAGCCCAATATTACATATAAAAATAAAATATAAGTTACTCGAGTTTAGATGAATTTTCAAAATAAGTATAGTAAATGACAACCAACATTTTTTTTTTTATTAGGATGAAGTTTGAAAAAGAAAACTGAAAGATTTAATAATTTGGGTCAAAAATATTATTATTATTATTTTTTTTACTGAAAAAGTGGGACGTCACGGCCCTGGTAGGACGAGTGAAGTCTCGTGAACATTTTCAGCAGTGATCACTCACAAAACACTATGAACCCTTTCACAGAACCCAAAACCTGTCATACAACTCACTAGTTCATCAAACAAAGAATGTGCAACTACCACAGAGATATAAGAAGGAATAAATAGTTCCAAACGCTATCAAGTTAAAAAATAAACAATGGCACATAGGCTTAGCATGAGTGTGATATGGGCCTCAACCAAAAGTGTCCAATAACTAACCGCTCTCTCAGGACCAAGTCTTGACTTCAATTTTTACGGTGCCTTGCACTCACAAATAAAATCACTGAAAACAAGGTGCGTTATGAACTCTCAAGTGTGCGGTTAGAAGTTATGTAAATGAAAAGCAAAATGCGCCTATCAGCTATAGTAAAACAGTAAATTTCGTCATCACTTTTTTCGTCACCAATCGAAAATTTTCTAGTAGTGAATAAAGTCATAAACAATGGGGGAGGACAATGTGAATGGAAACCCCCAAAGGGGATACCACAGCTAGCGCGCTCTCTCTCTCAATATACACCACACAAACACACTAGTTATAGATGCGCAATACCACTTCCAACTACACCATCAATATATATAGATGCACACCCAAATTTTGACCCACTTGATTTATTAACCCCATCAGATCTCTTCGTTTCTTAACAGCTACATTAGCATTTTTTTACCGAAACTGCGGGCGAATCCAACCAAGGTTATGACAAAAGCAATGAAGCCGACAAAGAAAGCTATGAACTTCCATGGAGAATCAAAATACGTGCGTCTCACGTGTGCCATATTCTTCGGCCAAAAACGCTTGCTATACTTCGTGGCTTTGCTGCACGTGTCACGGAAGTATTCACCTACCGTGATTTCCTTGCATAGCTTGTTGAATAGATCGGTGGCGTCCCCGGTGGGACCCAAGCCGTTCGTCAGGACTCCGGCCTTTTCGAGCACTTGGATATCGTTATCAGACTTCACAAGCATGTCCATGATGTCCGCATAGGACGAAACGTGCTGCGAAACGCCGGGGCAGAACTGTTCAAAGGCAATGAGGTTCCTGAGGTATGACTCCGTTTCGTCGCATATTACGAGTGGTGAGATTTTGAAACGAGCCCAACGACACCACCAAAATAGGCCTCTAGGTTCCCTGAACTCGAACTTGAACAGATCGTTTCCAGCATCAGGAACAAACTTGACTCCTGCATAGACCAATTCTGAAGCCGAAGGCATTTCTCCTGCATAGACCAGTTCTAAAGTCGATGAGGGTGGAAGGCAGCCTTCATGTAGGTTATGGAGGATATGATAGTACTTGGCAGCATGGCGATCACTATTACCACTTTGAACTTCTTCTTTTTCTGCTGCCGTTGTACACCGAAAAACCCTAAGGACACAGTCTCTGGGCGAACAGTTCCAAGTTTTGGCGCTACTACTACTTCTGTTGTCGGAATTTGGTAGTGGACTCATCCATTCGTTATAGCACCACCCCACATAATCGAGAAGCAACCAGTTATCGTCGAGACGATTCGGGATCTGATCCACAATGAGACAGTACAATTTTTCAAGCACAAAGAAAGGAATCTGATTCTCGAGGAGTACCAAGTCATTTTGCACTTTGCGGAAGGCCAAATCGTTACAAAAAATAGGATCTCTTTTTGGTACCTGCTTTTTGAAATGCAAAATCATTAATTAAATTTGTATAGCCTGGTTTATCTGACAAGTTATTTGGATTAATTTGATACTTACAACTTCAACAAAAGAAGCCTAGCTAATGCGACCAAATCTAGCGACCAAATTTTTTTTCCTTGCAAATGGTACACGTTTGGCGAAGGATTTTTTTTTTGGGGGGTGGTTTATTAAAAAACAAGCAAGGAAAGTACATTTCACGCAAATTAAAGAAAATGATTAACGACGAAATTAATTCCCCACCAACCTTACTCTGTGGGTGAGAAAAAGCACATTTGATCGCATTTTCTAGTAATTGGCGAGAAATAATACTCCCTCCGTCCCTTTTTTTGTGTCCAGTATTTCATTTTGGGCTGTCCCTTAATAAGTGTCCATTTTGTAAAGTTAGGGGGGTAAAAGTTGGTATATTGTCTATTTTGTCCCTAAAAGTAGATTTTATTTTAAAAAGTTAGTGAGTAAAAGTGTAATGATGATGGATAAGTAGGGAAAGTGGAGGAAAAAGTTGATATGAAAGGTGTAATGATGATATCTTTTTAATAAGTTGGAGTTACGAAGCAGGACATTTAAAAATGAACGGAGGGAGTATTCGTTACACAGGTAGATTACACTTAATTGTACTTTACGAGGAAGTATATATTAGGGTTGCACATGGTCCAGCTCGAATCAGATTCTTATGAATCTAATTCTAATCTACGAGTCACAATTTTTTGAAAATGAAATCCGTGTTCGGGCCAAAAGTCTCACGGTCGGTTCGGTTCCAATCCACCAGTTTGGTCCGGTCCTGGTTTTGTCCATGGATTGCATCAACCAACAACCAAGAAACCTGAATTTTCAAAATTTTCTGTGTGATTCAATAGGTCCGAGCAAAGTTTAAAAAAAAAAAAGTACATTAAAAGTAAACACATTGCAGTAGCTCAATAATTCAATAGTTCCCAGCAAAGAAAATACATTATAGTACTTCAATAAAAAAAGCCTAAACACATTACAGTTTACATCTAGTCATTACATAAAACTAGACACATTACACATTAAAATACTTCAATTAAAAAAAAACAATTCCTGCAAAGTACTTGGATAAAAAAAAACACACACACACACCAAAGTACTTAAAGAGAAACATTTTCTAGAGCTGCAATTGTAATGATATGAGTGAAACTAAATTAGATCTTAGTAAAATGAAATACAAAGCTTTTAGATGTTATAGACCTGAAATACAAAAAACACAATAAAGTTGCAGCTTATCCCCTTAGGTTTAAAAGTATGTAATGATATACAAAATTGTCAAATTGTTAAAAATAATTTATAAAAGTATGTGTAAAATTATTATTACTATATGTTACATATATATTATTTAATTTTTTAAATATCTCACGGTCCAGTTCGGATAATCCACGGTTTCAAATGAAAATTCAATCATAATCCTTATCTCACGGTTTTTTAATTTTTGAATTTGTGTCTGGACTATTAATTCATGAACAAAATCCAAAAGGTACAGATCAATTTGGTTCGGTCTGATTTCACGGTTCACTGGATTTTTTGTGCAGCCCTAGTATAAAGGGAATAATCACTTTTAAAAACTAGAATTTAAAAATATTATTTTCATTTGTGGTTTAATAACAAACGGCTGTCACCTACATGCACCATATATATACTTAGTGCTATATATATATATATATATATATATATATTATTATTTTCTCGGCAAAGAAAGAATTTCGTAAATAATGACAAAGGATTACAAATAATAAAAATAATGCAGGCACGATGGCATCATATACAATTCAATGATCCGAATGTCGTTGCCACCAAATACGTACATGGACAAATCATATGCCACCACACCCCGAAAGGGAATGTTATTATTGAACTTCACGTAAAAGCATGCACTAGTATGAAGAGTATTTTAATTGAGCTGCTAAAAAGAAGCAATTGAGGGAAAAAATTAAACAAGATTAATTTTTGTCAACTGATAAAAGAGCTGATGCCTTAAGCTTCCTTACCTTTGAGTTGCTATTGTCTCCTCCATCATTAGGCTTGTTTTCATTTTCTTCGGCCCGGAGTAATCGTGCTCTGTAGAGAAATTCGAGGATGAAACAACCATCGACCAACATTATTTCCTCATCCAGTGTAACTTCTGCTGCGTAGCATTTCTTTGCATCGTCTATCGATGTCTTCAATTCCGCTAAACATTTCTGTAGAACCGTGAGCTTTTTCTGCTTTGCTAATTCCAGCTGGTCCTCCATTCCTGCGGTCAACCGAGAGAGTAGGTAATTCGTGTAGCTCGGTTTGACGTGTTGCAAGGGTGTTTGGAGGTGTTCGTCTTCTCGGTGAAGAGGGCCAATAGCGATGAGGCGAGGGGTGTAGGCTCTTTCGTTCAGCTTTCGAAGATCTTCGGGCACCTTGAAAATGCAAGCTGAGGAGAAGAAGTATTCAGCTTTCTCGGCACCTTCACTGATTTTTCCAGCGATGGTTGATGTAAGGTGCTTAAGATCCTTCTCATAGTCGTTCTCCCCTTGACTCATTTCAGTTGGGTAGGTTTCCATTTGATCAATGAAATAAAGAAGCAGTTGTGTTATACTTGGTGGGTGAGGTTTGGGTGATAATGGTTTTGGATTTTCTATTTGGGTTTGAGCAAAACACAGACCCCGGCCATCTATATATAGAAGGCTCACAGTTTAATATAGAAAATATATCATTTAAGAAATTACTAATTTCCTAGTAATTAGTAATTTCATTTATCCCGTACAAAATTATATTGACGGGTCGAATGATTATATTGACTGGTAGCTGGCCTGACCATCAAGACTTGGACAACTGGTTTGCATTAATTTCCTAGTAATTTCATTTATCCCGTACAAAATTAATTATAGTAGTAATAAGTTTATTCTTCTGTTACTTATAAAAAAAAAGTTTATTCTTCTGTTAATTTTCTCACACATCACATAACTACTGCAAATTAGTAGCCAGTTACTAAGGTACATCCTACACGCACTTCAATCAAAAAAAAAATTGAAATAGGTAAAAAGACTCGTAATTATTATGACGGTTAACATAAATGATCAAACAAATGAATTGCTTAAATTTGGCACACGTGTACTTTTTTGGTATTAAATACTCTTTTTGTCCTAAAACGATCATCTGGTCTACCAAACGAGAGTTGGAAACAATGCATTTTGGTTCAAAAAAATTTAAATCAAGTTGCAGTTGTGTTTACACTTGGTGGTAAAGGTTTGGGTTTGAGCTAAAGACAGACCCTCCCTATGTAAAGAAGGCTCAAAATTTAATTGGTGCACTGTTAGCTAGCCTTCTTTATATAGAGAAAAATAGACCGCTCGTGAAGTTTGGAATGATTAATTTCTAATGATTTCTTAAGATAAATAGACAGTTTGTTAAGTTTGGAATGATTTCTAATGATTCCTAAAGAGTGAAAAGAAGAGAGCGGAAAACATTTCTTCATCATTAGATTCCTAATTTGGGGAGAGGAAGGAAAAATTTTCCTCCACTTCAGAACTTAATTTCTTTTTTTCTTTTTTTTTGCAATTTTCCCTTTTCTTCCCCATCTAACATAGGACAAAGCCTTCAGATCAAAAAGAGTCTAGGAAAATAAAATTTCAAAATATCTTGTAAAGCTAGCCCCTATTTTTTTGGTAAATATAGGGAAAACATGGGCATAAAAAAATTAAGAGTAGAAAATCAATGAACAACTTTGGAACCACCAGATCAAGAGTTCGAGTCTTGATAAGAAATTATGAAGTTGATTGTAAAGTGAGCAAATATTTTCTCTCACAAGTCACAAATTGTTTGTCCCTTTTCTTACTTTTTAAAGACAAATCAATAAATAATGGAACATAGACTGCTCGTCATATTTTGAATGATTGCTAATGATTCCTAAAGAGAAACAAACCGCTCACGAAGCTTCGAATAATTTCTGACTATTAATCCTAAAGAGAGTGAAGAACATTTCTCCATCGATTCCTAATTTGGAGGGGAAGGAAAAATATGTCCTCTTCAAAACTTTTTTTCTTTTGCAATTTTTGTCTTGCTTTTCTTTCGCTAAAGGTGTCGGTGAACTCTCATAATTCATGCATCTTTCTATTCAAATCCTTTTCTCTTGTTTCAAGTTTTCTGAAATTCACATCTAAACTACTCATCAAGTTTGGAATGATTTCTAAAATAGACCGCTCATCAAGTTTAGAATGTATTCCTAAAGTGAGAAAAGAAGAGAGTGAAAAAAACATTCAGCACTATTAGATTCCTAATCTGAAAAGAGGAAGAATAATTTTGTTCGGAGGTCTATTTCCGTAGAACCATTCACCAGCAAATGGCTCAACCAACAATTAAAACCGCACGGTAAATGATAGATTGATAGATAAGGAAAGGAAGAAAAAGATGCATATGTGTGAGAGAAACCACATATTCTGGCTGAAATAGTTGCAGAAAGTAAAAAAGCAAAGCCCCATATGACTTTTTCATCTAGCCCATTCCCTCACTCTTACTTGACATACTAAAGACCATATACAACTGTAAGGCTGACAAAAGGAATATAGCAAGAAGAAACTCCAAACAACATGGCTGTTTTGTTGGGGAAAAGTGTATATATATTAAAGAAAAAGACGACTAAAACTAACGTCACAATTAATCTGGTAGTTCCAAAAATCATCTAACTCAAGATCATTCTATACATACGTCACCGAGGTAACATCTGTGTCGCAAAGTGAGAGGTCACCCGTGAAGTGAACTTCAACCAATCCTCAAGAGAAACAAACCGCTCGGCAAGTTTGGAATAATTTCTAACTATTCCTAATTAAAGAGAGTGAACATTTCTTTATCGATTCCTAATTTGGAGAGGAAGGAAAAATGTCCTCATCAACACTTTTTTTTTTCTTTTGCTGTTTTTGTCTTGCTTTCCTTAAGGTGTAGGTGAACTCTCATAATTCATGCATCTTTCGATTGAAATCCTTTTCTCTTGTTTCCAGTTTTCAACAATTTACATCTAAACCGCTCATACATTAAGTTTGGAAATAAATGATTGCTAACAATTCATAAATGATTACCCTCCCCCTCCCTCTATCTTGATGTATCATTTGTCAAGATTTCTGAATAAAATTTTTTTGCCGATAAAAAAAAAAAGTGAAATAGACCGCTCGTTAAGGTTAGAATGTATTCCTAAAGAGTGAGAAAGAAGAGAGCGAACACATATTCACTATTAGGCTCCGTTCTGTTAAGATTCTTATTTTTCAAGTGCTTAGTTTTTGCTTTACGAACAAATCTTTCTTCACAATACATAATTTTTAATTTAAAAAATAAGTACTTATTTAATTAGTGGAACAGGCCCTAGATTCCTAATCTGAAATGAGAATGGATAATTTTGTCCGGATGTTTATTCCGTAGGCACCATTCACCAGCAAATGGCTTAACCAACAAATGGCAACCAACTATTAAAACTGAACAGCAAATGATACTTAGATAAGGAAAGGAAGAAAAAGATGCACATATATGTGTGTGTGTAGTGAGACAAATCACATATTCTGGCTGAAATAGTTATACAAAGTAAAAAGCTCATGCCCTCACTCTTCCTTAACATACTAAAGACCCATATACAACTGTAAGGCTGGCAAAAGGAAGAGAACAATAAGAACCTCTGGCTCCGTCGATAAAGAAAAAGACGACTAAAATGTCATAATTTGGTAGTTTCAAAAACCATCTAATTCAAGATACTGAACATTACTTCACCGAGGTAACATTTGTGTCGCAAAGTGAGAGGTCACTCGTGAAGTGAACTTCAACCAATCCTTGAGAGGTACGTATGTGCCAAATGTACCCTCAGCTCCGTCAATAACTTTTCGTTGAGTGTTACTTCTTCGGAAAGCATCTCCACCACTTGCTTCATTCTTGGAGAGTACCATCTGCACTTGCTAAACAGTCATTAAAAGAGAAGGGCAAAGTGTGAGACGAGAGAAAAAGAGGGGAACCCCCACACTGTGTGCATGTTTGTGAATGTATGAGAGATGAGTGAGTTAACTTTCTCTAAACGTCCACGGAGACGCAAAATACTGGCGTCTCACGTGTGCCATTATATGCTTCGGCCAGAAACGCATGCTATACTCGGTTGCTTCAATGCACGGGTCGGCGAAGTAGTACTCTCCTTCAAAAATCTCCTTGCATAGGTTGTTGAATAGACGGGTGGCGTCCTTGCCGGCACCCAAGTAGTTACACATGACTCCGGACTTCTCGAGCACTTGGACATGCATCTGTATCAGAGTTCACCAACATGTCCATGACGCACGCGTAGGACGTAACGCTCTGCGAAACACCAGGGCAGCTCTGTTCAAAGGCAATGAGATTCCTAAGGAACAACTCAGTGTGGTCATATATTGTGTGTAGTGGGATGTTGAAATGAGCACTTTGACACCACCACAATGGGCCTTTAGGTACACTGAACTTGAACTTGAACAGATTGTCTCCTGCATCGGGACGGCCGGGAACAAACTGTAAAGTTCTGATGCCGAAGGCATGAATATGATTACTTAATTAGGTTTTTTGGATAAGGTAAAATTTTATTAACGAACCCACATTACACAATTCTGAGGCATACCTCAGTCAAACAAAGGCAAACATCCCAGCAACAAGCAAGGCTGTATACAAAAACACACAAATACAAAACTAAAAAAGACTAAACAACAAAATTACATACTCTCAAAGACCCTAACTAGGATATTTCACAAGGAACACAAAGCTATATTAGATCCTGACTTCTAAAGAATTCTCCCGGAGCTCACACAAGCTCGAATATTAGTTTTCACCTTAGACTCCAGTTGTTGAACATTACACCCGTGGTTTTTGAAAATCCTGCAATTCCTTTCTCCCCAAACATGGTGTAGCAGGCCGAGCAAAATGGCTCGGGCCATTCCGAACATAATCAATTATTCCGCTCGGCTCTATACTGTCTTTCCCCCAACGTTCGAAATAATAACCTTTGCCGAGGGTCCTGAAGCCGAGGGTCCCGCGGACGTGAACTTTTGTGAACGCTCCCTTCTGAGTATACCGTTGATGGGGAACATGATCATTCATACGGCTGCCGAGGTAGAACGGCACGCTCGGTGCCGAGCATGTTGTTCCTGACGAATCAGCTGGTCCGTGTTTAAACAGTGGCAATGACAATGACGATGATAGTGATGTCATCCGAACGGTTAGAAGGATAACGATGGGGGCACGTGAGGGTGCCAGCTCATCTAGGAAAACGGTTGCAAAACCCTAATCATGATGTAAAAGTGACGTCAGCCGACGCGTGTCAAGCAGAGGTGTGACCTTGGAGATCAAGTTAAGGGTTCTCTATAAATATCCCATTATGCCTCTTGGAGAAGGTATGCACAACAGAAACCCTAGCTCCTAATTTCTAAGTTCTTCCTAGCAAAGAAATTGATTCTTGCACCGGAGGGCCATTCCGGGGAACCTCCGGTGTGGTCCTTAGTCGTGCTTCGTTTTGCAGGACAGAGCTGGGAAGTCAGGAGCCAAATCCCAAGACCCACATCCATTGAGCGTGAACCACCCTAAACGGAGCCCCCACAATTTGGTGAACCCGACGTGAACCTACTTTTCTCAGATCCACGGCGGCTCCTCCACCTCGACCACCTCTTCTGACCCTAAAATTCTTTACCCCTCCAAACCCCCACCTTTCCCTTCCAAACAAAATGGGCGGAGCACCTCCCCCTCCTCCTCTTTTTCAACCCATCAGTTCCTCTTTGCACATCACTTCTGAAACCGGTATCAACGCTGCCTCACCATCTCACCCTCCTGGATTTACTACACCAGGCGTGAGCTCCTCCATCCAACGACCGGTAGGCTTGAGTGAAGACGCTCTAGCATACGTACAGATGCTAGAACAGCAACAAGAGCAAACAAACGCTGATGTAGCCATTCTGAGAATGGAGATCGAAAAGATTAAGGCCAAAGAATATCCGACAGCCTCCCGCTCTGAATCTCACGGACGGTGCCGGAGAGGAAACCTGCCTCCTCCTCCTCCTCCTCCTCCTCCAATCAGTGGTGATGCAAGGCCACATAGAATATCCGTCCACGACCGCCTGGACCCACCATTGACGGACCACCGTGCTGGGGATAGCGCTCGCTTTAGGCAGCAACTCTCCCCAGTTCATACTCGTCTCGGCAATGGTGCGGGACTGAAAGGGAGGCGAGAAGGGAGCCCACATACGGTTTTCTCTAGTTCATCGGCTGGGGATGAATACTCCAAGGGCTTCCAAAGCTACGATACCGTGGAATTTCAGGACAACGATCAGGCCCTCATTCCCTATAAATCCGAACGGCAAAGAAGCCGAATGCCGAGAAGAAACGGGAAGAGTCCACAAAGCCATCAAAGGCATAATAACGAAGTCCCTCGGGAAAAGGCCTACGAAGGACGAGCAACAAACTCAGTAAGCACTCGGAAGCTGAACCGAGAAAGAAGCGTAAGTGTAGTCGTTCGGCAAGATGATCATCCTAGCCAACGAAGGGTCTACCACACTAAAAATCTTCCAGAAGAGGACAACAGGAGGGTCCCCACAGAGAAGAGAGAGAGGGGATCTCAACGTCGGCAGGAAGAAAATGAAGGAAAACTACCGGAACAAAACTACCGAGCATCAAAGAAATCCCGGAACGCTCGGGAAGGCCTTCCTCCACGGCCGACCCACGAGTATCAATTGAAAAAACTGACGGAATCACCCTTCTCGGCAAGGATCCAAGCCACATTGCCGAAGCCAGGTCTCTACCTCCCTAAATTCCAGAAGTTTGACCCCAGCACAACCGAGGCATACACCCACCTCATCAGTTACAGAAGCACCATCTCGTGCGTCACCGACGACGACGCCATTATGTGCAAAGCATTCCCCTCGAGTCTAGGGCGCCTCGGCTTGCTTTGGTTCAACCAATTGGAGGCTGGATCTATCCATAGTTTCAAAGAACTTGAAAGGGCTTTTAACTATCGGTTTATCACTAGCAACAAGCAAGCCAAGGAGGAAGATGCCTTGGCCCAGATGAAGAAAAGGCCTGGCGAAACGCTTCGGAAGTATGCCGAGCGTTATTGGCAGTTGTTTAATGAAATACCTGGTGTTGATCAATACTGGGCTGCAAGAAACTTCAAAAATGGGCTGGAAACAGGAAGCAAGATCCTAGATGAGCTGGCAATCCGGGCACCTCACGGAATGAATGAGCTAATGAGGACAGTTGAACAATTTTGTTCCTACGAAGAGTTCCTCGCCGAGCGAGAACTCCAAGGCGGACAAAACTCTGCTGTCCCTCAGAGCCTTCACGTCCCCACACCCCAAATTGCACCCCCAAAGCCAGTGGTCCCCATCCAACCAAAGAAGCAAGTCAACACAGTCAAAATGGCGGACAAAAAGGGTCCCAAAGCCCATGATTATGTAGCCGAAACCACCGTTTTTAAAGAGCCGATCTATTTCCTCCTCCGTACGATAGAGAGGGAACCCTTCTTCGTCTGGCCGAACCCTCCGAAGATGAACACTGAAGAAGGCAATAATAACGGTCGGAAGAGATGTTCGTACCACAACGAGCTCGGCCATTACACCACGGCCTGCGCTCCCTATAAAGCACTTTTGGAAAATCTGGCGGCACAAGGACTTCTTGATGATCATATCGACTGGACAAAAACGCCGAGGAGAGCGCCGAACACCGGTGGACCGAACCCCATACCACGCCCAGTCGGAGTAATCAACGTTATTCATGGGTCAACAACAAAGGAGGCAGCAAAACAACTCCGTCAGGAGCTTGTCAAGGCTGAAAAAGTTTCCCAAATTTTTTCCATCAACCGCGCTCCTAAGAGAGCCAAATTCCTTGAGCATCCATGGTCGATCACTTTCACCGAGCAAGATCTTCAGCGTGTCCAAACACCCCATAATGACGCCCTGGTGGTCACAATCCAAATCTCCACTCACTCCGTCAAAAGAGTGCTTATTGATCAAGGAAGCTCGGCTGAAGTTATGTACCTGTCCCTTTTTAAGGAGCTCAAAATCCCAGAATCATGCCTTCTCCCGGCGGAGGTTCCCTTAATTGGATTCAGTGGCACTCCAGTTTGGCCCCTCGGAAGGATCGCCCTCCCTGTTGTTACGGGCTCGGTTGCTTCCAACCTTGAGTTCGTCGTTGTAGATGCACCCAGCCCATACAACGCAATCCTTGGCAGAAACTGGCTCCATTCTATAAAAGCCGTCGCCTCAACCTACCACCAGGTGGTCAAGTACATAGGCGCTAGCGGCAAACAAGAAGATCTGTTCGGGGATCAATTACAGGCAAGACAATGTTACGTCTCGGCGATTGGAAAGTCATCAAGTTCCAAACGGGTTAATTGGGTTGAAGTACCCGATAAACTAGTCCTTGAAGACGTTGGATCTCTTCCTCAAGAGAAATCCATTGAAGATCTTGTAAAATTCCCCCTCAATAAGGATGCATCAAGGTATTTCATGCTCGGTGCCGAACTGCCTCAAGCCGAGAGTGAAGAAACCTTGAGGTTCCTCAAGAGCAACATTGAAGTCTTTGCTTGGTCACCGTACGATATGCCAGGCATTGACCCAAAGCTCATCCAGCACTCACTCAACGTTTCAAAATCAGCAAAGCCTGTGATTCAAAAGCCTCGACGGTCTGCCACTATTCATGCTGAAGCAGTAAACGAAGAAGTGGACAAACTCCTCGAGGCTGGTGCAATCAAAGAAGTGCAGTACCCCACTTGGCTGGCAAACCCCGTGGTGGTTAAGAAGAAGAGCGGAAAATGGAGAGTTTGCGTGGACTACACCAACTTGAATGAAGCTTGCCCTAAGGACTGCCTCCCCCTTCCAAAAATTGATCAATTGGTAGATGCAACAGCCGGCCACGCTCGGCTGAGTTTCTTGGATGCTTATAGAGGTTACCACCAGATAACCATGGACCCCGACGATTTGGAAAAGACGGCTTTCATCACCCCCAGGGGTCTTTTCTGCTACCTCGTCATGCCGTTCGGCTTGAAGAATGCTGGGGCCACATTTCAAAGAATGGTCTACCTATTGTTCGGAATTCTAATCGGCGAGATCATGGAAGCTTATATTGACGATATGGTCGTGAAAAGCCTCAAAGCCGAGAACCACCTTTCTCATCTTGCCGAGGTCTTTGCAATATTGAAGAAGCACAAGCTACGGCTTAACGCTGACAAATGCGCCTTCGGAGTTAGCTCCGGAAAGTTTCTCGGCTATTTGGTCACTCGGCGAGGTATCGAAGCAGATCCGAACCAGATCTCAGCTATTCAGCAGTTAAAACCACCATCAACTCCTCGGGAAATTCAGAAGTTAACAGGGATGGCAGCGGCCCTTAATAGGTTTATCAGCCGCTCATCGGATAAGTGCCACGTCTTTTTCCAGACTCTCAAAAAGCAGAGCCGACGAAGCTTCAAGTGGACGGAAGATTGTGAAGCAGCACTAGCCGAGCTCAAGTCTTATCTTTGTTCGGCTCCCCTTCTTGTCAAACCAAAAGCCTTTGAAAATCTGCATCTCTACTTAGCTGTCTCCCCTCATGCTGTGAGTTCGGCACTCGTCCGACGGGAAGGCCTTGAAGACCAACCAATTTACTTTACCAGCCGAACCTTACTCCCAGCACAGACTAGATATCTGCCTCTGGAGAAGCTTCTTCTAGCATTGGTTACGGCAGCTCGGAAATTGCTCCCCTATTTCCAAGAACACCCCATCACAGTCCTCACAGAATTTCCACTCAAGAATCTTTTGAGAAAGGCCGACCTATCAAGCAGAGTTTCTCAGTGGGCGGTCGAATTAGCAAATTTTGATATCCACTTTGAGCCTCGAACTGCAATCAAGGCCCAAGTATTGGCAGACTTCATTGCTGAATTCACCCCAGGAAGCCCAAATGAAGAAGCATTGACCAAGACTAATTACGGGATGTTAGAGCAACAAGAGGCTCGCAAAACTTGGAACCTCTTCAGCGGAGACGTTTGGAAGTTACACGTTGATGGGGCATCAAACAGCAACGGCGCAGGAGCAGGGGTTCTCCTTATAAACCCTTGTGGTGTTCTTCATGAAAGTGCTATCACAATCAACTTCCAAGCCACTAACAATGAGGCTGAATATGAAGCACTATTAGCAGGACTTCGAGCTGCGACAAGTTTTTGCAAGTTGAAGACTTACAAGTTTTCTGTGACTCTCAATTGATCGTCAACCAAATAACAGGGGACTACGAAGCTCGGGACCCGAGGATGATAAAGTATCAGGCTACAGCTCTTGAACTAATCAAAGGGTTCAAGGGATTCCAAATTGAACGGATCAACAGAGAGAACAACGCTCATGCCGACGCTCTTGCAAGTTTGGCCTCGGCGAGTAAGGCGTCAGAATATAGACATATCAGCCTCGGCGAGATAGACAAACCGAGCTTTGAAATCTCGGATGAAGTTTTCAATATTTCCCTCGGCCCAAGTTGGATAGATGAAATTGTTTCGTTCCTCAAAGATGACATGCTACCCTCGGACAAAAAGGAGGCCCACCGTGTACGCAGTAAAGCAGCCTACTATTGGGTCTCTGAGCACGGCCAACTCTACAGAAAAAGCTTCACTGGGCCGTATCTAAGAGTGGTTCATCCAACCGAGGTCCCAATTATTTTGACCGAACTTCACTCTGGAAGTTGCGGTTGTCACTCTGGCGGGAGGTCACTCTGTCAGAGAGCTCTCAGTCAAGGATACTTCTGGAAAGGAATGAAGAAGGATTGTGAAGAAGTGGTCAAGAAATGCAAACCTTGTCAGCTTTTTTCTCCCATACCAAAGCAGCCAGCTCAATCCCTCAAACCTATCACTAGTCCTTGGCCCTTTGCCCAGTGGGGACTGGACATAGTTGGCAAACTCCCAACCGCACCTGGGGGTTTCAAGTTTTTGATCACTGCAACGGACTACTTTTCAAAATGGGTGGAAGCTGAGCCATTAGTCACAACAACCGAAGCTGACGTTCGGTGATTTGTATGGAGGAACATCGTTACGAGGTTCGGCGTCCCCTATGCCATTGTTTCGGATAACGGCTCCCAATTCGTCGGAAAGGAGTTAACTGGACTCTGCGCTGAGTTCGGAATTAGATTCTTCAATTCAACGCCGTCCTACCCACAAGGCAACGGCCAGGCCGAAGCCACAAACAAGACTGTCTGCGCAGGCATCAAACGTCGGCTGGAAACTAAGCGTGGACGATGGGCCGAAGAACTGCCTCGGGTCCTTTGGGCCTATCGCTCCACTCCGAGACGTTCCACTGGCCAAACTCCCTTTGCAATGGCCTTTGGCATGGAGGCCGTCATCCCACTCGAATCAAGGTTCCCAACTCTGCGCACTGAAACCTTTGATCCAGAAACCAACAATGAAGCGGTGGCGACCGAGCTTATTTTAGCCGAAGAAAAACGGGACGATGCCCAGCTCAAATTGGCTAACTATCAGCATGAAGTTGCTCGGGGCTACAATCGGAGCGTAAGACTTAAGAAGTTCCGAACCGACGACTGGGTCTGGAGGAAAGTTGTCCGAGCCAATCAGAAGACTAAATTCAAACCGAACTGGGAGGGACCCTACAGGGTGATTAAAGAGGTCGGCAATGGCTCGTACAAGTTAGAAGACAAAGAAGGAAGGGAAATTGAGAACCCCTGGAATGTTTTGAACCT